>OY735229.1:3133948-3561448 GCA_963457665.1 Thysanoteuthis rhombus
GGTGTCATTTTTTCAGTATGAATCCTGAAATAATGCTGCTTATGTCACTGAAACGTTATCAGTGAATCTCAAGTGGTTTCAAAATTCTCCTATGTTTATTCCCATTCCCTCCCAGTCAGTTTTCCAAAATAAGCTCTCAAGGCTATCAGTAAATAAATTCATTATTTCGATCCTTTTTGTTATTTTATTCATTCACTACCAAGGGAAACCGGCAAACCAACCAAAATTAGGATGGAAGGAAATAGTCGGAAAAATTATAAATGATTCACAATATTTTATCAAATAGAAAGAATGAATAAATAAATTGGAAGAGCTAAACAAACAGTTAATAAGAAACCTGGTGCACATCAGGATAGGCAATGAGTTTAAGTGTTTGATTTCGACTCACAATTGCTCTCAAGAATACCTGTAGCTCAGTGAGAAGAGCAATCGTTCATTATTGAAACACCCTCCTCCGAATTAGGCTTGTGAATATGATTTTCATCCTGAAACTATTGTTCTTTGCAATATGCACTGTGCTTTTATTCAATCATTGCACAAGTGAAACCGGCTTGAATTTACTTGCAAAGAGAATCAACAGAAATTGTGATGAAGGTAAATGATAGCATTAAGTTATCTATAGTAATTGACAATGCTCCATCCAATGAACAAAATAAATGAATAGGATTACCAATTCTAAAATACTAGTTCATATGAAACGTGCTGAAGATAAGATACGGGATGAGTTAAAGTTTTTGATTTGGATTCAAACTTGTCAATTTGGCCCTGTGGCAAGATTGGTTGAGCATTAACCAAGCGAACCTCCGGTATAGTCTTGTAAATATTGTTACAAAAATTTATAAATGATTTATAATACTTTAACTAATAAAATCAATCAATAAATTAACAGTATGTATTTTAATTTATTTTTCCGTTCAGCTTAGACCAATGATGGATTTTAAGTTACTTGATTACTTTGGTACCAGAGCAAATTATTTCATTTGAGTTTGGATTTGAATTTACGAACTTATATTCATCGATGAATTGAAAAAAAAATGCAATGTTGCTTGATATTTTATTGAAATCTTTCCTTATTATTTGCCAGTTTTGATGTTCGAAAAATCTAACTCTATAAAAATGATTTGAAACTTGATAGAAACCTGAAAAAACATGATAAAAGAGATGTCAATGTGACTATTATCCGAAACCCTTTCGACGATATATTGGTCCGAAGTTTTATCATTGTGCTGTTGTGGACAAGACCGGATGTGTTTAGATATTATCCGACTGTATTTTGGATGTATTGAGATATTATCTGGCTGCGTTTCAGATATAAAATTTAAAACGAATTTGGAAGTACACCAATACCAAAATGCATATACGGAATCCTTGAAATGCCAGGAAACATTCCGATCATTTTGAGGTAATCAAGGCCGAGGAAGCCGTATATTGCTACCATTCAAAATATCATCACTAAGTAGCCATAAATTATATTGAATGTATTGCTTTAATTCAGTTGCTAAGAAATTGACGCTACGCACTTTTCTTAGAAACAGTCATCACGACTGCGGAGAGAGAAAGAGAGAGAGAGAGTGAGAGAGAAAACGAAAGTTAGCTATATCATAAAGTTACAGAGGGAGGTTTTTATTCGACAATTTATTTAATCATAAAAATCCTTGTCGGCGGAACGACTTCGCAGACCAAACGGTGTAAAATTTTACCAACTTTTCTTCTCCTGGACAAATTCAGGTATGTAGTACTTCTTTTTACTTTTTAAAGGGATATCTTCTTTGTTTTGAGAAAAATTCTCTCACTCAGTAATCAGAGCTGTATTTAGATTGTACATATTTCGTATCTGTTGGCAGTTAGCTAGGATACTGAGGAGATAATTGAGCATGGATCCACTCCAAAATATCATGACTACTTTTAGAGATATCGTGTGGATAGACAAGCGATATGGACATTCAGGACCAAAATAAAAAGGCTCCGATTTTAAAATTGGATTCTGTTCTAGCCGTCTGTCTGTCCCTCATGAGACAAATAACCGACTTTACTTTTTATTAGCGACATTCCCTGAATTTCCCAAATTCTGCCTGACGGAATGTTTTTTGTCTGTTTTGTTTCATATCTGCTTTGGAAGTGTCTGCCTGCACTTGGACCTAAACAAATCTTTTTACAGTAGTTGCTATTGACGTTGGTGACTAAAAATGGTCCAAGTTGAAAGTCAACGAACTGCTATCAGTACTACTTCTTCACCAATATAAACATAAAGAATTTACAGACAGACAAGGTGCTCCCGAACTTGAAGATTAAAACCCTCAGTCAGTCACACAATCTTTTAAAACAAATGTGGTCGCTGATTAAAAAATTAACACCCTCATTCTCTCAACGTATAAATACGGCACACAGTTTAATTTTTTTTAAAAAGGGGAATTATGAGAGAAATGAAAACAGATTTGTGAATAAGGAGATTTTATTAATTGAAAACAGAAATACTTAAATTTCTCTCGTCAAAGGTCTGAATCCGAAATTAAAGATTAACGCCCTCGCTTACTCGTTGTTCAATACCGACACATGAATAAATAGAGAAAAAAATAGGATCATTAGATTGAAAAACAGAACATATATATGTGTGTGTATGTGTGTGTATGTGTGTGTGTGAGTGTGTGTGCGTGCATGTGTGTGTGTGTGTGCGTGTGTGTGTGCGTTTGTGTGTGTGAGGATTAAATTAATCATGTTTTATTTCTTCCATCAAGCTGAAAAAATTAAAATTCAAACAAAGCCTAAGGGAAAACATTGAAATTCACTTTCTTATGCAAACACTATATTTTCTATTCATTTTTTTTATTTGCATAAATACATCTCAACGAAAAAATGTCAGTTGATTTTTAATTTATATTCACAAGCTTTTCTTCACCGATGATTTTTTAAAAATTGAAATAATGTATGAAATATACGGGGAAATACTTCATTGAATTTTTTATAAATTTTGATAAGGTGAAAGAAAATTACGGGTGTCATTTTTTCAGTATGAATCCTGAAATAATGCTGCTTATGTCACTGAAACGTTATCAGTGAATCTCAAGTGGTTTCAAAATTCTCCTATGTTTATTCCCATTCCCTCCCAGTCAGTTTTCCAAAATAAGCTCTCAAGGCTATCAGTAAATAAATTCATTATTTCGATCCTTTTTGTTATTTTATTCATTCACTACCAAGGGAAACCGGCAAACCAACCAAAATTAGGATGGAAGGAAATAGTCGGAAAAATTATAAATGATTCACAATATTTTATCAAATAGAAAGAATGAATAAATAAATTGGAAGAGCTAAACAAACAGTTAATAAGAAACCTGGTGCACATCAGGATAGGCAATGAGTTTAAGTGTTTGATTTCGACTCACAATTGCTCTCAAGAATACCTGTAGCTCAGTGAGAAGAGCAATCGTTCATTATTGAAACACCCTCCTCCGAATTAGGCTTGTGAATATGATTTTCATCCTGAAATTATTGTTCTTTGCAATATGCACTGTGCTTTTATTCAATCATTGCACAAGTGAAACCGGCTTGAATTTACTTGCAAAGAGAATCAACAGAAATTGTGATGAAGGTAAATGATAGCATTAAGTTATCTATAGTAATTGACAATGCTCCATCCAATGAACAAAATAAATGAATAGGATTACCAATTCTAAAATACTAGTTCATATGAAACGTGCTGAAGATAAGATACGGGATGAGTTAAAGTTTTTGATTTGGATTCAAACTTGTCAATTTGGCCCTGTGGCAAGATTGGTTGAGCATTAACCAAGCGAACCTCCGGTATAGTCTTGTAAATATTGTTACAAAAATTTATAAATGATTTATAATACTTTAACTAATAAAATCAATCAATAAATTAACAGTATGTATTTTAATTTATTTTTCCGTTCAGCTTAGACCAATGATGGATTTTAAGTTACTTGATTACTTTGGTACCAGAGCAAATTATTTCATTTGAGTTTGGATTTGAATTTACGAACTTATATTCATCGATGAATTGAAAAAAAAAATGCAATGTTGCTTGATATTTTATTGAAATCTTTCCTTATTATTTGCCAGTTTTGATGTTCGAAAAATCTAACTCTATAAAAATGATTTGAAACTTGATAGAAACCTGAAAAAACATGATAAAAGAGATGTCAATGTGACTATTATCCTAGACCCTTTCGACGATATATAGGTCCGAAGTTTTATTAGTGTGCTGTTGTGGACAAAACCGGATGTGTTTAGATATTATCCGACAGTATTTTGGATGTATTGAGATATTATCTGGCTGCGTTTCAGATATAAAATTTAAAACGAATTTGGAAGTACACCAATACCAAATTGCATATACAGAATCCTTGACATGCCAGGAAACATTCCGATCATTTTGAGGTAATCAAGGCCGAGGAAGCCGTATATTGCTACCATTCAAAATATCATCACTAAGTAGCCATAAATTATATTGAATGTATTGCTTTAATTCAGTTGCTAAGAAATTGACGCTACGCACTTTTCTTAGAAACAGTCATCACGACTGCGGAGAGAGAAAGAGAGAGAGAGAGTGAGAGAGAAAACGAAAGTTAGCTATATCATAAAGTTACAGAGGGAGGTTT
This sequence comes from Thysanoteuthis rhombus, assembly GCA_963457665.1. Classification (NCBI taxonomy): domain Eukaryota; kingdom Metazoa; phylum Mollusca; class Cephalopoda; order Oegopsida; family Thysanoteuthidae; genus Thysanoteuthis; species Thysanoteuthis major. The sequence continues at coordinate 3,138,565 of OY735229.1, forward strand.
TTATTCGACAATTTATTTAATCATAAAAATCCTTGTCGGCGGAACGACTTCGCAGACCAAACGGTGTAAAATTTTACCAACTTTTCTTCTCCTGGACAAATTCAGGTATGTAGTACTTCTTTTTACTTTTTAAAGGGATATCTTCTTTGTTTTGAGAAAAATTCTCTCACTCAGTAATCAGAGCTGTATTTAGATTGTACATATTTCGTATCTGTTGGCAGTTAGCTAGGATACTGAGGAGATAATTGAGCATGGATCCACTCCAAAATATCATGACTACTTTTAGAGATATCGTGTGGATAGACAAGCGATATGGACATTCAGGACCAAAATAAAAAGGCTCCGATTTTAAAATTGGATTCTGTTCTAGCCGTCTGTCTGTCCCTCATGAGACAAATAACCGACTTTACTTTTTATTAGCGACATTCCCTGAATTTCCCAAATTCTGCCTGACGGAATGTTTTTTGTCTGTTTTGTTTCATATCTGCTTTGGAAGTGTCTGCCTGCACTTGGACCTAAACAAATCTTTTTACAGTAGTTGCTATTGACGTTGGTGACTAAAAATGGTCCAAGTTGAAAGTCAACGAACTGCTATCAGTACTACTTCTTCACCAATATAAACATAAAGAATTTACAGACAGACAAGGTGCTCCCGAACTTGAAGATTAAAACCCTCAGTCAGTCACACAATCTTTTAAAACAAATGTGGTCGCTGATTAAAAAATTAACACCCTCATTCTCTCAACGTATAAATACGGCACACAGTTTAATTTTTTTTAAAAAGGGGAATTATGAGAGAAATGAAAACAGATTTGTGAATAAGGAGATTTTATTAATTGAAAACAGAAATACTTAAATTTCTCTCGTCAAAGGTCTGAATCCGAAATTAAAGATTAACGCCCTCGCTTACTCGTTGTTCAATACCGACACATGAATAAATAGAGAAAAAAATAGGATCATTAGATTGAAAAACAGAACATATATATGTGTGTGTATGTGTGTGTATGTGTGTGTGTGAGTGTGTGTGCGTGCATGTGTGTGTGTGTGTGCGTGTGTGTGTGCGTTTGTGTGTGTGAGGATTAAATTAATCATGTTTTATTTCTTCCATCAAGCTGAAAAAATTAAAATTCAAACAAAGCCTAAGGGAAAACATTGAAATTCACTTTCTTATGCAAACACTATATTTTCTATTCATTTTTTTTATTTGCATAAATACATCTCAACGAAAAAATGTCAGTTGATTTTTAATTTATATTCACAAGCTTTTCTTCACCGATGATTTTTTAAAAATTGAAATAATGTATGAAATATACGGGGAAATACTTCATTGAATTTTTTATAAATTTTGATAAGGTGAAAGAAAATTACGGGTGTCATTTTTTCAGTATGAATCCTGAAATAATGCTGCTTATGTCACTGAAACGTTATCAGTGAATCTCAAGTGGTTTCAAAATTCTCCTATGTTTATTCCCATTCCCTCCCAGTCAGTTTTCCAAAATAAGCTCTCAAGGCTATCAGTAAATAAATTCATTATTTCGATCTTTTTTGTTATTTTATTCATTCACTACCAAGGGAAACCGGCAAACCAACCAAAATTAGGATGGAAGGAAATAGTCGGAAAAATTATAAATGATTCACAATATTTTATCAAATAGAAAGAATGAATAAATAAATTGGAAGAGCTAAACAAACAGTTAATAAGAAACCTGGTGCACATCAGGATAGGCAATGAGTTTAAGTGTTTGATTTCGACTCACAATTGCTCTCAAGAATACCTGTAGCTCAGTGAGAAGAGCAATCGTTCATTATTGAAACACCCTCCTCCGAATTAGGCTTGTGAATATGATTTTCATCCTGAAACTATTGTTCTTTGCAATATGCACTCTGCTTTTATTCAATCATTGCACAAGTGAAACCGGCTTGAATTTACTTGCAAAGATAATCAACAGAAATTGTGATGAAGGTAAATGATAGCATTAAGTTATCTATAGTAATTGACAATGCTCCATCCAATGAACAAAATAAATGAATAGGATTACCAATTCTAAAATACTAGTTCATATGAAACGTGCTGAAGATAAGATACGGGATGAGTTAAAGTTTTTGATTTGGATTCAAACTTGTCAATTTGGCCCTGTGGCAAGATTGGTTGAGCATTAACCAAGCGAACCTCCGGTATAGTCTTGTAAATATTGTTACAAAAATTTATAAATGATTTATAATACTTTAACTAATAAAATCAATCAATAAATTAACAGTATGTATTTTAATTTATTTTTCCGTTCAGCTTAGACTAATGATGGATTTTAAGTTACTTGATTACTTTGGTACCAGAGCAAATTATTTCATTTGAGTTTGGATTTGAATTTACGAACTTATATTCATCGATGAATTGAAAAAAAAATGCAATGTTGCTTGATATTTTATTGAAATCTTTCCTTATCATTTGCCAGTTTTGATGTTCGAGAAATCTCACTCTATAAAAATGATTTGAAACTTGATAGAAACCTGAAAAAACATGATAAAAGAGATGTCAATGTGACTATTATCCGAAACCCTTTCGACGATATATTGGTCCGAAGTTTTATCATTGTGCTGTTGTGGACAAAACCGGATGTGTTTAGATATTATCCGACTGTATTTTGGATGTATTGAGATATTATCTGGCTGCGTTTCAGATATAAAATTTAAAACGAATTTGGAAGTACACCAATACCAAAATGCATATACAGAATCCTTGAAATGCCAGGAAACATTCCGATCATTTTGAGGTAATCAAGGCCGAGGAAGCCGTATATTGCTACCATTCAAAATATCATCACTAAGTAGCCATAAATGATATTGAATGTATTGCTTTAATTCAGTTGCTAAGAAATTGACGCTACGCACTTTTCTTAGAAACAGTCATCACGACTGCAGAGAGAGAGAGAGAGAGAGAGAGAGAGAGAGAGAGAGAGAGAAAGAGAGAGAGAGAGAGAGAGTGAGAGAGAAAACGAAAGTTAGCTATATCATAAAGTTACAGAGGGAGGTTTTTATTCGACAATTTATTTAATCATAAAAATCCTTGTCGGCGGAACGACTTCGCAGACCAAACGGTGTAAAATTTTACCAACTTTTCTTCTCCTGGACAAATTCAGGTATGTAGTACTTCTTTTTACTTTTTAAAGGGATATCTTCTTTGTTTTGAGAAAATTTCTCTCACTCAGTAATCAGAGCTGTATTTAGATTGTACATATTTTGTATCTGTTGGCAGTTACCTAGGATACTGAGGAGATAATTGAGCATGGATCCACTCCAAAATATCATGACTACTTCTAGAGATATCGTGTGGATAGACAAGTGATATGGACATTCGGGACCAAAATTAAAGGCTCCAATTTTAAAATTGGATTCTGTTCTAGCCGTCTGTCTGTCCCTCATGAGACAAATAACCGACTTTACTTTTTATTAGCGACATTCCCTGAATTTCCCAAATTCTGCCTGACGGAATGTTTTTTGTCTGTTTTGTTTCATATCTGCTTTGGAAGTGTCTGCCTGTACTTGGACCTAAACAAATCTTTTTACAGTAGTTGCTATTGACGTTGGTGACTAAAAATGGGCCAAGTTGAAAGTCAACGAACTGCTATCAGTACTACTTCTTCACCAATATAAACATAAAGAATTTACAAACAGAGAAAGTGCTCCCGAACTTGAAGATTAAAACCCTCAGTCAGTCACACAATCTTTTAAAACAAATGTGGTCGCTGATTGAAAAATTAACACCCTCATTCTCTCAACGTATAAATACGGCACACAGTTTAATTTTTTTTAAATAGGGGAATTATGAGAGAAATGAAAACAGATTTGTGAATAAGGAGATTTTATTAATTGAAAACAAAAATACTTAAATTTCTCTCATCAAAGGTCTGATTCCGAAATTAAAGATTAATGCCCTCGCTTACTCGTGGTTCAATACCGACACATGAATAAATAAAGAGAAAAATAGAATCATTAGATTAAAGAACAGAACATATATATGTGTATGTGTATGTGTGTGTGTGTGTGTGTGCTTGTGTGTGTTTATGCGTGTGTGTGTGTATGCGTGTGTGTGTGTGTGTGTGTGTGTGTGTGTCAGGATTAAATTAATCATGTTTTATTTCTTCCATCAAGCTGAAAAAATAAAAATTCAAACAAAGCCTAAGGGAAAACATTGAAATTCACTTTCTTATGCAAACACTATATTTTCTATTCATTTTTTTTATTTGCATAAATACATCTCAACGAAAAAATGTCAGTTGATTCTTAATTTATATTTACAAGCTTTTCTTCACCGATGATTTTTAAAAATTGAAATAATGTATGAAATCTACGGAGGAAATACTTCATTGAATTTTTTATAAATTTTGATAAGGTGAAAGAAAATTACGGGTGTCATTTTTTCAGTATGAATCCTGAAATAATGCTGCTTATGTCACTGAAACGTTATCAGTGAATCTCAAGTGGTTTCAAAATTCTCCTATGTTTATTCCCATTCCCTCCCAGTCAGTTTTCCAAAATAAGCTCTCAAGGCTGTCAGTAAATAAATTCATTATTTCGATCCTTTTTGTTATTTTATTTATTCACTACCAAGGGAAACCGGCAAACCAACCAAAATTAGGATGGAAGGAAATAGTCGGAAAAATTATAAATGATTCACAATATTTTATCAAATAGAAAGAATGAATAAATAAATTGGAAGAGCTAAACAAACAGTTAATAAGAAACCTGGTGCACATCAGGATAGGCAATGAGTTTAAGTGTTTGATTTCGACTCACAATTGCTCTCAAGAATACCTGTAGCTCAGTGAGAAGAGCAATCGTTCATTATTGAAACACCCTCCTCCGAATTAGGCTGGTGAATATGATTTTCATCCTGAAATTATTGTTCTTTGCAATATGCACTGTGCTTTTATTCAATCATTGCACAAGTGAAACCGGCTTGAATTTACTTGCAAAGAGAATCAACAGAAATTGTGATGAAGGTAAATGATAGCATTAAGTTATCTATAGTAATTGACAATGCTCCATCAAATGAACAAAATAAATGAATAGGATTACCAATTCTAAAATACTAGTTCATATGAAACGTGCTGAAGATAAGATACGGGATGAGTTAAAGTTTTTGATTTGGATTCAAACTTGTCAATTTGGCCCTGTGGCAAGATTGGTTGAGCATTAACCAAGCGAACCTCCGGTATAGTCTTGCAAATATTGTTACAAAAATTTATAAATGATTTATAATACTTTAACTAATAAAATCAATCAATAAATTAACAGTATGTATTTTAATTTATTTTTCCGTTCAGCTTAGACCAATGATGGATTTTAAGTTACTTGATTACTTTGGTAGTAGAGCAAATTATTTCATTTGAGTTTGGATTTGAATTTACAACTTATATTCATCGATGAATTTATAAAAAAATCAAATTGATATATAAGATATACCTAGAAAATATTGAATTTTTACATAATTCGATAAGATAAAACAAAATCAAGGGTGACAATTTTTCTGTATGAATGATGAAATAATGTGGAACACATGAAAACATTCAGCCGTTCATTTTTTTTCTTTCTCTCGCTATCTTCACTGTAAATCCCGCCCTTTTCTTTCTTTTTTTATTTCTTATTCCTCTTTTCAGCATCATGATGTCGAGAGATACTTTCAAACCAGGATTGTTTGATATTGGCTTGAACTATGAAAAGAAGCTGGGCGACTATTTATCCATCAGCAACAAGCAATTGTCTCATTTCTTCAAGTCTGCGGCAATTTACATAAAACCAGCGTTGCGCAATTTGCATGCAGTACAATTATTCCATATGGATTCAGGTAGAACAAAAGCTCGTTTGATGTTGGAGGAGTTAGTAAAGGAATATCCAGATGATTTAAACATTCTTGCCGACTTAATTTACGTCTATCAAAAGGTGGGCCGCGAAAGAGATGCTAATAGCTATAAAGAAAAACTTGAGGTACTCAAAAATTCTCCTTTGTTCAAGGCAAAAAGTATTTTATCCCAGGCAGATGCCCTGAATTATGATCTTGTAGATGAACATAACCAAAAACCCAATGTTCTTCTGAAAGATGCTTGGAGACAACTTAATAGGGAAGATAAGCACTCAGAACAGATTAGCAAAGCCATCGACTTAATCGTGGATGCCTATAATGAGGTCAATGCAATTCCTCGAGAAGCCTACGATAAAACAATTGAAGCCAAAGGGATTGCTATTGACAAGTTTGAGAAAGGAATTACAATGCTCAAAGAGTTGAAGCGTCCGAAAGAGGAGATTTTCGTGTGGAAACACAACCTTGCCAATACCAGGGGTAAGTTGGAAAATTGGAGATGTCAAAGACGTGATGACTGGAATGATCGCTCTGAAAACTGTATAAAAGCTCTAGAGACACATTTGGATGTGATTGAAAATCTTTCCCCAATAGAAGATTTAGAAGGACCTCTGAAAATATATGTTGCTCGGTCGTATATCTTTTTTGCACAATTGTATATGTCACGGAAAGAAAGCTGGGACAAAATTTCTGTTCCAGAAAGAATCAAGAGATATAGTCGAGATTTGGACTCGATGTATCGCAAGGCTTTGTCCATTTGTCCAGAAGATCAAACTATTTTGCAAAGAAGTGGACGATACAAATATAATAATGAAGAATATTTCAAAGCAATTGAGCATTATGACAAATCCATCCGTCTAGTGCCAGATATAGACATCAACTGGTTTTCCTACTCATTCCGAGGTGATGCTTATTTAAGAATTGCACAACGGAACAAATTACATAAGGTACTATTCAATACATACTTGGAACTTGCTTATAAAGATATGAAAGAGTGTATCAAATCTCATTGTTCAGCACAAAGTATGCTGTCAATGGCAAAAATCTGCTTCCTCAGAGCAATGCCTGACAATGAGGAAGGCGTAAGTTTTAGTTGTAAGCACATAGATTTCATATATGAAGCCCTAGAAACTATTCATGAAATGTTTAATAAGAAGGAGATAAGTAAATATGGTAAAACTTATAGTCAACTCGGAATATACTACCCGTATGTTGGTGAATATAGGAAAGCTATTGAGTCTCTGAAAACTGCATTGGAAATGAACAAATGGTCTAAGAATCGTCAGAGAGATTTTCTAAACCTTTTCAGGTGTTTTGTGGCTTTTTACAAAAGAGAAAATAACAGAAACCTACTGACTGAATTCCGCTACATGCTAAAAGAAGCAAAGAAAAGACATCTCAACAAATGGGTAACAAATGCCATGAATATTATGTGCCAATATGACCATAAAATGCTGATTGATTTAGCACAAAATATGATAGAATGGGATGTTAGAGGTAGTGCAGATCTTATTGATGAAGCATTGTACAAGTCTTTATACATGCATCCACCAGAATCTATCAAATTGTGCAGATATCTGGGTGAACAATTTGAAAGAAAACTTAAAGAAAGAAAAGGTGATGAGTCAGAGATTATTGGATCAATGGAGATTCAGAAATCACATAGCACGGAGAACTTTCCGTACGACTTCTTTGTTTCACACTCAGAAAACGACAAAGATTGGGTTAATTGTATGCTGCTGCCACAGCTAGAGGAATTTGACGAGGAAATAAAATTTAAAGGTAAGTATTGGTAATTACCTTGAGCTTAGTGACCAAAACTCTATTGATAAATCTTGTGTGATATTCTGAGATGAAACATTGTTGTCTTTTCACTAGTTGTATGGACCAATGCCCTCGTCCTTGTTGTTTTTATCAGAATATTAACCTCTGCCAACAAGGTTAGTTGGAGTATATGTATCCACTCGTGTTTGTCTGTTTTTCCAACAATTAGCACCAAGATTAGCACTTAAAGTAATAGAAGTGGAAAAACTGAAAGGACAATTTCATCAGCTTTCAAAAGTGTATCTTGTAAATTTGTATCTATTGTGCATAAATGTTACAGCCTAATCCATGAAGCTATCTATTCAGGATACGTAGCATTAAGTAGTTTTCAGTATTTGTTTAGTTTACACTTCAAATTCAATGGATTGCCGATTTATTACTTGGTGGAGATAAATATCATTGGAAAGAGAATTAGATCAGTTTATTTATTTGAATCGTAGAATACTTGTGTAATTAAGTTTGTAATCATTGTTAGTATTTCTAATGTTTTTACCTAGTTTAAAGGATTAATACTTGGATTATAGAATTTGATGCAGAATTTTTTAAAAGTCTCTAATGATTGGTACTCTTTCTAAATTTTTACTTGGTTAAGATTACACCCTTAGATATACAAAAATAGGGTGACCTGTTTTGAACGTTACAAGTAAATAGTGGTTTATATACGTGTACATATATATATATATATATATATATATATATATATGTATGTATATATATATATATATATATATATATATATATATATATATATATATATATATAAAGAGGAAGAAAGAGAGTGTGTGTGTGTGAGAGAGAGAGAGTGGAACGAGTTCACTCGTGCTTCCAAAAATGACTGTGTGTATATGAAACATATGAATATACATTGCATTTCATACATGTAGATAATAGACGTTTACATTGTGCTAAGCTCAAAGAATAGCATTCTCTTAACTACAAATGAATTTTTTAGTTTTATTTTTTATATCCTTTTTCCTGTTTTATTATTATTCTTTAAAGTCAGTATTTATTAAGTCATTTTTTCTTTTTTTTCTTCCCTTCTTCCTTCTTTGCTCTCTTCTTATCCCTTCATTTCTTTTTTCTTCCTTTTTTTATTCTATTTCACACTGGCAGATTCTATATAGAGTCTCTGATTCAGCATTATCTTCGACTGTTCCTATTACCATGACAACAGAATGTTACATTTTTTTTCAGAGCTGATTGTGTGAACGATGAATATATTTATTAAGTCATATTGTATTTGAAATTATAGAAAGGTTTTCATCGGTATTTTTTTAATTCTAATTTCTGTTGCGTTATGTTGTAACGTACATATGCCATTCTTGGATTGTAACTGAGCAAACGTTACTCTGGGATCATTTTTTTCGTTTTGTTTTTCTAGGTTTTATACCAAGCCGTGATTTTGTACCCGGCGAAAATCTAATAGACAGTATACAGAAAGGAATTCAACAAAGCTGTAAACTTTTGATTGTCCTGACACCAAATTACCTTAAAGACAATTGGCAGAGATATGTCAGCGAAAGAATGATTTTCTCATTTATCAAAACAAAAGTGAAGGAAAAGACTATAATTCCGATAATCCTTGAGGAATGTAACATACCGGACGAACTTAAAACCTTTACTCCAATCTTTTTTGTTGAGAAAAGCGACTGGGGACGACTTCGGAGTAGCCTTACCATCAATATGGATTCAGAGACGAGTCGTGAAAGGAGAATGTCCATCTTGACCACTTGTGATATTGATGAAGACCAAGGAATATTTAGTGATAAATAAGGGACATTTGGTCTACTGACCCGTGATGCCAGAAAACAAAGTCTTAGATAAAGTCTTTTTCCTTAATTTCTATCTATTTAAATCATGGAATGATGTCATTTATTGAATTGTCGTAGTATGTCAGGTAGCACTGGCACAGTTATACTTGAGCCTCCTCAACCCCGAAGAAAAACTTCCATCTTTTTCCCAAAAGACTATCGAATGAAATCAAATTAATAGTGTTACTGTTTTATTAATTTCCGGGAAAGAAATTCGACCTCCTTTTTGAAATAATTATTTTTTTTAATTCAATATCTGCTTGTGTGCTTGCTCGGGAGTTACAATTGAGAAATAGTAAATTAATTCAATGAAGTCATATTTTCTTACCTTTTTTTTTTTTCTCGTTCAACAGAAAGTTTTATGATCGGTTGGAATCTGGATAAGTGAGTAATATTTTACTCAAAATATCGTTAAATTGTATTAAGAAAAAAACACATGTTAAGCGATACGTTCAGCATCCTTACGACTATATCAGTGATTTCTAATATCAAGGAGATTCCAAGCCAAATAGTTGTAATAATACTTGTTGTTATCGTGGTAGCAGGAAACTTTCCTGATTTTAATAATCTCATTATCTACTCAGACGCCATTGTGTAATCATTAGAATGGAATTGTATCGTTTGTTTCAGTTATTCAGAACGCATTTAATCTTAGGCATTCAGTAAAAAGAGACACATGACCAACATCTTTTGGTAGCATGCCGTGTTGGGATGATCAATTTAAAAAAGGGCTTATTAATACATAGGTTATTTCTCTTATATTTTGTTGGGTAGTGATCGCTTAAAAAGTCTTTTCAAATATTAAACGTGAATGCTGCTGGACACATTCAGCAGGATCAATCAAGCATAAACTTTCATAACATAAACATAGTTTGTAGTCACTTATCTTCCTCCGTGTGAGAATTTTCAAGATCTTTATAGGTACTAAATGCAAATACTGCAACTACTAATTTTTTGCTACCAACGCAAACGTTGCACTTACTATTTTGCTCCTTCTTACACCTAACCAGAACTAAGTGCCTTTTTATAACCTAACTTGGTTAACTATACCACCCATTATAACAAACACTACTGATCAAGCTCCATTGGATTGATAAATGAAACGACATTAGACCCGTTATGCCACGTGTCCCTTAAACATTTATTCTTCTTTATATTTCATTTTTACGTGTAAGAATAACTCTCTAAACCAAACAGGTCTCTTTTCTTTACTCGATCAATCATATTAATGTTTTCATAACATGCATTTCATTTCAATTCTTTATTTGTCTCAAATATTCTGAATTAAATGTACCTTTTATTAACTCATCTACATACTTGTATGTGTCATTTTTACTCTGTCTGATATCTGTGTCAGCATTCGTAGTTGGCACGGATTTTCTCCGTGTATCTTCCTTCCTCCTTCATCAATTCCACTGACGTCCACGTCGACCTACAAAGACAGCAGATACCCATTCCTCAACGAGAACTAGACACCAACCATCATTCCTGTACATGGGAACGAGGGGATGGTTTATATCGTCACTTCATTTATACAATCCTTCCACTGAGGACTTTCGAGATGAATTCTTCTGAAATATTTTCATCAAAGCCACCTATAGAGAAAACATCCGACCAGCGAAAACTGAAGAAGAAATTTCAGATTTTCCGTGAATGATTTTGGCCGTTCATATTTTCATAATGAGGGAAGATTTTTCTCCCCTCCCTGCTAAAAATTGCATGAATTTCAGAAAAGATGCAGGAAATATCTGTTCTGAGAAAAAAATATTGGTTTGTCTTAACATTGATGGAAATATTCGATTGAAACCTTCAAAAATCTTTGTGGGCCCACATGGAAGTCAATTGAAAATTTGAAGGAAGAAGGAAGAAAAAATGTTATACTTCAAAGGAATATGGACATGATTTGGTGAAAATTGTTCTGGAAAGAACAAAGAAAAGATGGGCATTTAGTCAAATTAGATTGGACGCAGAAATAAATGTTAACAGGCTGAATGTGGTATCCTTGTAGGCGTAAGAGTGTTTTCTTTTAGAAATTGCAACCTTCGTGTTTTTCCCTCTTTGGGGATTTTTTCATACTTTATATTTGCCAAGATGACTACCAACATCAAACTACGACAAGACCAAATCTTTTGTCACCAACATCTATGTGCTACCAACTCGTCAAGCTGAACTATCCAAACTAAAGAAGATACCGATAATGGTAAGTAAAACATATCAGTGAATAAAAATTAAATAGTAAATTCATTTACTTCTTCCATACTTCATGCATTAGCCGTCAATGAAATTTCATTGAAATTTATTGACGAATACAGGAACTGTCATGGGATAGACACGAGCAGATAGAAAAATGTTTTTAAAAAAAATGCAAAAATATATGCGCTACTGTCTGCCCCCAGGAAATCTGCAATTTCTGTTTCTAGGTATTTTCAATATATCCTAATAGCAAGCAATTTAATTTTTTCGTCTTTTCTTTAGTTCTTGGTTTAGAAATCAAATAGATTAAGCAAACTTTCCTTTCCCATATGAATCTTGATTCAATTATAACATTTCTAACTACATAAAATAATATTTTGAAGAAATAGTGTCATAATTTTTAGAAAACGTTAATCAAAATAAGGAATCTATCAAAACAACGATAGTGTAATGAAAAAAAATTATACAATAGAAGTTTTACAATAGATAAAATGTAAAGTATCCAGAAATAGAACACTTTTAAGCAATTGAATTATACAATTTAATTTCTTTTTCAAATTCTTTGCATATGAATTTAACATTAGGCATTACTCGATAAAATTTTGCTTTGAAACAAAGTCTACATCGGTAGACTTTCAAAAACTGAGTAAGACAATATTTTATGCGAGAAATGCGAAAAAAGAATTATATGAAGAAGTTTCTCTGATTTGTAAAGATCTTATCAACATCAAAAAAGGGATTGCCCGCCAGACAGTGACTGTTATGCTAGACAGTGAGAATGTGACTTGAGGAGAGAAACCCCTATAGAGACATGCGCTGCTGACAGAGTGATAAACTAATGGAAAGTACCCCACAAATACAGAAGAGTAAATAAAAAGAGTAAATAGATGAAATTAAGACTAAATATCAGTGTAAATGTTTCAGGTTTGAAAACAATCAATATCATCCCCCAAAATTCAGTGCCCTGCAAATAATACGACATTATTTGTCATGACTAGAGTAGAATATAAAATTTGCTCTCTTTAGTCCTTCGTGTGAGAATGAAGAAATTCTCATTAATAGAAAGAAAGATTGTTGTAAATTTTCCTCTAAAACATTGTTTGCCTAAACAATGTCAACTCGGACACGGGAGTTCGAAAACTTATTAGACTTGTAAAATAAAGACGGACTATTTATTTACTGTCTAAACACAGCAAAATGTGACACAATGTCGGGGCTTAACGTGGGGAAAATAGGAGCCCTCCATCCAAAAATGGCTCTAGCTGACGCGACTTTCATTGCCAAGCAACCGTAGAAAATAAAACAACCTCCGCTACGAAACTGTCCACTTGGGGACGTGCTCCTTTAAGTGCAATTGAGCAGTGCTGCCCCAGAGTGGCATATTCCTCGCAGCTGAGCTGAGTAATAATAGGAGAGCCCAGAGACGAGTCCAAAGGCCTCCAATGCATGTAGCGTCAGTAAAACCTCATTGGTTGACGCACTGCACCGGCGCACTCGTTCTTTGATATCAACCACCACCCAGTTTGTCATGACTAGAGTAGAATATACCATTTGCTCTCTTTAGTTTCAATCATGTATATAAGGATACTTTAGTTGATGATTTAAAAAAAGAAAAAGCAAATTGATGGAACTTTGATGCTATTCGACGTGGAAAAAAGAACTTTGTGTTTGGTGAAAAAAAATGTCGAATTCTTCGCTTCAATATGTTGGTAGAGAATCAACTGGAAGAAGTTTTTCTATCTAATTGGTATTCTCAAAGATGATATCATAAGTTGGTTTACATACAATCTGAGATTAAAAGCAACGCAACGGATTTAATATTCACATTGGTGAACACACTCAATAGAAGTGATACGAACAGCGAGTCACGTCTCTTCATATACTGACTGTTCCCTCATCGTTGAAGAAGTCTTCAATGTTGTGCTTTAGTGGGTAGTACAAATAGTAGTGTGCACAGGGAGACTCATGGGAAAGTTTTCTTTTTATAGTCAGTTCTGCTAATTTTTCTCCTCTAGCTATCAAGTCCACTTTCCAGGTTTTCTCGGAGTTAGCTATGAATCTCACTCCTGGTTCACTGATCTTGATTATTCTGAGGCATTCCAATATAAAGCTATGTTGGACCATGCCGTATGCTTTCTAGAGTAGATCTATCCAATTAGAATTTTTTCCTCCTTTTTCTTACTCATTTTAGGATCAGATTGTCTAAGTAGAGCAAGTCATTTGTGCTATTGGTGTGGTTGTTTAATCTATTATTGGAAAACGGATGGTTAGAATCCTCCCGTTAGCTATGTTCTTGTATAGAACTTATAATTGAGGACGCTGAGTGTACATATCAATATTAAATTGGATCTGTTTTTCTTTAGAAGCTGGAAATTTTGGTATGTGAGAAAAAACAAAAGATGTTTAATTTATATTTTAACTTGCAATAATACCAAGCGTTGCCTCAGCAGAGATAACTGAAAATACAACAACACTGTTCCCCCGCTTTAGACCCCTGAAAGAAATACATATTTTTAAAATGTTCTCTCTCGCTTTTGACACCTGAAAGGGAGAAAAAGTTACCCACACTTTTGACCCCAGAAAGTGAAAAGATTTTCCACTTGATTTTGATCCCTAAAGGTGATTGGAAAAAAACTAAATTTTGTCTTGTAAAAGTGAAATCAAAATCAATTTTTTTTCTTTTTCTCTTTAACATTTGTCAGAAACTTGCATTAGATTTAAACATAACTTGCAACATGAAATTCCTCACCACTGACTGCCTTACAGGGTAAATCTCACCGCTTGATTATGACCCCATAAATTTGCTCTTTTGCAATCAATTTGTGACTCACTGATGAGGAAAATGAATCTTGAATTATTATACTTTACAAAATATTTTCTGGTTTTTTTTCTCTTTTTTAATCTTGTATTTTCCTTTGAGAAAAACAAATCAAAGACTGTAATGTAGAAATGATTCCTTTTGTTTTTAATTGTAAATTTATTGGTCAATTGTCAAGATTAGTATCTGAAGGAGGTGAACTTCCCAAAATACATCAACGGAAATGACTATCAGCGTCACTGAATATGTCAAAATTTACAATACATTTTGAAAGTCTGTGAAAAAATGGAAAGAAAGATAATTACACGTTGAACCAATAAACAGACTGTATTGTAAAAGTTAAAATATTTGTGTGTTTTTCCGTTTTCAATGATTACGACTCTATTTCATGGGGAATTTTTCTATTTTTCATAAATATTAGATGTTGAATGTACATTTTTTAAAGAAAAGAAAAAATAGATAAGCTGACGTTCCATAAAATATCTTTAAAATTTGATGGAAATATCCAACATCTAAAAGCAATTTAATTTTCTTTCCATGTTTTTCATTAACCCCTTTTTTTATTCATTTTGTATTTGTGCCATTTATGATGTGTAATAGTCGTGAAAAAATATTTAAATTTCATAATGACCAACTCATACTTTTTTTTGTTCTATGTGTATTTTTCCCCCATCTTTAATCGATGATTGTAATTATTTTATTTGTTGTAACACTGTACATTGCTCTAATTCGGAAGAGTTACTTCCCTTTAAAAGTCATTCACCAAAGACGCTCATCTCCACAACGAGCATTAATTGATTGTCTTGACATAAAATTAAGACAATAAAACTGTATTATTGCCAATTGGGGATAAAGTGTTTTATTTACTTTCGTTAAGAGTCAATATGCTGTAGGTGCAGGTTCTATTCACAATGAACATATGGTGCTAAACTGGACACTTATTTTCTATCCGTCTTACTGACAGCAGATGTTAGATTTACAATGTAAATATAATGAAAAACCAGATACTTGTGTTGATTTGTAATGAAAAAAACAAGAGTAATTGTTTAAACGGACATGAAAAATCACTTTCTAGAAAAGACACTTTATCGTGGTCAAGATTGGGTTTTGCAAATCAAAGTAATTATTATGAAATTGTATTTTCCCTTCATGATTAATCTGCTTTGAGTGAATCTGCCATTGATTTCTTCCTGAAATTTCACAAAGAAACGAAAATTCATTGGAAATACTGCAAAATCTACACAACTGACACCTATTGTGATGACTGCATTTTGTGTTGTGGCAGCGAATTGAAGGATGAGACTGGCCAACCCTGACTATTGATTTTGGTAGGGAGCAACATTGGACGATGAGACAGTTGAAGGGGTCAGTATATATGCAAGGCTCTAATAACCTTTTTAGTGTAGTCTACAGCTGATCATCACATAATCTTCAAGCAATGCTCCTTGTATTCAAAGCCCCCAAAATAAAACTAGAAATCAGACAATAGCGCATATATATATATACTTGCATATGCTAATAGGAGTGTCAAAGTATATATATGTTTAATGTATAAGTTTGATATAAAAAAAAACAGGGGATACATTATATGTATATACACAGATTTATATAATTTTTAATGCATTATATTATCTAAAATGTCCTCCTGTTATTACATGGAGAATGCATCATTTGATATAGACAGGACGAAATGACCTACGACTGATTAGGTAGCCGCTTTAATGTAGCGTTGCTCTTACCATTCAGCTTAAGAGCCCGGCAGATTTATAGGTTTATGCATACTTATTTTGCTTACGAGAAAAGTGTACAGTTATCTCCCTTACATCTATTGTATCACTTTGTAAACAGAGATTACTTCCCCTTGTGTGATTGCTCACACCTATACAACGTGGCCCTCCGTAAAGTCTGGAATTTCTTTGTAGCCCTAAATAACCCCTGAGAAGAACAATTCTATTAGGCTAGTAGTGAACATCGACTGGATTATGACACCAAAAATGAATGGGGAACTCTGCAACACAAAAGGAGATAGTGGAAAAGGATATTCGGCCCTATAACTTTGAAACATCTAGATTTACATCCAATATCTAAGAGGCAATTTCCCACATGACACCCAACTGAAAACATCCAGATTTGGATGAAAAACATATAAATCAACAAAACGAACAGTTATTCTCTTCCATAATAGATCTTTGCACCCTAGATGCAAATTACGCCCATTATCGGTTTAACTTCTGTCCTAAATAAGTTCCTTGACTTACTTTTGAAAAAACAAAAATTGTTTCAATTTCGTAACCAGAGAAAATTGTACAAATAACTCCCGTTGAAAAAATAAGATCATTTGATTTTATCCAAGTGTGGTTTTGGTATTTTCATTTCAATTGACTCAACAACTACGTCTAATCTGCCACCCACTTCGAGACACACTCGGCTCAAGTCTCCAACTAACGTGTAAGTTCATTCATATCTTTTTTATTTTGCATCATTATTTTCTTCTCAATTTAAATCCCCATATCTACAATACTAATATTGTATGTAAATGTTTTTCTTTCCAACACGATGCTGATTGAATGATAGAAAAATCTGATCAAACTAATAAAATGAAAGCGAAGGTCCCCAACCTTATTTTTCCGACAAAAAATACCGAAAAGTCACTGAGAAATCATTAACATAAAGTGATCGACTAAATTTTCCAGAACTTTTCCGACAAAAAAAAATAATATAATATCCTTTTTGTAAATTACGCTAACACTGGATATCTGCAAAATTAATTATAAAGCAATAATTTTCTATAATTCACTATCCAAAATGTCAAGATTTAGTTAGAAATCAGTCCCCTTAATGACGTAGAAAATATCTAAACTTTACATGCTGACATCTGGATGCAACATTTAATTTGAAGATGGTTTTTGGAAGCAGTATCTACATTCCTGATTTTCATCTCTTTTCTTTTTTGTTTTGCTTTTTTCGAACTTTGTAACCCAATGTTGCTTGATATTTTATTGAAATCTTTCCTTATTTTTTACGCTTTTAATTTTTTTTTTCTTTCAATTTTCTTTGGTATTTTCCGAAGTTAGTCAAACTGTCAAATTTGTTTTTTTTTCACTTTGTTTTATTCTTCCAACTTTGGAATCTAGAGTTGCCAGTTTTGATGTTCGAAAAATCTCACTCTATAAAAATGATTTGAAACTTGATAGAAACCTGAAAAAACATGATAAAAGAGATGTCAATGTGACTATTTTCTTGGAAACGGTCATCACAACTGCGGAGAGAGAGAGAGAAAGAGAGAGAGAAAACGAAAGTTAGCTATATCATAAAGTTACAGAGGGAGGTTTTCATTCGACAATTTATTTAATCATAAAAATCCTTGTCGGCGGAACGACTTTGCAGACCAAACGGTGTAAAATTTTACCAACTTTTCTTCTCCTGGACAAATTCAGGTATGTAGTACTTCTTTTTACTTTTTAAAGGGATATCTTCTTTGTTTTGAGAAAATTTCTCTCACTCAGTAATCAGAGCTGTATTTAGATTGTACATATTTTGTATCTGTTGGCAGTTAGCTAGGATACTGAGGAGATAATTGAGCATGGATCCACTCCAAAATATCATGACTACTTCTAGATATATCTTGTGGATAGACAAGTGATATGGACATTCGGGACCAAAATTAAAGGCTCCGATTTTAAAATTGGATTCTGTTCTAGCCGTCTGTCTGTCCCTCATGAGACAAATAACCGACTTTACTTTTTATTAGCGACATTCCCTGAATTTCCCAAATTCTGCCTGACGGAATGTTTTTTGTCTGTTTTGTTTCATATCTGCTTTGGAAGTGTCTGCCTCTACTCGGACCTAAAGAAATCTTTTTACAGTAGTTGCTATTGACGTTGGTGACTAAAAATGGGCCAAGTTGAAAGTCAACGAACTGCTATCAGTACTACTTCTTCACCAATATAAACATAAAGAATTTACAAACGGAGAAGGTGCTCCCGAACTTGAAGATTAAAACCCTCAGTCAGTCACACAATCTTTTAAAACAAATGTGGTCGCTGATTGAAAAATTAACACCCTCATTCTCTCAACGTATAAATACGGCACACAGTTTAATTTTTTTTAAAAAGGGGAATTATGAGCGAAATGAAAACAGTTTTATGAATAAGGAAATTTTATTAATTGAAAACAGAAATACTTAAATTTCTCTCATCAAAGGTCTGATTCCGAAATTAAAGATTAACGCCCTCGCTTACTCGTGGTTCAATACCGACACATGAATAAATAGAGAAAAAAATAGAATCATTAGATTAAAGAACAGAACATATATATGTGTATGTGTATGTGTGTGTGTGTGTGTGTGTGCGTGTGTGTGTTTATGCGTGTGTGTGTGTGTGTGTGTGTGTGTGTGTGTGTGTGTGTGTGTGTCAGGATTAAATTAATCATGTTTTATTTCTTCCATCAAGCTGAAAAAATAAAAATTCAAACAAAGCCTAAGGGAAAACATTGAAATTCACTTTCTTATGCAAACACTATATTTTCTATTCATTTTTTTTATTTGCATAAATACATCTCAACGAAAAAATGTCAGTTGATTCTTAATTTATATTTACAAGCTTTTCTTCACCGATGATTTTTTAAAATTGAAATAATATATGAAATATACGGAGGAAATACTTCATTGAATTTTTTATAAATTTTGATAAGGTGAAAGAAAATTACGGGTGTCATTTTTTCAGTATGAATCCTGAAATAATGCTGCTTATGTCACTGAAACGTTATCAGTGAATCTCAAGTGGTTTCAAAATTCTCCTATGTTTATTCCCATTCCCTCCCAGTCAGTTTTCCAAAATAAGCTCTCAAGGCTGTCAGTAAATAAATTCATTATTTCGATCCTTTTTGTTATTTTATTTATTCACTACCAAGGGAAACCGGCAAACCAACCAAAATTAGGATGGAAGGAAATAGTCGGAAAAATTATAAATGATTCACAATATTTTATCAAATAGAAAGAATGAATAAATAAATTGGAAGAGCTAAACAAACAGTTAATAAGAAACCTGGTGCACATCAGGATAGGCAATGAGTTTAAGTGTTTGATTTCGACTCACAATTGCTCTCAAGAATACCTGTAGCTCAGTGAGAAGAGCAATCGTTCATTATTGAAACACCCTCCTCCGAATTAGGCTTGTGAATATGATTTTCATCCTGAAATTATTGTTCTTTGCAATATGCACTGTGCTTTTATTCAATCATTGCACAAGTGAAACCGGCTTGAATTTACTTGCAAAGAGAATCAACAGAAATTGTGATGAAGGTAAATGATAGCATTAAGTTATCTATAGTAATTGACAATGCTCCATCAAATGAACAAAATAAATGAATAGGATTACCAATTCTAAAATACTAGTTCATATGAAACGTGCTGAAGATAAGATACGGGATGAGTTAAAGTTTTTGATTTGGATTCAAACTTGTCAATTTGGCCCTGTGGCAAGATGGGTTGAGCATTAACCAAGCAAACCTCCGGTATAGTCTTGTAAATATTGTTACAAAAATTTATAAATGATTTATAATACTTTAACTAATAAAATCAATCAATAAATTAACAGTATGTATTTTAATTTATTTTTCCGTTCAGCTTAGACTAATGATGGATTTTAAGTTACTTGATTACTTTGGTACCAGAGCAAATTATTTCATTTGAGTTTGGATTTGAATTTACGAACTTATATTCATCGATGAATTTATAAAAAAATCAAATTGATATATAAGATATACCTAGAAAATATTGAATTTTTACATATTTCGATAAGATAAAACAAAATCAAGGGTGACAATTTTTCTGTATGAATGATGAAATAATGTGGAACACATGAAAACATTTAGCCGTTCATTTTTTTTCTTCCTTTCGCTATCTTCACTGTAAATCCCGCCCTTTTCTTTCTTTTTTTATTTCTTATTCCTCTTTTCAGCATTATGATGTCGAGAGATACTTTCAAACCAGGATTGTTTGATATTGGCTTGAACTATGAAAAGAAGCTGGGCGACAATTTGTCCATCAGCGACAAGCAATTGTCTCATTTCTTCAAGTCTGTGCCAATTTACATAAAACCAGCGATGCGCAATTTGCAAGCAGTACAATTGTTCCATATGGATTCAGGGAGAACAAAAGCTCGTTTGATGTTGGAGGAGTTAGTAAAGGAATATCCAGATGATTTAAACATTCTTGCCGACTTAATTTACGTCTATCAAAAGGTGGGCCCCGAAAGAGATGCTAATAGCTATAAAGAAAAACTTGAGGTACTCAAAAATTCTCCTTTGTTCAAGGCAAAAAGTATTTTATCCCAGGCAGATGCCCTGAATTATGATCTTGTAGATGAACATAACCAAAAACCCAATGTTCTTCTGAAAGATGCTTGGAGACAACTTAATAGGGAAGATAAGCACTCAGAACAGATTAGCAAAGCCATCGACTTAATCTTGGATGCCTATAATGTGGTCAATGCAATTCCTCAAGAAGCCTACGATAAAACAATTGAAGCCAAAGGAATTGCTATTGACAAGTTTGAGAAAGGAATTACAATGCTCAAAGAGTTGAAGCGTCCGAAAGAGGAGATTTTCGTGTGGAAACACAACCTTGCCAATACCAGGGGCAAGTTGGAAAATTGGAGATGTCAAAGAGGTGATGACTGGAATGATCGCTCTGAAAACTGTATAAAAGCTCTAGAGACACATTTGGATGTGATTGAAAATCTTTCCCCAATAGAAGATTTAGAAGGACCTCTGAAAATATATGTTGCTCGGTCGTATATCTTTTTTTGCACAATTGTATATGTCACGGGAACTAAGGTGGGACAAAATTTCTGTTCCAGAAAGAATCAAAAGATATAGTCGAGATTTGGACTCGATGTATCGCAAGGCTTTGTCCATTTGTCCAGAAGATCAAACTATTTTGCAAAGAAGTGGACGATACAAATATAATAATGAAGAATATCTCGAAGCGATTGAGCATTATAACAAATCCATCCGTCTAGTGCCAGATATAGACATCAACTGGTTTTCCTACTCATTCCGAGGTGATGCTTATTTAAGAATTGCACAACGGAACAAATTACATAAGGTACCATTCAATATATACTTGGAACTTGCTTATAAAGATATGAAAGAGTGTATCAAATCTCAATGTACAGCACAAAGTATGCTGTCAATGGCAAAAATCTGCTTCCTCAGAGCAATGCCTGACAATGAGGAAGGCGTAAGTTTTAGTTGTAAGCACATAGATTTCATATATGAAGCCCTAGAAACTATTCATGAAATGTTTAATAAGAAGGAGATAAGTAAATATGGTAAAACTTATAGTCAACTCGGAATATACTACCCGTATGTTGGTGAATATAGGAAAGCTATTGAGTCTCTGAAAACTGCATTGGAAATGAACAAATGGTCTAAGAATCGTCAGAGAGATTTTCTAAACCTTTTCAGGTGTTTTGTGGCTTTTTACAAGAGAGAAAATAACAGAAACCTACTGACTGAATTCCGCTACATGCTGAAAGAAGCAAAGAAAAGACATCTTAACAAATGGGTAACAAATGCCATGAATATTATGTGCCAATATGACCATAAAATGCTGATTGATTTAGTACAAAATATGATAGAATGGGATGTAAGAGGTAGTGCAGATCTTATTGATGAAGCATTGTACAAGTCTTTATACATGCATCCACCAGAATCTATCAAATTGTGCAGATATCTGGGTGAACAATTTGAAAGAAAACTTAAAGAAAGAAAAGGTGATGAGTCAGAGATTATTGGATCAATGGAGATTCAGAAATCACATAGCACGGAGAACTTTCCGTACGACTTCTTTGTTTCACACTCAGAAAACGACAAAGATTGGGTTAATTGTATGCTGCTGCCACAGCTAGAGGAATTTGACGAGGAAATAAAATTTAAAGGTAAGTATTGGTAATTACCTTGAGCTTAATGACCAAAACTCTATTGATAAATTTTGTGTGATATTTTGAGATGAAACATTGTTGTCTTTTCACTAGTTGTATGGACCAATGCCCTCGTCCTTGTTGTTTTTATCAGAATATTAACCTCTGCCAACAAGGTTAGTTGGAGTATATGTATCCACTCGTGTTTGTCTGTTTTTCCAACAATTAGCACCAAGATTAGCACTTAAAGTAATAGAAGTGGAAAAACTGAAAGGACAATTTCATCAGCTTTCAAAAGTGTATCTTGTAAATTTGTATCTATTGTGCATAAATGTTACAGCCTAATCCATGAAGCTATCTATTCAGGATACGTAGCATTAAGTAGTTTTCAGTATTTGTTTAGTTTACACTTCAAATTCAATGGATTGCCGATTTATTACTTGGTGGAGATAAATATCATTGGAAAGAGAATTAGATCAGTTTATTTATTTGAATCGTAGAATACTTGTGTAATTAAGTTTGTAATCATTGTTAGTATTTCTAATGTTTTTACCTAGTTTAAAGGATTAATACTTGGATTATAGAATTTGATGCAGAATTTATTAAAAGTCTCTAATGATTGGTACTATTTCTAAATTTTTACTTGGTTAAGATTACACCCTTAGATATACAAAAATAGGGTGACCTGTTTTGAACGTTACAAGTAAATAGTGGTTTATATACGTGTACATATATATATATATATATATGTATATATATATATATATATATATATATATATATATATATATATATATATATATATAAAGAGTAAGAAAGAGAGTGTGTGTGTGTGTGAGAGAGAGAGTGTGGAACGAGTTCACTCGTGCTTCCAAAAATGGCTGTGTGTATATGAAACATATGAATATACATTGCATTTCATACATGTAGATAATAGACGTTTACATTGTGCTAAGCTCAAAGAATAGCATTCTCTTAACTACGAATGAATTTTTTAGTTTTATTTTTTATATCCTTTTTCCTGTTTTATTATTATTCTTTAAAGTCAGTATTTATTAAGTCATTTTTTCTTTTTTTTCTTCCCTTCTTCCTTCTTTGCTCTCTTCTTATCCCTTCATTTCTTTTTTCTTCCTTTTTTCATTCTATTTCACACTGGCAGATTCTATATAGAGTCACTGATTCAGCATTATCTTCGACTGTTCTTATTACCATGACAACAGAATGTTACATTTTTTTTTCAGAGCTGATTGTGTGAACGATGAATATATTTATTAAGTCATATTGTATTTGAAATTATAGAAAGGTTTTCATCGGTATTTTTTTAATTCTAATTTCTGTTGCGTTATGTTGTATCGTACATATGCCAATCTGGGATTGTAACTGAGCAAACGTTACTCTGGGATCATTTTTTTCGTTTTGTTTTTCTAGGTTTTATACCAAGCCGTGATTTTGTACCCGGCGAAAATCTAATAGACAGTATACAGAAAGGAATTGAACAAAGCTGTAAACTTTTGATTGTCCTGACACCAAATTACCTTAAAGACAATTGGCAGAGATATGTCAGCGAAAGAATGATTTTCTCAATTATCAAAACAAAAGCGAAGGAAAAGACTATAATTCCGATAATCCTTGAGGAATGTAACATACCGGACGAACTTAAACGCTATACTCCAATCTTTTTTGTTGAGAAAAGCGACTGGAGACGACTTCGGAGTAGCCTTACCATCACTATGGATTCAGAGACAAGTCGTGAAAGGAGAATGTCCATCTTGACCACTTGTGATATTGATGAAGACCAAGGAATATTTAGTGATAAATAAGGGACATTTGGTCTACTGACCCGTGATGCCAGAAAACAAAGTCTTAGATAAAGTCTTTTTCCTTAATTTCTATCTATTTAAATGATGGAATGATGTCATTTATTGAATTGTCGTAGTATGTCAGGTAGCACTGGCACAGTTATACTTGAGCCTCCTCAACCCCGACGAAAAACGCCCATCTTTTTCCCAAAAGACTATCGAATGAAATCAAATTAATGGTGGAACTGTTTTATTAATTTCCGGGAAAGAAATTCGACCTCTTTTTTGAAATATTCATTTTTTTTTAATTCAATATCTGCTTGTGTGCTTGTACGGGCGTTACAATTGAGAAATAGTAAATTAATTCAATGAAGTCATATTTTTTTACCTTTTTTTTTTTTCTTGTTCAACAGAGAAAGTTTTATGATCGGTTGGAATCTGGATAAGTGAGTAATATTTTACTCAAAATATCGTTAAATTGTATTAAGAAAAAAACACATGTTAAGCGATACGTTCAGCATCCTTACGACTATATCAGTGATTTCTAATATCAAGGAGATTCCAAGCCAAATAGTTGTAATAATACTTGTTGTGATCGTGGTAGCAGGAGGCTTTCCTGATTTTAATAATCTCATTATCTACTCAGACGCCATTGTGTAATCATTAGAATGGAATTGTATCGTTTGTTTCAGTTATTCAGAACGTATTTAATCTTAGGCATTCAGTAAAAAGAGACACATGACCAACATCTTTTGGTAGCATGCCGTGTTGGGATGATCAATTTAAAGAAGGGCTGATTAATACATAGGTTATTTCTCCTATATTTTGTTGGGTAGTGATCGCTTAAAAAGTCTTTTCAAATATTAAACGTGAATGCTGCTGGACACATTCAGCAGGATCAATCAAGCATAAACTTTCATAACATAAACATAGTTTGTTGTCACTTATCTTCCTCCGTGTGAGAATTTTCAAGATCTTTATAGGTACTAAATGCAAATACTGCAAGTACTAATTTTTGGTAACAACGCAAACGTTGCACTTACTATTTTGCTCCTTCTTACACCTAACCTGAACTAAGTGCCTTTTTATAACCTAACTTGGTTAACTATACCACCCATTATAACAAACACTACTGATCAAGCTCCATTGGATTGATAAATGAAACGACATTAGACCCGTTATGCCACGTGTCCCTTAAACATTTATTCTTCTTTATATTTCATTTTTACGTGTAAGAATAACTCTCTAAACCAAACAGGTCTCTTTTCTTCAGTCGATCAATCATATTAATATTTTCATAACATGCATTTCATTTCAATTCTTTATTTGTCAAAAATGTTCTCAATTAAATGTACCTTTTATTAACTCATCTACATACTTGTATGTGTCATTTTTACTCTGTCTGATATCTGTGTCCGCATTCGTAGTTGGCACGGATTTTCTCCGTATATCTTCCTTCCTCCTTCATCAATTCCACTGACGTCCACGTTGACCTACAAAGACAGCAGACACCCATTCCTCAACAAGAACTAGACACCAACCATCATTCCTGTACATGGGAACGAGGGGATGGTTTATATCGTCACTTCATTTATACAATCCTTCCACTGAGAACTTTCGAGATGAATTCTTCTGAAATATTTTCATCAAAGCCACCTATAGAAAAACATCCGACCAGCGAAAACTGAAGAAGAAATTTCAGATTTTCCGTGAATGATTTTGGCCGTTCATATTTTCATAATGAGGGAAGATTTTTCTCCCCTCCCTGCTAAAAATTGCATGAATTTCAGAAAAGATGCAGGAAATATCTGTTCTGAGAAATAAAATATTGGTTTGTCTTAACATTGATGGAAATATTCAATTGAAACCTTCAAAAATCTTTGTGGGCCCACATGGAAGTCAATTGAAAATTTGAAGGAAGAAGGAAGAAAAAAATGTTATACTTCAAAGGAATATGGACATGATTTGGTGAAAATTGTTCTGGAAAGAACAAAGAAAAGATGGGCATTTAGTCAAATTAGATTGGACGCAGAAATCAATGTTAACAGGCTGAATGTGGTATCCTTGTAGGCGTAAGAGTGCTTTCTTTTAGAAATTGCAACCTTCGTGTTTTTCCCTCTTTGGGGATTTTTTCATACTTTATATTTGCCAAGATGACTACCAACATCAAACTACGACAAGACCAAATCTTTTGTCTCCAACATCTTTGTGCTACCAACTCGTCAAGCTGAACTATCCAAACTAAAGAAGATACCGATAATGGTAAGTAAAACATATCAGTGAATAAAAATTAAATAGTAAATTCATTTACTTCTTCCATACTTCATACATTAGCCGTCAATGAAATTTCATTGAAATTTATTGACGAATACAGGAACTGTCATGGGATAGACACGAGCAGATAGAAAAATGTTTTTTTTAAAAATGCAAAAATATATGCGCTACTGTCTGCCCCCAGGAAATCTGCAATTTCTGTTTCTAGGTATTTTCAATATATCCTAATAGCAAGCAATTTAATTTTTTCGTCTTTTCTTTAGTTCTTGGTTTAGAAATCAAATAGATTAAGCAAACTTTCCTTTCCCATATGAATCTTGATTCAATTATAACATTTCTAACTACATAAAATAATATTTTGAAGAAATAGTATCATAATTTTTAGAAAACGTTAATCAAAATAAGGAATCTATCAAAACAACGATAGTGTAATGAAAAAAAATTATACAATAGAAGTTTTACAATAGATAAAATGTAAAGTATCCAGAAATAGAACACTTTTAAGCAATTGAATTATACAATTTAATTTCTTTTTCAAATTCTTTGCATATAAATTTCACATTAGGCATTACTCGATAAAATTTTGCTTTGAAACAAAGTCTACATCGGTAGACTTTCAAAAACTGAGTAAGACAATATTTTATGCGAGAAATGCGAAAAAAGAATTATATGAAGAAGTTTCTCTGATTTGTAAAGATCTTATCAACATCAAAAAAGGGATTGCCCGCCAGACAGTGACTGTTATGCTAGACAGTGAGAATGTGACTTGAGGAGAGAAACCCCTATAGAGACATGCGCTGCTGACAGAGTGATAAACTAATGGAAAGTACCCCACAAATACAGAAGAGTAAATAAAAAGAGTAAATAGATGAAATTAAGACTAAATATCAGTGTAAATGTTTCAGGTTTGAAAACAATCAATATCATCCCCCAAAATTCAGCGCCCTGCAAATAATACGACATTATTTGTCATGACTAGAGTAGAATATAACTTTTGCTCTCTTTAGTCCTTCGTGTGAGAATGAAGAAATTCTCATCAATAGAAAGAAAGATTGTTGTAAATTTTCCTCTAAAACATTGTTTGCCTAAACAATGTCAACTCGGACACGGGAGTTCGAAAACTTATTAGACTTGTAAAATAAAGCCGGGCTATTTATTTACTGTCTGAACACAGCAAAATGTGACACAATGTCGGGGCTTAACGTGGGGAAAATAGGAGCCCTCCATCCAAAAATGGCTCTAGCCGACGCGACTTTCATTGCCAAGCAACCGTAGAAAATAAAACAACCTCCGCTACGAAAGTGTCCACTTGGGGACGTGCTCCTTTAAGTGCAATGGAGCAGTGCTGCCCCAGAGTGGCATATTCCTCGCAGCTGAGCTGAGTAATAATAGGAGAGCCCAAAGACGAGTCCAAAGGCCTCCGATGCATGTAGCGTCAGTAAAACCTCATTGGTTGACGCACTGCACCGGCGCACTCGTTCTTTGATATCAACCACCACCCAATCTCCGGCCCATTCGACGGGCAAGTGTCAGTACCTGCGCCTCGGACTCTGACGTGGAACAGATACCACACTTTGATCCTGCCGAAAAGTCCAGAAAAAGACTGCAACAAGTTTGATTTACCCCAATTAATCCCATTTTTCAAAGTCGTAATTTCCAAAACTTTTCAGACTATCAAACCTTCCATGCAATCATTGCTCCTTCATCAAATCAAAATCACGTAGAAGAAATAATGATAGTGAAAATAATAATTAAGAAAACGTGTAATTCTTCTGTCTGTTTAATGTTTCGAATACAATCTATATATGTATGTTTGTTTGTGTGTGTTTTGTGTGTGTGTGTGTGTGTGTGAACATAAAGGGTAACAAGCAACGTTCCTAGATTTAGATATCGAGAATAGAATAGATGTTTATGAATTATTCCATGAACGAGATTCCTTTCTGGTGTGTATCGTGCAAATGCCATCTAGGAAAAGTAGTATTCTGCCTTAAATAAATATCGTTTATTAAAATAAATCAATTTCTATCAGTGTTAGAGGAATTAAGTTACCGAAAGAGATAGATCCAGTCCTTTTCAGGGTGAAACATAATAGTATTGACTGCAAATTGGAAAGGTGAAAACATTTATGGAAAAGCCCATTCAGGTGTTACTAGCCGCTAAATAGTGGGTTCGTTTAGTTTCAATCATGTATATAAGGATACTTTAGTTGATGATTTTAAAAAAGAAAAAGCAAATTGAGGGAACTTTGATGCTATTCGACGTGGAAAAAAGAACTTTGTGTTTGGTGAAAAAAAATGTCGAATTCTTCCCTTCAATATGTTGGTAGAGAATCAACTGGAAGAAGTTTTTCTATGTAATTGGTATTCTCAAAGATGATATCATAAGTTGGTTTACATACAATCTGAGATTAAAAGCAACGCAACGGATTTAATATTCACATTGGTGAACACACTCAATAGAAGTGATACGAACAGCGAGTCACGTCTCTTTATATACTGACTGTTCCCTCATCGTTGAAGAAGTCTTCAATGTTGTGCTTTAGTGGCTAGTACAAATAGTAGTGTGCACAGGGAGACTCATGGGAAAGTCTTCTTTTTATACTCAGTTCTGCTAATTTTTCTCCTCTAGCTATCAAGTCCACTTTCCAGGTTTTCTCAGAGTTAGCTATGAATCTCACTCCTGGTTCACTGATCTTGATTATTCTGAGGCATTCCAATATAAAGCTATGTTGGACCATGCCGTATGCTTTCTAGAGTAGATCTATCCAATTAGAATTTTTTCCTCCTTTTTCTTACTCATTTTAGGATCAGATTGTCTAAGTAGAGCAAGTCATTTGTGCTATTGGTGTGGTTGTTTAATCTATTATTGGAAAACGGATGGTTAGAATCCTCCCGTTAGCTATGTTCTTGTATAGAACTTATAATTGAGGACGCTGAGTGTACATATCAATATTAAATTGGATCTGTTTTTCTTTAGAAGCTGGAGATTTTGGTATGTGAGAAAAAACAAAAGATGTTTAATTTATATTTTAACTTGCAATAATACCAAGCGTTGCCTCAGCAGAGATAACTGAAAATACAACAACACTGTTCCCCCGCTTTAGACCCCTGAAAGAAATACATATTTTTAAAATGTTCTCTCTCGCTTTTGACACCTGAAAGGGAGGAAAAGTTACCCACACTTTTGACCCCAGAAAGTGAAAAGATTTTCCACTTGATTTTGATCCCTAAAGGTGATTAGAAAAAAACTAAATTTTGTCTTGTAAAAGTGAAATCAAAATCAATTTTTTTTCTTTTTCTCTTTAACATTTGTCAGAAACTTGCATTAGATTTAAACATAACTTGCAACATGAAATTCCTCACCACTGACTGCCTTACAGGGTAAATCTCACCGCTTGATTATGACCCCATAAATTTGCTCTTTTGCAATCAATTTGTGACTCACTGATGAAGAAAATGAATCTTGAATTATTATACTTTACAAAATATTTTGTGTTTTTTTTTCTCTTTTTTAATCTTGTATTTTCCTTTGAGAAAAACAAATCAAAGACTGTAATGTAGAAATGATTCCTTTTGTTTTTAATTGTAAATTTATTGGTCAATTGTCAAGATTAGTATCTGAAGGAGGTGAACTTCCCAAAATACATCAACGGAAATGACTATCAGCGTCACTGAATATGTCAAAATTTACAATACATTTTGAAAGTCTGTGAAAAGATGGAAAGAAAGATAATTACACGTTCAACCAATAAACAGACTGTATTGTAAAAGTTAAAATATTTGTGTGTTTTTCCGTTTTCAATGATTACGACTCTATTTCATGGGGAATTTTTCTATTTTTCATAAATATTAGATTTTGAATGTACATTTTTTAAAGAAAAGAAAAAATAGATAAGCTGACGTTCCATAAAATATCTTTAAAATTTGATGGAAATATCCAACATCTAAAAGCAATTTAATTTTCTTTCCATGTTTTTCATTAACCCCTTTTTTTATTCATTTTGTATTTGTGCCATTTATGATGTGTAATAGTCGTGAAAAAATATTTAAAATTCATAATGACCAACTCATACTTTTTTTTGTTCTATGTGTATTTTCCCCCCATCTTTAATCGATGATTGTAATTGTTTCATTAGTTGTAACACAGTACATTGCTCTAATTCGGAAGAGTTACTTCCCTTTAAAAGTCATTCACCCAAGACGCTCATCTCCACAACGAGCATTAATTGATTGTCTTGACATAAAATTAAGACAATAAAACTGTATTATTGCCAATTGGGGATAAAGTGTTTTATTTACTTTCGTTAAGAGTCAATATGCTGTAAGTGCAGGTTCTATTCACAATGAACATATGGTGCTAAACTGGACACTTATTTTCTATCCGTCTTACTGACAGCAGATGTTAGATTTACAATGTAAATATAATGAAAAACCAGATACTTGTGTTGATTTGTAATGAAAAAAACAAGACTAATTGTTTAAACGGACATGAAAAATCACTTTCTAGAAAAGACACTCTATCGTGGTCAAGATTAGGTTTTGCAAATCAGAGTAATTTTTATGAAATTGTATTTTCCCTTCATGATTAATCTGTTTTTAGTGAATCTGCCATTGATTTCTTCCTGAAATTTCACAAAGACACGAAAATTCATTGGAAATACTGCAAAATCTACACAACTGACACCTATTATGATGACTGCATCTTGTGTTGAGGCAGCGAATTGAAGGATGAGACTGGCCAACCCTGACTATTGATTTTGGTAGGGAGCAACATTGGAGGATGAGACAGTTGAGGGGGTCAGTATATATGCAAGGCTCTAATAACCTTTTTAGTGTAGTCTACAGCTGATCATCACATAATCTTCAAGCAATGCTCCTTGTATTCAAAGCCCCAAAAATAAAACTAGAAATCAGACAATAGCACATATATATATATACTTGCATATGCTTATAGGAGTGTCTACGTATATACATATTTAATGTATAAGTTTGATATAAAAAAAAAAACAGGGGATACATTATATGTATATACACAGATTTATATAATTTTTAATGCATTATATTATCTAAAATGTCCTCCTGTTATTACATGGAGAATGCATCATTTGACATGGACAGTATAGACAGAATGAACGAACCGACGATTGATTAGGTAGCCGCTTTAATGTAGCGTTGCTCTTACCATTCAGCTTAAGAGCCCGGCAGATTTATAGGTTTATGCATACTTATTTTGCTCACGAGAAAAGTGTACAGTTATCTCCCTTGCATGTATCGTGTCACTCTCCAAACAGGGATTACCTCCCCTTGAATTAAAATTGTTTTCCAAGAACACGAGAAAGAAATCGGCAGAAGTGTGATTGCTCACACCTATACAACGTGGCCCTTCGTAAAGTCTGGAATTTCTTTGTAGCCCTAAATAACCCCTGAGAAGAACAATTCTATTAGGCTAGTAGTGAACATCGACTGGATTATGACACCAAAAACGAATGGGGAACCCTGCAACACAAAAGGAGATAGTGGAAAAGGATATTCGGCCCTATAACTTTGAAACATCTAGATTTACATCCAATATCTACGAGGCAATTTCCCACATGACACCCAACTGAAAACATCCAGATTTGGATGAAAAACATATAAATCAACAAAAACGAACAGTTATTCTCTTCCATAATAGATCTTTGCACCCTAGATGCAAATTACGCCCATTATCGGTTTAACTTCTGTCCTAAATAAGTTCCTTGACTTACTTTTGAAAAAACAAAAATTGTTTCTATTTCGTAACCAGAGAAAATTGTACAAATAACTCCTGTTGAAAAAATAAGCTCATTTATTTTATCCAAGTGTGGTCTTGGTATTTTCATTTCAATTGACTCAACAACTACGTCTAATCTGCCACCCACTTCGAGACACACTCGGCTCAAGTCCCCAACTAACGTGTAAGTTCATTCATATCTTTTTTATTTTGCATCATCATTTTCTTCTCAATTTAATTCCCCATATCTACAATACTAATATTGTATGTAAATGTTTTTCTTTCCAACACGATGCTGATTAAATGATAGAAAAATCTGATCAAACTAATTAAATGAAGGCGAAGGTCCCCAACCTTATTTTTCCGACAAAAAATACCGAAAAGTCACTGAAAAATCATTAACATAAAGTGATCGACTAAATTTTCCAGAACTTTTCCGACAAAAAAAATTAATATAATATCCTGTTTGTAAATTAAGCCAACACTGGATATCTGCAAAATTAATTATAAAGCAATAATTTTCTATAATTCACTATCCAAAATGTCAAGATTTAGTTAGAAATCAGTCCCCTTAATGACGTAGAAAATATCCAAACTTTACATGCTGACATCTGGATGCAACATTTAATTTGAAGATGGTTTTTGGAAGCAGTATCTACATTCCTGATTTTCATCTCTTTTCTTTTTTGTTTTGCTTTCTTCGAACTTTCTAACCCAATGTTGCTTGATATTTTATTGAAATCTTTCCTTATTTTTTACGCTTTTAATTTTTTTTTCTTTCAGTTTTCTTTGGTATTTTCCGAAGTTAGTCAAACTGTCAATTTTTTTTTTTTTTTCACTTTTTTTTATTCTTCCAACTTTGGAATCTAGAGTTGCCAGTTTTGATGTTCGAAAAAGCTCACTCTATAAAAATAATTTGAAACTTGATAGAAACCTGAAAAAACATGATAAAAGAGATGTCAATGTGACTATTTTCTTGGAAACAGTCATCACAACTGCGGAGGGAGAGAGAGAAAGAGAGAGAGAAAACAAAAGTTAGCTATATCATAAAGTTACAGAGGGAGGTTTTTATTCGACAATTTGTTTAATCATAAAAATCCTTGTCGGCGGAACGACTTCGCAGACTAAACGGTGTAAAATTTTACCAACTTTTCTTTTCCTGGACAAATTCAGGTATGTAGTACTTCTTTTTACTTTTTAAAGGGATATCTTCTTTGTTTTGAGAAAAATTCTCTCACTCAGTAATCAGAGCTGTATTTAGATTGTACATATTTTGTATCTGTTGGCAGTTACCTAGGATACTGAGGAGATAATTGAGCATGGATCCACTCCAAAATATCATGACTACTTCTAGAGATATCGTGTGGATAGACGAGTGATATGGACATTCGGGACCAAAATAAAAGGCTCCAATTTTAAAATTGGATTCTGTTCTAGCCATCTGTCTGTCCCTCATGAGACAAATAAACGACTTTATTTTTTATTAGCGACATTCCCTGAATTTCCCAAATTCTGCCTGACGGAATGTTTTTTGTCTGTTTTGTTTCATATCTGCTTTGGAAGTGTCTGCCTGCACTTGGACCTAAAGAAATCTTTTTACAGTAGTTGCTATTGACGTTGGTGACTAAAAATGGGCCAAGTTGAAAGTCAACGAACTGCTATCAGTACTACTTCTTCACCAATATAGACATAAAGAATTTACGAACAGAGAAAGTGCTCCCGAACTTGAAGATTAAAACCCTCAGTCAGTCACACAATCTTTTAAAACAAATGTGGTCGCTGATTGAAAAATTAACACCCTCATTCTCTCAACGTATAAATACGGCACACAGTTTAATTTTTTTTAAAAAGGGGAATTATGAGCGAAATGAAAACAGATTTGTGAATAAGGAGATTTTATTAATTGAAAACAGAAATACTTAAATTTCTCTCATCAAAGGTCTGATTCCGAAATTAAAGATTAATGCCCTCGCTTACTCGTGGCTCAATACCGACACGTGAATGAATAGAGAAAAAAATAGAATCATTAGATTAAAGAACAGAACATATATATGTGTATGTGTATGTGTATGTGTGTGCGTGCATTTGTGTGTGTGTGTGTGTGCGTGTGTGTGTGTATGCGTGTGTGTGTGTGTGTGTGTGTGTGCATGTGCGTGTGTGTGTGTGTGTGTCAGGATTAAATTAATCATGTTTTATTTCTTCCATCAAGCTGAAAAAATAAAAATTCAAACAAAGCCTAAGGGAAAACATTGAAATTCACTTTCTTATGCAAACACTATATTTTCTATTCATTTTTTTTATTTGCATAAATACATCTCAACGAAAAAATGTCAGTTGATTCTTAATTTATATTTACAAGCTTTTCTTCACCGATGATTTTTAAAAATTGAAATAATGTATGAAATCTACGGAGGAAATACTTCATTGAATTTTTTATAAATTTTGATAAGGTGAAAGAAAATTACGGGTGTCATTTTTTTCTGTATGAATCCTGAAATAATGCTGCTTATGTCACTGAAACGTTATCAGTGAATCTCAAGTGGTTTCAAAATTCTCCTATGTTTATTCCCATTCCCTCCCAGTCAGTTTTCCAAAATATGCTCTCAAGGCTGTCAGTAAATAAATTCATTATTTCGATCTTTTTTGTTATTTTATTCATTCACTACCAAGGGAAACCGGCAAACCAACCAAAATTAGGATGGAAGGAAATAGTCGGAAAAATTATAAATGATTCACAATATTTTATCAAATAGAAAGAATGAATAAATAAATTGGAAGAGCTAAACAAACAGTTAATAAGAAACCTGGTGCACATCAGGATAGGCAATGAGTTTAAGTGTTTGATTTCGACTCACAATTGCTCTCAAGAATACCTGTAGCTCAGTGAGAAGAGCAATCGTTCATTATTGAAACACCCTCCTCCGAATTAGGCTTGTGAATATGATTTTCATCCTGAAACTATTGTTCTTTGCAATATGCACTCTGCTTTTATTCAATCATTGCACAAGTGAAACCGGCTTGAATTTACTTGCAAAGAGAATCAACAGAAATTGTGATGAAGGTAAATGATAGCATTAAGTTATCTATAGTAATTGACAATGCTCCATCCAATGAACAAAATAAATGAATCGGATTACCAATTCTAAAATACTAGTTCATATGAAACGTGCTGAAGATAAGATACGGGATGAGTTAAAGTTTTTGATTTGGATTCAAACTTGTCAATTTGGCCCTGTGGCAAGATTGGTTGAGCATTAACCGAGCGAACCTCCGGTATAGTCTTGTAAATATTGTTACAAAAATTTATAAATGATTTATAATACTTTAACTAATAAAATCAATCAATAAATTAACAGTATGTATTTTAATTTATTTTTCCGTTCAGCTTAGACGAATGATGGATTTTAAGTTACTTGATTACTTTGGTACCAGAGCAAATTATTTAATTTGAGTTTGGATTTGAATTCACGAACTTATATTCATCGATGAATTTTTAAAAAAATCAAATTGATATATAAGATATACCTAGAAAATATTGAATTTTTACATATTTCGATAAGATAAAACAAAATCAAGGGTGACAATTTTTCTGTATGAATGATGAAATAATGTGGAACACATGAAAACATTCAGCCGTTCATTTTTTTTCTTTCTCTCGCTATCTTCACTGTAAATCCCGCCCTTTTCTTTCTTTTTTTATTTCTTATTCCTCTTTTCAGCATTATGATGTCGAGAGATACTTTCAAACCAGGATTGTTTGATATTGGCTTGAACTATGAAAAGAAGCTGGGCGACAATTTGTCCATCAGCGACAAGCAATGGTCTCATTTCTTCAAGTCTGTGCCAATTTACATAAAACCAGCGATGCGCAATTTGCAAGCAGTACAATTGTTCCATATGGATTCAGGTAGAAGAAAAGCTCGTTTGATGTTGGAGGAGTTAGTAAAGGAATATCCAGATGATTTAAACATTCTTGCCGACTTAATTTACGTCTATCAAAAGGTGGGCCGCGAAAGAGATGCTAATAGCTATAAAGAAAAACTTGAGGCACTCAAAAATTCTCCTTTGTTCAAGGCAAAAAGTATTTTATCCCAGGCAGATGCCCTGAATTATGATCTTGTAGATGAACATAACCAAAAACCCAATGTTCTTCTGAAAGATGCTTGGAGACAACTTAATAGGGAAGATAAGCACTCAGAACAGATTAGCAAAGCCATCGACTTAATCGTGGATGCCTATAATGTGGTCAATGCAATTCCTCAAGAAGCCTACGATAAAACAATTGAAGCCAAAGGAATTGCTATTGACAAGTTTGAGAAAGGAATTACAATGCTCAAAGAGTTGAAGCGTCCGAAAGAGGAGATTTTCGTGTGGAAACACAACCTTGCCAATACCAGGGGCAAGTTGGAAAATTGGAGATTTCAAAGAGGTGATGACTGGAATGATCGCTCTGAAAACTGTATAAAAGCTCTAGAGACACATTTGGATGTGATTGAAAATCTTTCCCCAATAGAAGATTTAGAAGGACCTCTGAAAATATATGTTGCTCGGTCGTATATCTTTTTTGCACAATTGTATATGTCACGGAAACTAAGGTGGGACAAAATTTCTGTTCCAGAAAGAATCAAAAGATATAGTCGAGATTTGGACTCGATGTATCGCAAGGCTTTGTCCATTTGTCCAGAAGATCAAACTATTTTGCAAAGAAGTGGACGATACAAATATAATAATGAAGACTATTTCGAAGCGATTGAGCATTATAACAAATCCATCCGTCTAGTGCCAGATATAGACATCAACTGGTTTTCCTACTCATTCCGAGGTGATGCTTATTTAAGAATTGCACAACGGAACAAATTAAATAAGGTACCATTCAATATATACTTGGAACTTGCTTATAAAGATATGAAAGAGTGTATCAAATCTCAATGTACAGCACAAAGTATGCTGTCAATGGCAAGTATCTGCTTCCTCAGAGCAATGCCTGACAATGAGGAAGGCGTAAGTTTTAGTTGTAAGCACATAGATTTCATATATGAAGCCTTAGAAACTATTCATGAAATGTTTAATAAGAAGGAGATAAGTAAATATGGTAAAACTTATAGTCAATTCGGAATATACTACCCGTATGTTGGTGAATATAGGAAAGCTATTGAGTCTCTGAAAACTGCATTGGAAATGAACAAATGGTCTAAGAATCGTCAGAGAGATTTTCTAAACCTTTTCAGGTGTTTTGTGGCTTTTTACAAGAGAGAAAATAACAGAAACCTACTGACTGAATTCCGCTACATGCTAAAAGAAGCAAAGAAAAGACATCTTAACAAATGGGTAACAAATGCCATGAATATTATGTGCCAATATGACCATAAAATGCTGATTGATTTAGTACAAAATATGATAGAATGGGATGTAAGAGGTAGTGCAGATCTTATTGATGAAGCATTGTACAAGTCTTTATACATGCATCCACCAGAATCTATCGAATTGTGCAGATATCTGGGTGAACAATTTGAAAGAAAACTTAAAGAAAGAAAAGGTGATGAGTCAGAGATTATTGGATCAATGGAGATTCAGAAATCACATAGCACGGAGAACTTTCCGTACGACTTCTTTGTTTCACACTCAGAAAACGACAAAGATTGGGTTAATTGTATGCTTCTGCCACAGCTAGAGGAATTTGACGAGGAAATAAAATTTAAAGGTAAGTATTGGTAATTACCTTGAGCTTAGTGACCAAAACTCTATTGATAAATCTTGTGTGATATTCTGAGATGAAACATTGTTGTCTTTTCACTAGTTGTATGGACCAATACCCTCACCCTTGTTGTTTTTATCAGAATATTAACTTCTGCCAACAAGGTTAGTTGGAGTATATGTATCCACTCGTGTTTGTCTGTTTTTCCAACAATTAGCACCAATTTAGCACTTAAAGTAATAGAAGTGGAAAAACTGAAAGGACAATTTCATCAGCTTTCAAAAGTGTATCTTGTAAATTTGTATCTATTGTGCATAAATGTTACAGCCTAATCCATGAAGCTATCTATTCAGGATACGTAGCATTAAGTAGTTTTCAGTATTTGTTTAGTTTACACTTCAAATTCAATGGATTGCCGATTTATTACTTGGTGGAGATAAATATCATTGGAAAGAGAATTAGATCAGTTTATTTATTTGAATCGTAGAATACTTGTGTAATTAAGTTTGTAATCATTGTTAGTATTTCTAATGTTTTTACCTAGTTTAAAGGATTAATACTTGGATTATAGAATTTGATGCAGAATTTATTAAAAGTCTCTAATGATTGGTACTATTTCTAAATTTTTACTTGGTTAAGATTACACCCTTAGATATACAAAAATAGGGTGACCTGTTTTGAACGTTACAAGTAAATAGTGGTTTATATACGTGTACATATATATATATATATATATATATATATATATATATATATATATATGTATATATGTATATAAAGAGAAAGAAAGAGAGTGTGTGTGAGAGAGAGAGAGTGTGGAACGAGTTCACTCGTGCTTCCAAAAATGGCTGTGTGTATATGAAACATATGAATATACATTGCATTTCATACATGTAGATAATAGACGTTTACATTGTGCTAAGCTCAAAGAATAGCATTCTCTTAACTACGAATGAATTTTTTAGTTTTATTTTTTATATCCTTTTTCCTGTTTTATTATTATTCTTTAAAGTCAGTATTTATTAAGTCATTTTTTCTTTTTTTTCTTCCCTTCTTTCTTCTTTGCTCTCTTCATATCCCTTCATTTCTTTTTTCTTCCTTTTTTTATTCTATTAAACACTGGCAGATTCTATATAGAGTCTCTGATTCAGCATTATCTTCGACTGTTCCTATTACCATGACAACAGAATGTTACATTTTTTTTCAGAGCTGATTGTGTGAACGATGAATATATTTATTAAGTCATATTGTATTTGAAATTATGGAAAGGTTTTCATCGGTATTTTTTTAATTCTAATTTCTGTTGCGTTATGTTGTAACGTACATATGCCATTCTGGGATTGTAACTGAGCAAACGTTACTCTGGGATCATTTTTTTGGTTTTGTTTTTCTAGGTTTTATACCCAGCCGTGATTTTGTACCCGGCGAAAATCTAATAGACAGTATACAGAAAGGAATTGAACAAAGCTGTAAACTTTTGATTGTCCTGACACCAAATTACCTTAAAGACAATTGGCAGAGATATGTCAGCGAAAGAATGATTTTCTCATTTATCAAAACAAAAGTGAAGGAAAAGACTATAATTCCGATAATCCTTGAGGAATGTAATATACCGGACGAACTTAAAACCTTTACTCCAATCTTTTTTGTTGAGAAAAGCGACTGGGGACGACTTCGGAGTAGCCTTACCATCAATATGGATTCAGAGACAAGTCGTGAAAGGAGAATGTCCATCTTGACCACTTGTGATATTGATGAAGACCAAGGAATATTTAGTGTTAAATAAGAGATATTTGGTCTACTGACCCGTGATGCCAGAAAACAAAGTCTTAGATAAAGTCTTTTTCCTTAATTTCTATCTATTTAAATGATGGAATGATGTCATTTATTGAATTGTCGTAGTATGTCAGGTAGCACTGGCACAGTTATACTTGAGCCTCCTCCACCCCGACGAAAAACGCCCATCTTTTTCCCAAAAGACTATCGAATGAAATCAAATTAATGGTGGAACTGTTTTATGAATTTCCGGGAAAGAAATTCGACCTCCTTTTTGAAATATTCATTTTTTTTAATTCAATATCTGCTTGTGTGCTTGCACGGGCGTTACAATTGAGAAATAGTAAATTGATTCAATGAAGTCATATTTTCTTACCTTTTTTTTTTTTTTCTTGTTCAACAGAGAAAGTTTTATGATCGGTTGGAATCTGGATAAGTGAGTAATATTTTACTCAAAATATCGTTAAATTGTATTAAGAAAAAAACACATGTTAAGCGATACGTTCAGCATCCTTACGACTATATCAGTGATTTCTAATATCAAGGAGATTCCAAGCCAAATAGTTGTAATAATACTTGTTGTGATCGTGGTAGCAGGAGGCTTTCCTGATTTTAATAATCTCATTTTCTACTCAGACGCCATTGTGTAATCATTAGAATGGAATTGTATCGTTTGTTTCAGTTATTCAGAACGCATTTAATCTTAGGCATTCAGTAAAAAGAGACACATGACCAACATCTTTTGGTAGCATGCCGTGTTGGGATGATCAATTTAAAAAAAGGCTGATTAATACATAGGTTATTTCTCTTATATTTTGTTGGGTAGTGATCGCTTAAGAAGTCTTTTCAAATATTAAACGTGAATGCTGCTGGACACATTCAGCAGGATCAATCAAGCATAAACTTTCATAACATAAACATAGTTTGTTGTCACTTATCTTCCTCCGTGTGAGAATTTTCAAGAACTTTATAGGTACTAAATGCAAATACTGCAAGTACTAATTTTTTGCTACCAACGCAAACGTTGCACTTACTATTTTGCTCCTTCTTACACCTAACCAGAACTAAGTGCCTTTTTATAACCTAACTTGGTTAACTATACCACCCATTATAACAAACACTACTGATCAAGCTCCATTGGATTGATAAATGAAACGACATTAGACCCGTTATGCCACGTGTCCCTTAAACATTTATTCTTCTTTATATTTCATTTTTACGTGTAAGAATAACTCTCTAAACCAAACAGGTCTCTTTTCTTCACTCGATCAATCATATTAATATTTTCATAACATGCATTTCATTTCAATTCTTTATTTGTCTCAAATATTCTGAATTAAATGTACCTTTTATTAACTCATCTACATACTTGTATGTGTCATTTTTACTCTGTCTGATATCTGTGTCCGCATTCGTAGTTGGCACGGATTTTCTCCGTATATCTTCCTCCCTCCTTCATCAATTCCACTGACGTACACGTCGACCTACAAAGACAGCAGACACCCATTCCTCAACGAGAACTAGACACCAACCATCATTCCTGTACATGGGAACGAGGGGATGGTTTATATCGTCACTTCATTTATACAATCCTTCCACTGAGAACTTTCGAGATGAATTCTTCTGAAATATTTTCATCAAAGCCACCTATAGAAAAACATCCGACCAGCGAAAACTGAAGAAGAAATTTCAGATTTTCCGTGAATGATTTTGGCCGTTCATATTTTCATAATGAGGGAAGATTTTTCTCCCCTCCCTGCTAAAAATTGCATGAATTTCAGAAAAGATGCAGGAAATATCTATTCTGAGAAAAAAAATATTGGTTTGTCTTAACATTGATGGAAATATTCAATTGAAACCTTCAAAAATCTTTGTGGGCCCACATGGAAGTCAATTGAAAATTTGAAGGAAGAAAAAATGTTATACTTCAAAGGAATATGAACATGATTTGGTGAAAATTGTTCTGGAAAGAACAAAGAAAAGATGGGCATTTAGTCAAATTAGATTGGACGCAGAAATAAATGTTAACAGGCTGAATGTGGTATCCTTGTAGGCGTAAGAGTGTTTTCTTTTAGAAATTGCAACCTTCTTGTTTTTCCCTCTTTGGGGATTTTTTCATACTTTATATTTGCCAAGATGACTACCAACATCAAACTACGACAAGACCAAATCTTTTGTCTCCAACATCTTTGTGCTACCAACTCGTCAAGCTGAACTATCCAAACTAAAGAAGATACCGATTATAGTAAGTAAAGCATATCAGTGAATAAAAATTAAATA
Source organism: Thysanoteuthis rhombus (assembly GCA_963457665.1). Classification (NCBI taxonomy): domain Eukaryota; kingdom Metazoa; phylum Mollusca; class Cephalopoda; order Oegopsida; family Thysanoteuthidae; genus Thysanoteuthis; species Thysanoteuthis major. The sequence goes on from OY735229.1 coordinate 3,180,568, forward strand.
GTAAATTCATTTACTTCTTCCATACTTCATACATTAGCCGTCAATGAAATTTCATTGAAATTTATTGACGAATACAGGAACTGTCATGGGATAGACACGAGCAGATAGAAAAATGTTTTTAAAAAAATGCAAAAATATATGCGCTACTGTCTGCCCCCAGGAAATCTGCAATTTCTGTTTCTAGGTATTTTCAATATATCCTAATACCAAGCAATTTAATTTTTTGTCTTTTCTTTAGTTCTTGGTTAAGAAATAAAATAGATTAAGCGAACTTTCCTTTCCCATATGAATCTTGATTCAATTATAACATTTCTAACAACATAAAATAATATTTTGAAGAAATAGTATCATAATTTTTAGAAAACGTTAATCAAAATAAGGAATCTATCAAAACAACGATAGAGTAATGAAAAAAAATTATACAATAGAAGTTTTACAATAGATAAAATGTAAAGTATACAGAAATAGAACACTTTTAAGCAATTGAATTATACAATTTAATTTCTTTTTCAAATTCTTTGCATATAAATTTCACATTAGGCATTACTCGATAAAATTTTGCTTTGAAACAAAGTCTACATCGGTAGACTTTCAAAAACTGAGTAAGACAATATTTTATGCGAGAAATGCGAAAAGAGAATTATATGAAGAAGTTTCACTGATTTGTTAAGATCTTATCAACATCAAAAAAGGGATTGCCCGCCAGACAGTGACTGTTATGCTAGACAGTGAGAATGTGACTTGAGGAGAGAAACCCCTGTAGAGACATGCGCTGCTGACAGAGTGATAAACTAATGGAAAGTACCCCACAAATACAGAAGAGTAAATAAAAAGAGTAAATAGATGAAATTAAGACTAAATATCAGTGTAAATGTTTCAGGTTTGAAAACAATCAATATCATCCCCCAAAATTCAGTGCCCTGCAAATAATACGACATTATTTGTCATGACTAGAGTAGAATATAACATTTGCTCTCTTTAGTCCTTCGTGTGAGAATGAAGAAATTCTCATTAATAGAAAGAAAGATTGTTGTAAATTTTCCTCTAAAACATTGTTTGCCTAAACAATGTCAACTCGGACACGGGAGTTCGAAAACTTATTAGACTTGTAAAATAAAGCCGGGCTATTTATTTACTGTCTGAACACAGCAAAATGTGACACAATGTCGGGGCTTAACGTGGGGAAAATAGGAGACCTCCATCCAAAAATGGCTCTAGCCGACGCGACTTTCATTGCCAAGCAACCGTAGAAAATAAAACAACCTCCGCTACGAAAGTGTCCACTTGGGGACGTGCTCCTTTAAGTGCAATGGAGCAGTGCTGCCCCAGAGTGGCATATTCCTCGCAGCTGAGCTGAGTAATAATAGGAGAGCCCAAAGACGAGTCCAAAGGCCTCCGATGCATGTAGCGTCAGTAAAACCTCATTGGTTGACGCACTGCACCGGCGCACTCGTTCTTTGATATCAACCACCACCCAATCTCCGGCCCATTCGACGGGCAAGTGTCAGTACCTGCGCCTCGGACTCTGACGTGGAACAGATACCACACTTTGATCCTGCCGAAAAGTCCAGAAAAAGACTGCAACAAGTTTGATTTACCCCAATTAATCCCATTTTTCAAAGTCGTAATTTCCAAAACTTTTCTGACTATCAAACCTTCCATGCAATCATTGCTCCTTCATCAAATCAAAATCACGTAGAAGAAATAATGATAGTGAAAATAATAATTAAGAAAACGTGCAATTTTTCTGTCTGTTTAATGTTTCGAATACAATCTATATATGTATGTTTGTGTGTGTGTGTTTTGTGTGTGTGTGTGTGTGTGTGTGAACATAAAGGGTAACAAGCAACGTTCCTAGATTTAGATATCGAGAATAGAATAGATGTTTATGAAATATTCCCTGAACAAGATTCCTTTCTGGTGTGTATCGTGCAAATGTCATCTAGGACAAGTAGTATTCTGCCTTAAATAAATATCGTTTATTAAAATAAATCAATTTCTATCAGTGTTAGATGAATTAAGTTACCGAAAGAGATAGATCCAGTCCTTTTCAGGGTGAAACATAATAGTATTGACTGCAAATTGGAAAGGTGAAAACATTTATGGAAAAGCCCATTCAGGTGTTACTAGCCGCTAAATAGTGGGTTCGTTTAGTTTCAATCATGTATATAAGGATACTTTAGTTGATGATTTAAAAAAAGAAAAAGCAAATTGATGGAACTTTGATGGTATTCGACGTGGAAAAAAGAACTTTGTGTTTGGTGAAAAAAAATGTCTAATTCTTCCCTTCAATATGTTGGTAGAGAATCAACTGGAAGAAGTTTTTCTATGTAATTGGTATTCTCAAAGATGATATCATAAGTTGGTTTACATACAATCTGAGATTAAAAGCAACGCAACGGATTTAATATTCACATTGGTGAACACACTCAATAGAAGTGATACGAACAGTGAGTCACGTCTCTTTATATACTGACTGTTCCCTCATCGTTGAAGAAGTCTTCAATGTTGTGCTTTAGTGGGTAGTACAAATAGTAGTGTGCACAGGGAGACTCATGGGAAAGTCTTCTTTTTATACTCAGTTCTGCTAATTTTTCTCCTCTAGCTATCAAGTCCACTTTCCAGGTTTTCTCAGAGTTAGCTATGAATCTCACTCCTGGTTCACTGATCTTGATTATTCTGAGGCATTCCAATATAAAGCTATTTTGGATCATGCCGTATGCTTTCTAGAGTAGATCTATCCAATTAGAATTTTTTCCTCCTTTTTCTTACTCATTTTAGGATCAGATTGTCTAAGTAGAGCAAGTCATTTGTGCTATCGGTGTGGTTGTTTAATCTATTATTGGAAAACGGATGGTTAGAATCCTCCCGTTAGCTATGTTCTTGTATAGAACTTATAATTGAGGACGCTGAGTGTACATATCAATATTAAATTGGATCTGTTTTTCTTTAGAAGCTGGAGATTTTGGTATGTGAGAAAAAACAAAAGATGTTTAATTTATATTTTAACTTGCAATAATACCAAGCGTTGCCTCAGCAGAGATAACTGAAAATACAACAACACTGTTCCCCCGCTTTAGACCCCTGAAAGAAATACATATTTTTAAAATGTTCTCTCTCGCTTTTGACACCTGAAAGGGAGAAAAAGTTACCCACACTTTTGACCCCAGAAAGTGAAAAGATTTTCCACTTGATTTTGATCCCTAAAGGTGATTGGAAAAAAACTAAATTTTGTCTTGTAAAAGTGAAATCAAAATCAATTTTTTTTCTTTTTCTCTTTAACATTTGTCAGAAACTTGCATTAGATTTAAACATAACTTGCAACATGAAATTCCTCACCACTGACTGCCTTACAGGGTAAATCTCACCGCTTGATTATGACCCCATAAATTTGCTCTTTTGCAATCAATTTGTGACTCACTGATGAGGAAAATGAATCTTGAATTATTATACTTTACAAAATATTTTGTGTTTTTTTTTTCTCTTTTTTAATCTTGTATTTTCCTTTGAGAAAAACAAATCAAAGACTGTAATGTAGAAATGATTCCTTTTGTTTTTAATTGTAAATTTATTGGTCAATTGTCAAGATTAGTATCTGAAGGAGGTGAACTTCCCAAAATACATCAACGGAAATGACTATCAGCGTCACTGAATATGTCAAAATTTACAATACATTTTGAAAGTCTGTGAAAAGATGGAAAGAAAGATAATTACACGTTGAACCAATAAACAGACTGTATTGTAAAAGTTAAAATATTTGTGTGTTTTTCCGTTTTCAATGATTACGACTCTATTTCATGGGGAATTTTTCTATTTTTCATAAATATTAGATGTTGAATGTACATTTTTTAAAGAAAAGAAAAAATAGATAAGCTGACGTTCCATAAAATATCTTTAAAATTTGATGGAAATATCCAACATCTAAAAGCAATTTAATTTTCTTTCCATGTTTTTCATTAACCCCTTTTTTTATTCATTTTGTATTTGTGCCATTTATGATGTGTAATAGTCGTGAAAAAATATTTAAAATTCATAATGACCAACTCATACTTTTTTTTGTTCTATGTGTATTTTTCCCCCATCTTTAATCGATGATTGTAATTATTTTATTTGTTGTAACACTGTACATTGCTCTAATTCGGAAGAGTTACTTCCCTTTAAAAGTCATTCACCCAAGACGCTCATCTCCACAACGAGCATTAATTGATTGTCTTGACATAAAATTAAGACAATAAAACTGTATTATTGCCAATTGGGGATAAAGTGTTTTATTTACTTTCGTTAAGAGTCAATATGCTGTAAGTGCAGGTTCTATTCACAATGAACATATGGTGCTAAACTGGACACTTATTTTCTATCCGTCTTACTGACAGCAGATGTTAGATTTACAATGTAAATATAATGAAAAACCAGATACTTGTGTTGATTTGTAATGAAAAAAACAAGAGTAATTGTTTAAACGGACATGAAAAATCACTTTCTAGAAAAGACACTCTATCGTGGTCAAGATTAGGTTTTGCAAATCAGAGTAATTTTTATGAAATTGTATTTTCCCTTCATGATTAATCTGTTTTTAGTGAATCTGCCATTGATTTCTTCCTGAAATTTCACAAAGACACGAAAATTTATTGGAAATACTGCAAAATCTACACAACTGACACCTATTGTGATGACTGCATCTTGTGTTGAGGCAGCGAATTGAAGGATGAGACTGGCCAACCCTGACTATTGATTTTGGTAGGGAGCAACATTGGACGATGAGACAGTTGAAGGGGTCAGTATATATGCAAGGCTCTAATAACCTTTTTAGTGTAGTCTACAGCTGATCATCACATAATCTTCAAGCAATGCTCCTTGTATTCAAAGCCCCAAAAATAAAACTAGAAATCAGACAATAGCACATATATATATATACTTGCATATGCTTATAGGAGTGTCTACGTATATACATATTTAATGTATAAGTTTGATATAAAAAAAAAACAGGGGATACATTATATGTATATACACAGATTTATATAATTTTTAAGGCATTATATTATCTAAAATGTCCTCCTGTTATTACATGGAGAATGCATCATTTGACATGGACAGTATAGACAGAATGAACGAACCGACGATTGATTAGGTAGCCGCTTTAATGTAGCGTTGCTCTTACCATTCAGCTTAAGAGCCCGGCAGATTTATAGGTTTATGCATACTTATTTTGCTTACGAGAAAAGTGTACAGTTATCTCCCTTGCATGTATCGTGTCACTCTCCAAACAGGGATTACCTCCCCTTGAATTAAAATTGTTTTCCAAGAACACGAGAAAGAAATCGGCAGAAGTGTGATTGCTCACACCTATACAACGTGGCCCTTCGTAAAGTCTGGAATTTCTTTGTAGCCCTAAATAACCCCTGAGAAGAACAATTCTATTAGGCTAGTAGTGAACATCGACTGGATTATGACACCAAAAATGAATGGGGAACCCTGCAACACAAAAGGAGATAGTGGAAAAGGATATTCGGCCCTATAACTTTGAAACATCTAGATTTACATCCAATATCTAAGAGGCAATTTCCCACATGACACCCAACTGAAAACATCCAGATTTGGATGAAAAACATATATATCAACAAAAACGAACAGTTATTCTCTTCCATAATAGATCTTTGCACCCTAGATGCAAATTACGCCCATTATCGGTTTAACTTCTGTCCTAAATAAGTTCCTTGACTTACTTTTGAAAAAACAAAAATTGTTTCTATTTCGTAACCAGAGAAAATTGTACAAATAACTCCTGTTGAAAAAATAAGCTCATTTGATTTTATCCAAGTGTGGTCTTGGTATTTTCATTTCAATTGACTCAACAACTACGTCTAATCTGCCACCCACTTCGAGACACACTCGGCTCAAGTCTCCAACTAACGTGTAAGTTCATTCATATCTTTTTTATTTTGCATCATCATTTTCTTCTCAATTTAATTCCCCATATCTACAATACTAATATTGTATGTAAATGTTTTTCTTTCCAACACGATGCTGATTAAATGATAGAAAAATCTGATCAAACTAATTAAATGAAGGCAAGGGCCCCAACCTTATTTTTCCGACAAAAAATACCGAAAAGTCACTGAAAAATCATTAACATAAAGTGATCGACTAAATTTTCCAGAACTTTTCCGACAAAAAAAATTAATATAATATCCTGTTTGTAAATTACGCTAACACTGGATATCTGCAAAATTAATTATAAAGCAATAATTTTCTATAATTCACTATTCAAAATGTCAAGATTTAGTTAGAAATCAGTCCCCTTAATGACGTAGAAAATATCCAAACTTTACATGCTGACATCTGGATGCAACATTTAATTTGAAGATGGTTTTTGGAAGCAGTATCTACATTCCTGATTTTCATCTCTTTTCTTTCTTGTTTTGCTTTCTTCGAACTTTGTAATCCAATGTTGCTTGATATTTTATTGAAATCTTTCCTTATTTTTTACGCTTTTAATTTTTTTTTCTTTCAGTTTTCTTTGGTATTTTCCGAAGTTAGTCAAACTGTGAAGCTTGTTTTTTTTTCACTTTTTTTTTATTCTTCCAACTTTGGAATCTAGAGTTGCCAGTTTTGATGTTCGAAAAAGCTCACTCTATAAAAATAATTTGAAACTTGATAGAAACCTGAAAAAACATGATAAAAGAGATGTCAATGTGACTATTTTCTTGGAAACAGTCATCACAACTGCGGAGGGAGAGAGAGAAAGAGAGAGAGAAAACAAAAGTTAGCTATATCATAAAGTTACAGAGGGAGGTTTTTATTCGACAATTTGTTTAATCATAAAAATCCTTGTCGGCGGAACGACTTCGCAGACTAAACGGTGTAAAATTTTACCAACTTTTCTTTTCCTGGACAAATTCAGGTATGTAGTACTTCTTTTTACTTTTTAAAGGGATATCTTCTTTGTTTTGAGAAAAATTCTCTCACTCAGTAATCAGAGCTGTATTTAGATTGTACATATTTTGTATCTGTTGGCAGTTACCTAGGATACTGAGGAGATAATTGAGCATGGATCCACTCCAAAATATCATGACTACTTCTAGAGATATCGTGTGGATAGACGAGTGATATGGACATTCGGGACCAAAATAAAAGGCTCCAATTTTAAAATTGGATTCTGTTCTAGCCATCTGTCTGTCCCTCATGAGACAAATAAACGACTTTATTTTTTATTAGCGACATTCCCTGAATTTCCCAAATTCTGCCTGACGGAATGTTTTTTGTCTGTTTTGTTTCATATCTGCTTTGGAAGTGTCTGCCTGCACTTGGACCTAAAGAAATCTTTTTACAGTAGTTGCTATTGACGTTGGTGACTAAAAATGGGCCAAGTTGAAAGTCAACGAACTGCTATCAGTACTACTTCTTCACCAATATAGACATAAAGAATTTACGAACAGAGAAAGTGCTCCCGAACTTGAAGATTAAAACCCTCAGTCAGTCACACAATCTTTTAAAACAAATGTGGTCGCTGATTGAAAAATTAACACCCTCATTCTCTCAACGTATAAATACGGCACACAGTTTAATTTTTTTTAAAAAGGGGAATTATGAGCGAAATGAAAACAGATTTGTGAATAAGGAGATTTTATTAATTGAAAACAGAAATACTTAAATTTCTCTCATCAAAGGTCTGATTCCGAAATTAAAGATTAATGCCCTCGCTTACTCGTGGCTCAATACCGACACGTGAATGAATAGAGAAAAAAATAGAATCATTAGATTAAAGAACAGAACATATATATGTGTATGTGTATGTGTATGTGTGTGCGTGCATTTGTGTGTGTGTGTGTGTGCGTGTGTGTGTGTATGCGTGTGTGTGTGTGTGTGTGTGTGTGCATGTGCGTGTGTGTGTGTGTGTGTCAGGATTAAATTAATCATGTTTTATTTCTTCCATCAAGCTGAAAAAATAAAAATTCAAACAAAGCCTAAGGGAAAACATTGAAATTCACTTTCTTATGCAAACACTATATTTTCTATTCATTTTTTTTATTTGCATAAATACATCTCAACGAAAAAATGTCAGTTGATTCTTAATTTATATTTACAAGCTTTTCTTCACCGATGATTTTTAAAAATTGAAATAATGTATGAAATCTACGGAGGAAATACTTCATTGAATTTTTTATAAATTTTGATAAGGTGAAAGAAAATTACGGGTGTCATTTTTTTCTGTATGAATCCTGAAATAATGCTGCTTATGTCACTGAAACGTTATCAGTGAATCTCAAGTGGTTTCAAAATTCTCCTATGTTTATTCCCATTCCCTCCCAGTCAGTTTTCCAAAATATGCTCTCAAGGCTGTCAGTAAATAAATTCATTATTTCGATCTTTTTTGTTATTTTATTCATTCACTACCAAGGGAAACCGGCAAACCAACCAAAATTAGGATGGAAGGAAATAGTCGGAAAAATTATAAATGATTCACAATATTTTATCAAATAGAAAGAATGAATAAATAAATTGGAAGAGCTAAACAAACAGTTAATAAGAAACCTGGTGCACATCAGGATAGGCAATGAGTTTAAGTGTTTGATTTCGACTCACAATTGCTCTCAAGAATACCTGTAGCTCAGTGAGAAGAGCAATCGTTCATTATTGAAACACCCTCCTCCGAATTAGGCTTGTGAATATGATTTTCATCCTGAAACTATTGTTCTTTGCAATATGCACTCTGCTTTTATTCAATCATTGCACAAGTGAAACCGGCTTGAATTTACTTGCAAAGAGAATCAACAGAAATTGTGATGAAGGTAAATGATAGCATTAAGTTATCTATAGTAATTGACAATGCTCCATCCAATGAACAAAATAAATGAATCGGATTACCAATTCTAAAATACTAGTTCATATGAAACGTGCTGAAGATAAGATACGGGATGAGTTAAAGTTTTTGATTTGGATTCAAACTTGTCAATTTGGCCCTGTGGCAAGATTGGTTGAGCATTAACCGAGCGAACCTCCGGTATAGTCTTGTAAATATTGTTACAAAAATTTATAAATGATTTATAATACTTTAACTAATAAAATCAATCAATAAATTAACAGTATGTATTTTAATTTATTTTTCCGTTCAGCTTAGACGAATGATGGATTTTAAGTTACTTGATTACTTTGGTACCAGAGCAAATTATTTAATTTGAGTTTGGATTTGAATTCACGAACTTATATTCATCGATGAATTTTTAAAAAAATCAAATTGATATATAAGATATACCTAGAAAATATTGAATTTTTACATATTTCGATAAGATAAAACAAAATCAAGGGTGACAATTTTTCTGTATGAATGATGAAATAATGTGGAACACATGAAAACATTCAGCCGTTCATTTTTTTTCTTTCTCTCGCTATCTTCACTGTAAATCCCGCCCTTTTCTTTCTTTTTTTATTTCTTATTCCTCTTTTCAGCATTATGATGTCGAGAGATACTTTCAAACCAGGATTGTTTGATATTGGCTTGAACTATGAAAAGAAGCTGGGCGACAATTTGTCCATCAGCGACAAGCAATGGTCTCATTTCTTCAAGTCTGTGCCAATTTACATAAAACCAGCGATGCGCAATTTGCAAGCAGTACAATTGTTCCATATGGATTCAGGTAGAAGAAAAGCTCGTTTGATGTTGGAGGAGTTAGTAAAGGAATATCCAGATGATTTAAACATTCTTGCCGACTTAATTTACGTCTATCAAAAGGTGGGCCGCGAAAGAGATGCTAATAGCTATAAAGAAAAACTTGAGGCACTCAAAAATTCTCCTTTGTTCAAGGCAAAAAGTATTTTATCCCAGGCAGATGCCCTGAATTATGATCTTGTAGATGAACATAACCAAAAACCCAATGTTCTTCTGAAAGATGCTTGGAGACAACTTAATAGGGAAGATAAGCACTCAGAACAGATTAGCAAAGCCATCGACTTAATCGTGGATGCCTATAATGTGGTCAATGCAATTCCTCAAGAAGCCTACGATAAAACAATTGAAGCCAAAGGAATTGCTATTGACAAGTTTGAGAAAGGAATTACAATGCTCAAAGAGTTGAAGCGTCCGAAAGAGGAGATTTTCGTGTGGAAACACAACCTTGCCAATACCAGGGGCAAGTTGGAAAATTGGAGATTTCAAAGAGGTGATGACTGGAATGATCGCTCTGAAAACTGTATAAAAGCTCTAGAGACACATTTGGATGTGATTGAAAATCTTTCCCCAATAGAAGATTTAGAAGGACCTCTGAAAATATATGTTGCTCGGTCGTATATCTTTTTTGCACAATTGTATATGTCACGGAAACTAAGGTGGGACAAAATTTCTGTTCCAGAAAGAATCAAAAGATATAGTCGAGATTTGGACTCGATGTATCGCAAGGCTTTGTCCATTTGTCCAGAAGATCAAACTATTTTGCAAAGAAGTGGACGATACAAATATAATAATGAAGACTATTTCGAAGCGATTGAGCATTATAACAAATCCATCCGTCTAGTGCCAGATATAGACATCAACTGGTTTTCCTACTCATTCCGAGGTGATGCTTATTTAAGAATTGCACAACGGAACAAATTAAATAAGGTACCATTCAATATATACTTGGAACTTGCTTATAAAGATATGAAAGAGTGTATCAAATCTCAATGTACAGCACAAAGTATGCTGTCAATGGCAAGTATCTGCTTCCTCAGAGCAATGCCTGACAATGAGGAAGGCGTAAGTTTTAGTTGTAAGCACATAGATTTCATATATGAAGCCTTAGAAACTATTCATGAAATGTTTAATAAGAAGGAGATAAGTAAATATGGTAAAACTTATAGTCAACTCGGAATATACTACCCGTATGTTGGTGAATATAGGAAAGCTATTGAGTCTCTGAAAACTGCATTGGAAATGAACAAATGGTCTAAGAATCGTCAGAGAGATTTTCTAAACCTTTTCAGGTGTTTTGTGGCTTTTTACAAGAGAGAAAATAACAGAAACCTACTGACTGAATTCCGCTACATGCTAAAAGAAGCAAAGAAAAGACATCTTAACAAATGGGTAACAAATGCCATGAATATTATGTGCCAATATGACCATAAAATGCTGATTGATTTAGTACAAAATATGATAGAATGGGATGTAAGAGGTAGTGCAGATCTTATTGATGAAGCATTGTACAAGTCTTTATACATGCATCCACCAGAATCTATCGAATTGTGCAGATATCTGGGTGAACAATTTGAAAGAAAACTTAAAGAAAGTAAAGGTGATGAGTCAGAGATTATTGGATCAATGGAGATTCAGAAATCACATAGCACGGAGAACTTTCCGTACGACTTCTTTGTTTCACACTCAGAAAACGACAAAGATTGGGTTAATTGTATGCTGCTGCCACAGCTAGAGGAATTTGACGAGGAAATAAAATTTAAAGGTAAGTATTGGTAATTACCTTGAGCTTAGTGACCAAAACTCTATTGATAAATCTTGTGTGATATTCTGAGATGAAACATTGTTGTCTTTTCACTAGTTGTATGGACCAATACCCTCACCCTTGTTGTTTTTATCAGAATATTAACTTCTGCCAACAAGGTTAGTTGGAGTATATGTATCCACTCGTGTTTGTCTGTTTTTCCAACAATTAGCACCAATTTAGCACTTAAAGTAATAGAAGTGGAAAAACTGAAAGGACAATTTCATCAGCTTTCAAAAGTGTATCTTGTAAATTTGTATCTATTGTGCATAAATGTTACAGCCTAATCCATGAAGCTATCTATTCAGGATACGTAGCATTAAGTAGTTTTCAGTATTTGTTTAGTTTACACTTCAAATTCAATGGATTGCCGATTTATTACTTGGTGGAGATAAATATCATTGGAAAGAGAATTAGATCAGTTTATTTATTTGAATCGTAGAATACTTGTGTAATTAAGTTTGTAATCATTGTTAGTATTTCTAATGTTTTTACCTAGTTTAAAGGATTAATACTTGGATTATAGAATTTGATGCAGAATTTATTAAAAGTCTCTAATGATTGGTACTATTTCTAAATTTTTACTTTGTTAAGATTACACCCTTAGATATACAAAAATAGGGTGACCTGTTTTGAACGTTACAAGTAAATAGTGGTTTATATACGTGTACATATATATATATATATATATATATATATATATATATATATATATATATATATGTATATATGTATATAAAGAGAAAGAAAGAGAGTGTGTGTGAGAGAGAGAGAGTGTGGAACGAGTTCACTCGTGCTTCCAAAAATGGCTGTGTGTATATGAAACATATGAATATACATTGCATTTCATACATGTAGATAATAGACGTTTACATTGTGCTAAGCTCAAAGAATAGCATTCTCTTAACTACGAATGAATTTTTTAGTTTTATTTTTTATATCCTTTTTCCTGTTTTATTATTATTCTTTAAAGTCAGTATTTATTAAGTCATTTTTTCTTTTTTTTCTTCCCTTCTTTCTTCTTTGCTCTCTTCATATCCCTTCATTTCTTTTTTCTTCCTTTTTTTATTCTATTAAACACTGGCAGATTCTATATAGAGTCTCTGATTCAGCATTATCTTCGACTGTTCCTATTACCATGACAACAGAATGTTACATTTTTTTTCAGAGCTGATTGTGTGAACGATGAATATATTTATTAAGTCGTATTGTATTTGAAATTATGGAAAGGTTTTCATCGGTATTTTTTTAATTCTAATTTCTGTTGCGTTATGTTGTAACGTACATATGCCATTCTGGGATTGTAACTGAGCAAACGTTACTCTGGGATCATTTTTTTGGTTTTGTTTTTCTAGGTTTTATACCCAGCCGTGATTTTGTACCCGGCGAAAATCTAATAGACAGTATACAGAAAGGAATTGAACAAAGCTGTAAACTTTTGATTGTCCTGACACCAAATTACCTTAAAGACAATTGGCAGAGATATGTCAGCGAAAGAATGATTTTCTCATTTATCAAAACAAAAGTGAAGGAAAAGACTATAATTCCGATAATCCTTGAGGAATGTAATATACCGGACGAACTTAAAACCTTTACTCCAATCTTTTTTGTTGAGAAAAGCGACTGGGGACGACTTCGGAGTAGCCTTACCATCAATATGGATTCAGAGACAAGTCGTGAAAGGAGAATGTCCATCTTGACCACTTGTGATATTGATGAAGACCAAGGAATATTTAGTGTTAAATAAGAGATATTTGGTCTACTGACCCGTGATGCCAGAAAACAAAGTCTTAGATAAAGTCTTTTTCCTTAATTTCTATCTATTTAAATGATGGAATGATGTCATTTATTGAATTGTCGTAGTATGTCAGGTAGCACTGGCACAGTTATACTTGAGCCTCCTCCACCCCGACGAAAAACGCCCATCTTTTTCCCAAAAGACTATCGAATGAAATCAAATTAATGGTGGAACTGTTTTATGAATTTCCGGGAAAGAAATTCGACCTCCTTTTTGAAATATTCATTTTTTTTAATTCAATATCTGCTTGTGTGCTTGCACGGGCGTTACAATTGAGAAATAGTAAATTGATTCAATGAAGTCATATTTTCTTACCTTTTTTTTTTTTTTCTTGTTCAACAGAGAAAGTTTTATGATCGGTTGGAATCTGGATAAGTGAGTAATATTTTACTCAAAATATCGTTAAATTGTATTAAGAAAAAAACACATGTTAAGCGATACGTTCAGCATCCTTACGACTATATCAGTGATTTCTAATATCAAGGAGATTCCAAGCCAAATAGTTGTAATAATACTTGTTGTGATCGTGGTAGCAGGAGGCTTTCCTGATTTTAATAATCTCATTTTCTACTCAGACGCCATTGTGTAATCATTAGAATGGAATTGTATCGTTTGTTTCAGTTATTCAGAACGCATTTAATCTTAGGCATTCAGTAAAAAGAGACACATGACCAACATCTTTTGGTAGCATGCCGTGTTGGGATGATCAATTTAAAAAAAGGCTGATTAATACATAGGTTATTTCTCTTATATTTTGTTGGGTAGTGATCGCTTAAGAAGTCTTTTCAAATATTAAACGTGAATGCTGCTGGACACATTCAGCAGGATCAATCAAGCATAAACTTTCATAACATAAACATAGTTTGTTGTCACTTATCTTCCTCCGTGTGAGAATTTTCAAGAACTTTATAGGTACTAAATGCAAATACTGCAAGTACTAATTTTTTGCTACCAACGCAAACGTTGCACTTACTATTTTGCTCCTTCTTACACCTAACCAGAACTAAGTGCCTTTTTATAACCTAACTTGGTTAACTATACCACCCATTATAACAAACACTACTGATCAAGCTCCATTGGATTGATAAATGAAACGACATTAGACCCGTTATGCCACGTGTCCCTTAAACATTTATTCTTCTTTATATTTCATTTTTACGTGTAAGAATAACTCTCTAAACCAAACAGGTCTCTTTTCTTCACTCGATCAATCATATTAATATTTTCATAACATGCATTTCATTTCAATTCTTTATTTGTCTCAAATATTCTGAATTAAATGTACCTTTTATTAACTCATCTACATACTTGTATGTGTCATTTTTACTCTGTCTGATATCTGTGTCCGCATTCGTAGTTGGCACGGATTTTCTCCGTATATCTTCCTTCCTCCTTCATCAATTCCACTGACGTACACGTCGACCTACAAAGACAGCAGACACCCATTCCTCAACGAGAACTAGACACCAACCATCATTCCTGTACATGGGAACGAGGGGATGGTTTATATCGTCACTTCATTTATACAATCCTTCCACTGAGAACTTTCGAGATGAATTCTTCTGAAATATTTTCATCAAAGCCACCTATAGAAAAACATCCGACCAGCGAAAACTGAAGAAGAAATTTCAGATTTTCCGTGAATGATTTTGGCCGTTCATATTTTCATAATGAGGGAAGATTTTTCTCCCCTCCCTGCTAAAAATTGCATGAATTTCAGAAAAGATGCAGGAAATATCTATTCTGAGAAAAAAAATATTGGTTTGTCTCAACATTGATGGAAATATTCAATTGAAACCTTCAAAAATCTTTGTGGGCCCACATGGAAGTCAATTGAAAATTTGAAGGAAGAAAAAATGTTATACTTCAAAGGAATATGAACATGATTTGGTGAAAATTGTTCTGGAAAGAACAAAGAAAAGATGGGCATTTAGTCAAATTAGATTGGACGCAGAAATAAATGTTAACAGGCTGAATGTGGTATCCTTGTAGGCGTAAGAGTGTTTTCTTTTAGAAATTGCAACCTTCTTGTTTTTCCCTCTTTGGGGATTTTTTCATACTTTATATTTGCCAAGATGACTACCAACATCAAACTACGACAAGACCAAATCTTTTGTCTCCAACATCTTTGTGCTACCAACTCGTCAAGCTGAACTATCCAAACTAAAGAAGATACCGATAATAGTAAGTAAAACATATCAGTGAATAAAAATTAAATAGTAAATTCATTTACTTCTTCCATACTTCATGCATTAGCCGTCAATGAAATTTCATTGAAATTTATTGACGAATACAGAAACTGTCATGGGATAGACACGAGCAGATAGAAAAATGTTTTTAAAAAAAATGCAAAAATATATGCGCTACTGTCTGCCCCCAGGAAATCTGCAATTTCTGTTTCTAGGTATTTTCAATATATCCTGATACCAAGCAATTTAATTTTTTCGTCTTTTTTTTAGTTCTTGGTTTAGAAATCAAATAGATTAAGCGAACTTTCCTTTCCCATATGAATCTTGATTCAATTATAACATTTCTAACTACATAAAATAATATTTTGAAGAAATAGTGTCATAATTTTTAGAAAACGTTAATCAAAATAAGGAATCTATCAAAACAACTATAGAGACATGCGCTGCTGACAGAGTGATAAACTAATGGAAAGTACCCCACAAATACAGAAGAGTAAATAAAAAGAGTAAATAGATGAAATTAAGACTAAATATCAGTGTAAATGTTTCAGGTTTGAAAACAATCAATATCATCCCCCAAAATTCAGTGCCCTGCAAATAATACGACATTATTTGTCATGACTAGAGTAGAATATACCATTTGCTCTCTTTAGTCCTTCGTGTGAGAATGAAGAAATTCTCATTAATAGAAAGAAAGATTGTTGTAAATTTTCCTCTAAAACATTGTTTGCCTAAACAATGTCAACTCGGACACGGGAGTTCGAAAACTTATTAGACTTGTAAAATAAAGACGTACTATTTATTTACTTCCTGAACACAGCAAAATCTGACACAATGTCGGGGCTTAACGTGGGGAAAATAGGAGCCCTCCATCCAAAAATGGCTCTAGCCGACGCGACTTTCATTGCCAAGCAACCGTAGAAAATAAAACAACCTCCGCTACGAAAGTGTCCACTTGGGGACGTGCTCCTTTAAGTGCAATGGAGCAGTGCTGCCCCAGAGTGGCATATTCCTCGCAGCTGAGCTGAGTAATAATAGGAGAGCCCAAAGACGAGTCCAAAGGCCTCCAATGCATGTAGCGTCAGTAAAACCTCATTGGTTGACGCACTGCACCGGCGCACTCGTTCTTTGATATCAACCACCACCCAATCTCCGGCCCATTCGACGGGCAAGTGCCAGTACCTGCGCCTCGGACTCTGACGTGGAACAGATACCACACTTTGATCCTGCCGAAAAGTCCAGAAAAAGACTGCAACAAGTTTGATTTACCCCAATTAATCCCATTTTTCAAAGTCGTAATTTCCAAAACTTTTCAGACTATCAAACCTTCCATGCAATCATTGCTCCTTCATCAAATCAAAATCACCTAGAAGAAATAATGATAGTGAAAATAATAATTAAGAAAACGTGCAATTCTTCTGTTTGTTTAATGTTTCGAATACAATCTATATATGTATGTTTGTGTGTGTGTGTTTTGTGTGTGTGTGTGTGTGTGTGTGAACATAAAGGGTTGCAAGCAACGTTCCTAGATTTAGATATCGAGAATAGAATAGATGTTTATGAATTATTCCATGAACGAGATTCCTTTCTGGTGTGTATCATGCAAATGCCATCTAGGACAAGTAGTATTCTGCCTTAAATAAATATCGTTTATTAAAATAAATCAATTTCTATCAGTGTTAGAGGAATTAAGTAACCGAAAGAGATAGATCCAGTCCTTTTCAGGGTGAAACATAATAGTATTGACTGCAAATTGGAAAAGTGAAAACATTTAGCTGTGGTCCATTTGTCTCATAAATAGGGAGGTGAGTGGGCTGGACGATAGCACATAGAAAGCCTGGTGACAAGTTGTCTAAGAATATTTATGGAAAAGCCCATTCAGGTGTTACTAGCCGCTAAATAGTGGGTTCGTTTAGTTTCAATCATGTATATAAGGATACTTTAGTTGATGATTTAAGAAAAGAAAAAGCAAATTGATGGAACTTTGATGGTATTCGACGTGGAAAAAAGAACTTTGTGTTTGGTGAAAAAAAATGTCGAATTCTTCGCTTACATACGTTGGTAGAGAATCAACTGGAAGAAGTTTTTCTATGTAATTGGTATTCTCAAAGATGATATCATAAGTTGGTTTACATACAATCTGAGATTAAAAGCAACGCAACAGATTTAATATTCACATTGGTGAACACACTCAATAGAAGTGATACGAACAGCGAGTCACGTCTCTTTATATACTGACTGTTCCCTCATCGTTGAAGAAGTCTTCAATGTTGTGCTTTAGTGGCTAGTACAAATAGTAGTGTGCACAGGGAGACTCATGGGAAAGTCTTCTTTTTATACTCAGTTCTGCTAATTTTTCTCCTCTAGCTATCAAGTCCACTTTCCAGGTTTTCTCAGAGTTAGCTATGAATCTCACTCCTGGTTCACTGATCTTGTTTATTCTGAGGCATTCCAATATAAAGCTATGTTGGATCATGCCGTATGCCTTTTAGAGTAGATCCATCCAATTAGAATTTTTCCCTCTTTTTTCTTACTCATTTTAGGATCAGATTGTCTAAGTAGAGCAAGTCATTTGTGCTATCGGTGTGGTTGTTTAATCTATTATTGGAAAACGGATGGTTAGAATCCTCCCGTTAGCTATGTTCTTGTATAGAACTTATAATTGAGGACGCTGAGTGTACATATCAATATTAAATTGGATCTGTTTTTCTTTAGAAGCTGGAGATTTTGGTATGTGAGAAAAAACAAAAGATGTTTAATTTATATTTTAACTTGCAATAATACCAAGCGTTGCCTCAGCAGAGATAACTGAAAATACAACAACACTGTTCCCCCGCTTTAGACCCCTGAAAGAAATACATATTTTTAAAATGTTCTCTCTCGCTTTTGACACCTGAAAGGGAGAAAAAGTTACCCATACTTTTGACCCCAGAAAGTGAAAAGATTTTCCACTTGATTTTGATCCCTAAAGGTGATTGGAAAAAAACTAAATTTTGTCTTGTAAAAGTGAAATCAAAATCAATTTTTTTTCTTTTTCTCTTTAACATTTGTCAGAAACTAGCATTAGATTTAAACATAACTTGCAACATGAAATTCCTCACCACTGACTGCCTTACAGGGTAAATCTCACCGCTTGATTATGACCCCATAAATTTGCTCTTTTGCAATCAATTTGTGACTCACTGATGAGGAAAATGAATCTTGAATTATTATACTTTACAAAATATTTTGTGTTTTTTTTTTCTCTTTTTTAATCTTGTATTTTCCTTTGAGAAAAACAAATCAAAGACTGTAATGTAGAAATGATTCCTTTTGTTTTTAATTGTAAATTTATTGGTCAATTGTCAAGATTAGTATCTGAAGGAGGTGAACTTCCCAAAATACATCAACAGAAATGACTATCAGCGTCACTGAATATGTCAAAATTTACAATACATTTTGAAAGTCTGTGAAAAGATGGAAAGAAAGATAATTACACGTTGAACCAATAAACAGACTGTATTGTAAAAGTTAAAATATTTGTGTGTTTTTCCGTTTTCAATGATTACGACTCTATTTCATGGGGAATTTTTCTATTTTTCATAAATATTAGATTTTGAATGTACATTTTTTAAAGAAAAGAAAAAATAGATAAGCTGACGTTCCATAAAATATCTTTAAAATTTGATGGAAATATCCAACATCTAAAGATTGGGTTTTGCAAATCAGAGTAATTATTATGAAATTGTATTTTCCCTTCATGATTAATCTGCTTTGAGTGAATCTGCCATTGATTTCTTCCTGAAATTTCACAAAGACACGAAAATTCATTGGAAATACTGCAAAATCTACACAACTGACACCTACTATGATGGCTGCATTTCGTGTTGTGGCAGCGAATTGAAGGATGAGACTGGCCAACCCTGACTATTGATTTTGGTAGGGAGCAACATTGGACGATGAGACAGTTGAGGGGGTCAGTATATATGCAAGGCTCTAATAACCTTTTTAGTGTAGTCTACAGCTGATCATCACATAATCTTCAAGCAATGCTCCTTGTATTCAAAGCCCCAAAAATAAAACTAGAAATCAGACAATAGCGCAGATATATATATACTTGCATATGCGAATAGGAGCGTCTAAGTATATACATATTTAATGTATAAGTTTGATATAAAATAAAAAAAACAGGGGATACATTATATGTATATACACAGATTTATATAATTTTTAATGCATTATATTATCTAAAATGTCCTCCTGTTATTACATGGAGAATGCATCATTTGACAGTATAGACAGGATGAAATAACCTACGACCGATTAGGTAGCTGCTTTAATGTAGCGTTGCTCTTACCATTCAGCTTAAGAGCCCGGCAGATTTATAGGTTTATGCATACTTATTTTGCTTACGATAAAAGTGTGCAGTTATCTCACTTACATCTATCGTATCACTCTGTAAACAGAGATTACCTCCCCTTGAATTAAAATTGTTTTCCAAGAACACGAGAAAGAAATCGGCGGAAGTGTGATTGCTCACACCTATACAACGTGGCCCTTCGTAAAGTCTGGAATTTCTTTGTAGCCCTAAATAACCCCTGAGAAGAACAATTCTATTAGGCTAGTAGTGAACATCGACTGGATTATGACTCCAAAAATGAATGGGGAACTCTGCAACACAAAAGGAGACAGTGGAAGAGGATATTCGGCCCTATAACTTTGAAACATCTAGATTTACATCCAATATCTAAGAGGCAATTTCCCACATGACACCCAACTGAAAACATCCAGAATTTGATGAAAAACATATAAATCAACAAAACGAACAGTTATTCTCTTCCATAATAGATCTTTGCACCCTAGATGCAAATTACGCCCATCATCGATTTAACTTCTGTCCTAAATAAATTCCTTGACTTACTTTTGGAAAAACAAAAATTGTTTCTATTTCGTAACCAGAGAAAATTGTACAAATAACTCCTGTTGAAAAAATAAGCTCATTTGATTTTATCCAAGTGTGGTCTTGGTATTTTCATTTCAATTGACTCAACAACTACGTCTAATCTGCCACCCACTTCGAGACACACTCGGCTCAAGTCTCCAACTAACGTGTAAGTTCATTTATATCTTTTTTATTTTGCATCATTTTTTTCTTCTCAATTTAATTCCCCATATCTACAATACTAATATTGTATGTAAATGTTTTTCTTTCCAACACGATGCTGATTAAATGATAGAAAAATCTGATCAAACTAATTAAATGAAGGCGAAGGTCCCCAACCTTATTTTTCCGACAAAAAATACCGAAAAGTCACTGAGAAATCATTAACATAAAGTGATCGACTAAATTTTCCAGAACTTTTCCGACAAAAAATTAATATAATATCCTTTTTGTAAATTACGCTAACACTGGATATCTGCAAAATTAATTATAAAGCAATAATTTTCTATAATTCACTATCCAAAATGTCAAGATTTAGTTAGAAATCAGTCCCCTTAATGACGTAGAAAATATCCAAACTTTACATGCTGACATCTGGATGCAACATTTAATTTGAAGATGGTTTTTGGAAGCAGTATCTACATTCCTGATTTTCATCTCTTTTCTTTTTTGTTTTGCTTTTTTCGACCTCTGTTATCCAATGTTGCTTGATATTTTATTGAAATCTTTCCTTATTATTTGCCAGTTTTGATGTTCGAAAAATCTAACTCTATAAAAATGATTTGAAACTTGATAGAAACCTGAAAAAACATGATAAAAGAGATGTCAATGTGACTATTATCCGAAACCCTTTCGACGATATATTGGTCCGAAGTTTTATCATTGTGCTGTTGTGGACAAAACCGGATGTGTTTAGATATTATCCGACTGTATTTTGGATGTATTGAGATATTATCTGGCTGCGTTTCAGATATAAAATTTAAAACGAATTTGGAAGTACACCAATACCAAAATGCATATACGGAATCCTTGACATGCCAGGAAACATTCCGATCATTTTGAGGTAATCACGGCTGAGGAAGCCGTATATTGCTACCATTCAAAATATCATCACTAAGTAGCCATAAATTATATTGAATGTATTGCTTTAATTCAGTTTCTAAGAAATTGACACTACGCACTTTTTTTGCTAACAGTCATCACAACTGCGGAGAGAGAGAGAGAAAGAGAGAGAGAGAGAAAACGAAAGTTAGCTATATCATAAAGTTATAGAGGGAGGTTTTTATTCGACAATTTATTTAATCATAAAAATTCTTGTCGGCGGAACGACTTCGCAGACCAAACGGTGTAAAATTTTACCAACTTTTCTTCTCCTGGACAAATTCAGGTATGTAGTACTTCTTTTTACTTTTTAAAGGGATATCTTCTTTGTTTTGAGAAAAATTCTCTCACTCAGTAATCAGAGCTGTATTTAGATTTTACATATTTCGTATCTGTTGGCAGTTAGCTAGGATACTGAGGAGATAATTGAGCATGGATCCACTCCAAAATATCATGACTACTTCTAAAGATATCGTGTGGATAGACAAGTGATATGGACATTCAGGACCAAAATAAAAGCCTCCGATTTTAAAATTGGATTCTGTTCTAGCCGTCTGTCTGTCCCTCATGAGACAAATAACCGACTTTACTTTTTATTAGCGACATTCCCTGAATTTACCAGATTCTGCCTGACGGAATATTTTCATGATAATAATTTATTCACTCACTGCCAAATGGAAACCGGACTGAGTTCACTTGCAATGAGAAACAATGAAAGTTGAGATGGTGATAAATAGTAGCAAAAGTTTATAAACGATTTACAATACTTTAACTAATAAAATCAATCAATAAATTAACAATACGTATTTTAATCTATTTTTCCGGTAAGCTTAGACTAATGATAGATCTCAAGTTACTTGATTACTTTGGTACCAGAGCAACTTATTTCATTTGAGTTTGGATTTGAATTTACGAACTTATATTCATCGATGAATTTTTAAAAAAATCAAATCAATACGATATATACCTAGAAAATATTGAATTTTTACCTATTTAGATAAGATAGAACAAAATCAAGAGTGCTAATTTTTCTGCATGAATGATGAAATAATGTGGAACACATCAACACATTCAGCCGTTCAATTTTTTCTTTCTTTCTCTCGCTATCTTCACTCTAAATCTGCCCTGTTCTTTCTTTTTTTTCTCTTTCTCTTTTCAGCATTATGACATCGACAGATACTTTCAAACCAGGATTGTTTGATATTGGCTTGAACATTGAAAAGAAGCTGAGCAACCACGATTTGTTCATCTTGAACAAGCAATCTTCTTATCATCTCAAGTTCAAGCCCATTTATTTAATACCAGCGATGCGCAATTTCCAAGCAGTACGATTATTCCATATGGATTCCGGTGGACCAAAAGCTCGTTTGATGTTGGAGGAGTTAGTAAAGGAATATCCAGATGATTTAAACATTCTTGCTGACTTAATTTACGTCTATCAAAAGGTGGGCCGCGAAAGAGATGCTAATAGCTATAAAGAAAAACTTGAGGTACTCAAATATTACCCTTTGTTGCAGGCAAATAGTATTTTATCCCAGGCAAATGCCCTGAATTATGATTTATCAGGTGAACATAACAGAACACCCAAGATTCTTCTGAAAGATGCTTGGAGACAACTTAATAGGGAAGATAAGCACACAGAACAGATTAGCAAAGCCATTGACTTAATCGTGGATGCCTATAATGTGGTCAATGCAATCCCTCGGGAGACCTACGATAAAACAATTGATGCCAAAGAAATTGCTATTGACAAGTTTGAGAAAGGAATTACAATGCTCAAAGAGTTGGAGCGTTCGAAAGAGGAGATTTTGGTGTGGAAACACAACCTTGCCAATACCCGGGGCAAGTTGGAAAATTGGAGAAGTAAAAGAGGTGATGACTGGAATGATCGCTCTGAAAACTGTATAAAAGCTCTTGAGGCACATTTGGATGTGATTGAAAATCTTTCCCCAATAGAAGATTTAGAAGAACCTCTAAAAATATATGTTGCTCGGTCGTATATCTTTTTTGCTCAATTTTATATGTCACGGAAAAAATGGTTGGACGAGATTTTTGTTCCAGAAAGAATCAAGAGATATAGTCGAGATTTGGACTCGATGTATCGCAAGGCTTTGTCCATTTGTCCAGAAGATCAAACTATTTTGCAAAGAAGTGGACGATACAAATATAATAATAAAGAATATCTCGAAGCGATTGAGCATTATAACAAATCCATCCGTCTAGTGCCAGATATAGACATCAACTGGTTTTCCTACTCATGCCGAAGTGAAGCTCATTCAAACATTGTACAACTGAACAAAAACAAATTTGATGAGGCCATCATCAATATACACTTGGAACTTGCTTACAATGATTTAAAACTGTGTATCCAATCCAAATGTACATTCATATGTATGTTGTCAATGGCAAAAATCTGCTTCCTCAGAGCAATGCCTGACAATGAAGCAGGCGTATGTTTTCGTTGTCAGCACATAGAATTCATATACGAAGCCCTAGAAACTATTCATGAAACGTTTAATAAATGGGAGATGAGCAAATATGGTAAAATTTATAGTCAACTCGGAAGATGCTACTTGTATGTTGGTGAATATAGGAAAGCTGCTGAGTCTCTGAAAACTGCATTGGAAATGAACAAATGGTCTAAAAATTATCAAAATGATTTTCTATACCTTTCTAGGTGTTTTGTGGCTTTTTACAAAAGAGAAAATAACAGAAACCTACTGACTGAATTCCGCTACATGCTAAAAGAAGCAAAGAAAAGACATCTTAACAAATGGGTAACAAATGCCATGAATATTATGTGCCAATATGACCATAAAATGCTGATTGATTTAGTACAAAATATGATAGAATGGGATGTAAGAGGTAGTGCAGATCTTATTGATGAAGCATTGTACAAGTCTTTTTACATGCATCCACCAGAATCTATCGAATTGTGCAGATATCTGGGTGAACAATTTGAAAGAAAACTTGAAGAAAGAAAAGGTGATGAGTCAGACATTATTGGATCAATGGAGATTCAGAAATCACATAGCACGGAGAACTTTCCGTACGACTTCTTTGTTTCACACTCAGAAAACGACAAAGATTGGGTTAATTGTATGCTGCTGCCACAGCTAGAGGAATTTGACGAGGAAATAAAATTTAAAGGTAAGTATTGGTAATTACCTTGAGCTTAATGACCAAAACTCTATTGATAAATCTTGTGTGATATTCTGAGATGAAACATTGTTGTCTTTTCACTAGTTGTATGGACCAATACCCTCGCCCTTGTTGTTTTTATCAGAATATTAACCTCTGCCAACAAGGTTAGTTGGAGTATATGTATCCACTCATGTTTGTCTGTTTTTCCAACAATTTGCACCAAAATTAGCACTTAAAGTAATAGAAGTGGAAAAACTGAAAGGACAACTTCATCAGCTTTCAAAAGTGTATCTTGTAAATTTGTATCTATTGTGCATAAATGTTGCTGCCTAATCCATGAAGCTATCTATTCAGGATACCTAGCATTAAGTAGTTTTCAGTATTTGTTTAGTTTACACTTCAAATTCAATGGATTGCCGATTTATTACTTGGTGGAAATAAATATCATTGGAAAGAGAAAAACATCAGTTTATGTATTTGAATCGTAGAATACTTGTATAACCAAGTTTATAATCATTGTTACTATTTCTAATGTTTTTACCTAGTTTAAAGAATCGACAAGTAAATTATAAAATTCAATGCAGGATTATAAAAAAAGTCTCTAATTATTGGTACTATTCATGATTTTTTTCTTGTTTTAGATTACACCCTTTGATGTACTAAAATGGATGGCATGTTTTTTACATCACTGGTTCATATATAGATATACATATACATGAACTAGTTTACTGATGATACAAATGAAATATATGAATATACATAGCATTTTATACATGTAGATAATAGAGGTTTGCGTTGTGCTAAGCTTAGAGATTAGCATTCTCCTGACTTCAAATGGATTTTTTAGTTTTATTTTTTATATCCTTTTTCCTGTTTTATTATTATTCTTTAAAGTCAGTATTTATTAAGTCATTAGAATATGAATGAAATTCTATTCCACTATGTCAGTTGCATGAATGAAATTCCATTTTACTACGATACTTACATCCTTTGGCATGACAAAAGACTTCTGAACATTTCTAATCATTACATGTGTGGACTAGTTATTTTTCACGGCATATACAGAGTATTCTATTTTATACACGTTAATAATACAGATTTTCATTGCAATGAATTTGGAAAATAGCGTTCTGCTGATCTCAAATAGAATTTTGTCATTTTCTTTTCTGTTTTCATTGCTTTTTTCAATTTTGAAAATGAAAAAAAAAACTTTTTTTGTTCCAGTATTCTAGATATCCATTTCAAGATTTACTCTTAAAGCTGATTGTGTGAACAATGAATATATTTAAGAAATCTCATTGTGTTTTGAATTATAGAAAGATTTTTATCAGTATTTTTGGATTACTATTCTAAAAGTCCCATATTTTTTTCAATCCCTGCGTAAGATTGTTAGACATTTATTCTTAAGCAATAATCTCTCTCTCCTTACCCCAAACTAAATCAACATTCAGAATATGAAACTTTCTACCGCTGTGACAATTGCCTCCTTTCTTTTTCTTTTTTTTTCTTCCCTTCTTCCTTCTTTGCTCTCTTCATATCCCTTCATTTCTTTTTTCTTCCTTTTTTTATTCTATTTCACACTGGTAGAGTCTCTGATTCAGCATTATCTTCGACTGTTCCTATTACCATGACAACAGAATGTTACATTTTTTTTCAGAGCTGATTGTGTGAACGATGAATATATTTATAAAGGCATATTGTATTTGAAATTATAGAAAGGTTTTCATCAGTATTTTCTTAATTCTAATTTCTGTTGCGTTATGTTGTAACGTACATATGCCATTCTGGGATTGTAACTGAGCAAACGTTAATCTGAGATCATTTTTTTCGTTTTGTTTTTCTAGGTTTTATACCCAGCCGTGATTTTGTACCCGGCGAAAATCTAATAGACAGTATACAGAAAGGAATTGAACAAAGCTGTAAACTTTTGATTGTCCTGACACCAAATTACCTTAAAGACAATTGGCAGAGATATGTCAGCGAAAGAATGATTTTCTCATTTATCAAAACAAAAGTGAAGGAAAAGACTATAATTCCGATAATCCTTGAGGAATGTAACATACCGGACGAACTTAAAACCTTTACTCCAATCTTTTTTGTTGAGAAAAGCGACTGGGGACGACTTCGGAGTAGCCTTACCATCAATATGGATTCAGAGACAAGTCGTGAAAGGAGAATGTCCATCTTGACCACTTGTGATATTGATGAAGACCAAGGAATATTTAGTGTTAAATAAGAGACGTTAGGTCTGGTGACCCGTGATGCCAGAGAACTAGGTCTTAAAGTTTTTTTCCTTTGATACACTGGCCAATAACTTGATGTTATTTGAATTATAATCAAGTAGACGGGCAAGTGAACAGTTGTGTATGGAAGTACAAAGCTACAAAAAATTTTTGATTACTGAGACCATCAAAAAACCAGCGAGTTGCCAAGTTATTCTTCCTTTTTATTTAGTTGTTTTTGTTATGCCAGCGCTATCAGACACAACACCTAGCCTCAAATCTTGTAAATTTTCATGAGTACTTCTTTAGACATATTCTAAAAACTTTTTTTTTTACATTTTGGGAAATTTACCTACAGGGTTTTGTTTTTTTTTCAATTGAATCTTTGTGTTCTTTTTCATACTTTCAATCTTTTGTCTGCACTATCAGACAACATTTTCCTCTTGAACCTTGCAAATTCCCTCCTGACTGAAAACGGTTTTGTAGATTTGGGGAAATTTGCATAAGTTTTTCCTGAATGGAACTTGTTCATGTGTAAGCATTATCAAACACACATATTCTAAAACATTTTTTTGGTTTTGGGGAATTGAATCTTTCAGACAAAATTTTAGCAGATTTTAGGGACTTTTTATGTCGGTGCGACTGGACACATGTCTCGCCATAGAATATTGCAAATTCACATGAGTTCACCTTGCAGATGCCTTCTAAAAATCTTTTTATTGTGGTACAAGTATTGTGTTTAGAATGAAATACTAACTGTAGTTTTAGAAACATACACATGCACGTAAGAACCCCTTTCCCATTTTCTAGCTGGAAGAATCGAGTCAAAAAGTTGTCAGTAATTTTCTATTTAGTTTTGCAAGATGAAGCACTATAAACCAGGGGTTCCCAAGGTTACTCAGCTTAGTCTGGCACAAGGCAAAAAGTCTTGAGCACACAGTGAGGATTGTTATCAGTATGGTAGTTATAGTCTTTGTGATGAGCTTGCTAACCACTGCTCAATGATGAATCTATTATCGATATTCAATTATTCCAACAAAATCTTGATCAAGGTTGAATGTGGCCTTGATCTACCACAAGACCAGCCATAATTGTCTGGAAGAATACATTGTTAATCACTATTCAAAAGTAATGAACCAAATTATATATTTAGAAAGGTTGCTCTATTTTGTGACAAGACCCAAAGTAATGGTCTGCAAGAATATATTAACCAATACTCAATAGTAATAAACCGAATTAGTTATTCAAAATGGTTCCTTTACCCTGCTCCAAGCCCAGAATTGATGGTCGGCAAAAATATGTTTTTTATAACACAACACAACAGTAATAAAACTAATTAGTTATTTAGAAAGGTTACTTCACTCTGCCACAAATCCACAGGAGCCGGTCTGCAAGAATACATTGTTAATTACTACTCGACAGCAATGTACTAAAATAGTTATTAAGGTTGCTTTACTGATGGTCTGCAAGAATATATAGTTAACCATTCCCCAACGGTAATGCACTGAAATAGTTTTTTTGGAAATGTTTCTATACTCTGCTACAAGTTCTAAAGAAATGGTTTGCCTGAATACATTGCTAAACATCACTTGAAAGTAACATATTGGAATAGATATTTAGGGGGGTTGCTTTAGTCTGCTACGCTACGCAATATTTATACATCAAAACAGTTGTTTTGATAAGTTGCTTTACTCCACTATAAGTTCAATGAAATGGTCTGCTGAAATAAATTGTTGAACATCTACTCAACAGTAATTCACCAGAATAGTTTGATAGAAAGGTTGCTTTACTTTACTAAAAGTCCACAAGTAGTGGTCTGCAAGAATACATTGGTAACTACTACTCCATAATGATTCACTGAAACTATTATATACTTGTATATATATTGCTTTAATCTATCAATCCACAAGTGGTCAGCAAAAATACTTTGTTAATCAATACTTCCCATTAATTCACTGAAATAGTTATTTTGAAAGGTTGTCTCAATTTGCTACAGGTCCCATCTGTAGTGGTCAGTGGTTAATCACAATTCAACAGTTACGCACTGAAATAGTTATTTATAAAGGTTGGTTTGCTGTTCTACAGATCTACACCTGATAGTCTGCAAAAATACATTGCTGGCCTCTTCTCAACAGTAATAAATATAATAATGAAATAGTTATTTATAAAGGTTGTTTCATTCTGCTACAAGTTCACAGGTAATTGTCTGCAAGAAAACACTATTAACCACTTCTCCATAGCAATGTGCTGAAAAATTAATAAAGAAAGGTTGCTTTACTTACAAGTTCACAAGTAACGGTTTGCAAGAATACAATGTTGAATAGTGCTCAAGAGTAATCCATAGGAATAGATATTTAGAAAGGCTGCTTTACTCTGCTACACTATTCAACATTAATTCACCAAAATAGTCAGATTGAAAAGTTGCTTCACTCTGCCACGAGTTCAAAGTAATCATCTGCAAGAATACTTTGTTAACTTCTCCTTTACAGTGATGCACCAAAATTATTTTTATAGAAAGGTTGTTAACTCCACTTAAAGTCCTCAAGTAGTGGTCTGTAAGAATACATTGGTAACCACTACTCAATAGTAATGAACTGGATTAGTTATTTAGAAAAATCACTTTTCTCTACTACAGGTCCACTAGTAATGATCTACAAGAATACTTTGTTAACTGCTACTCAATAATAATGCAATGAAATAGTTACTTTGAAATGTTGTTATACTCTGCTACAAGACCACAAGTAATAGTCTGCAAGAATGCATTGAGAATCATTACTCCACTGTAATAAGTTGAATTAGTTTTTTAGAAAGGTTGCTTTATTCTGCTAAAAGACTACAAGTAATGACCATTAATCACTGCCCTACAAAAATACGCTGAAATAGCTTTTAAATAAATGAGACTCAGTATGTGTATGCATCCTGGCTGTATGGACAATGAAACTACTGGATTGAGAGAGATGAAATTTGCCACACACTTTTTTTTTCAACTCTATGTTTTCAATAAACTTTGGGCATACTCAATTATTACTAAGAAGGAAATAATTTTTTTTGAATATGTATAAGGTGAATCGATAATTGTCATCAATTATTTGTCTCTTACTCAGTTGATATTAGGACCTTTACTTTTTGATCTTGGAGGTGTAATATTATTTGTCATTTCAGTTGCTTTTTACCACATTCGTTTTGTCATGTAATATATTTCACAACTAATACTGTGCGGTATGAATATAACATCATTGGAAGAAACTTATTTCATTAAAAATATCTCTTATTTCCTTACAATATAAAATTGAATATCATATTATTAAAGAAAAATTAGGAGATACAAGGACAAAAGACCTTGAATTTTTTGATTTGGCCATATTTTAGATTTTGAACCATCTTAACTATTTGTATTTTTGATGTATATTTTTTTCATGAGTTGAGGTATGTTTTTCAAGAAATAAGTTTCTTCCTGACTTTTCATTCATACCCCACGATATCAGTGGTTTGCCTAGATATCTGAAAAAAAAATTTAATTGCTTTTTTCATGAAAAAAACTGGGAAGCACTCAAGAGCATAGACATCACTACCGATTCTCAGCTCTAACAATTAGGAGAAAATCTTGGATCTGCTCGAGAATTTCATCATTCATTCCATAGTGCATGGCCCTCCCTTCCTCAAAATTTTATCTAAATTGAGTTCTTTAGGACATATCGACTGGACAAACAGACAGCCAGGAAGATAGACATGACCAATTAAATACGCTTCTCAAACTTTGTAAGCTTGTTCGGAAGCTTGTGTATGGTCACTGTATGTCTTTTTTGCCATGATAAACAAAAATGCAATGCCTGAAATACTTTTGGATTTCAAAGGCGAAGGGGAAACTTCCGACTCATAATAAAGAAACAAAACAAATCTATATAGGACTTTTTGCACTATATTTTGATATCTCACTGGAATTTATTATACTAGAATCCCCGCAGACATTCTTCAAAAAATTCAGAGACTGTTCTGACCACTGTATAAACATTGAATTGAAAATTTACTGTAAAATTTACAGCTCAACCAATGAAAAATGAGGCACTGACATTCTCAAAATTGGATATTCTTCATTAGAGCATGTTTTGGAGCCATGACACTGGATGGCTTCTCCACCACCCTTGCTTTTGCAAAACTGACAATTTTTTTTTTTTGTGTATGGACTCTTTGTCAATCTCTATGGTCTTATATATAATAAAAAAACTCATTGAGAATTGTCTTACAAAACATTACATCCACTTCCTTCTAAGTAATCAAGAATTCTGCATGATTTCAAGAATCTGATTTGTTAACAGATGTGCAGATTAACTAGTAATTTTGCACTGTTCAAATATCAACAATGAATGGGATTCATTAAAAACATTGTATCATCTTTTACTGTTGAATATCTAGGAATATTTCAGCACATTACCAATGGAAATGAATTGGTAGCTTACTTGTGAATGAATACAAGGGTTATGTTATTTTCAGCCTGTTCCTTGTTCGTTCTTTCTGTTTTTGTGATATTCCTTAAATGATCAAAAATTATTTTTTCTAAGAAATATTCAGTTTCAACATTCAGATAAGTTGCTTCCATTCTGGTGTTACTTCGAAATCTGGTGATTCATAGACACTTCGTTCTACCCCTAATTCATTCCAATTGTGCGGACACTGCACCCAAATGATTGTTCTATTTTTAATTTTGCAAATAACTTTCAAACGCGATATTCTTTGTTGGAGAAGTAAGGTTAAAAACCTCTTCCCAGACTTCTGACAAAACGCAACAGGTGTCCAAACAAAAAAAAAACTTCAAACTTGAAATCAATCAGTTTTATCACAATAGAACTTTAGTTTGTCAATGGATTCTACCAAATAAAATGATTGCACAATACTATCAACTAATAATCATTTCTGCGGACATAAGTTCGAAAATAACTGGGCTTAAACTTTTTTACATTTTGAAAACTGGAAGTTAACGTGGTCAGTATTTTTATGATCACTTCTAGAGAAGCAATCGTTTTCTATTTACTTGTGTATAATGCGATATTGAATCAAGTTTGACCCCAACCTGAGAAAAATACTTATAGATAATTGAATCATTCCTAATAGGTTGGTCGAAATGTCCTATTACCTTGGAAAATTCATTAGGGTTGTATTATATAAGTAGTAGTTTCAGTTTAATATGTATTCGATAACCACGAGGATTCAAACATCATGTACTACTAGAAGACTAACACACGAATGCTATTTTGTTGTGATTCTATTGAAATTTTGCACAAGAAAGGTCTTTTGAACGGACCCTCTCCTATCTATTGACTGACTCTACACGGCGTCTCATCAGTAGTGTTGATAACCGTTAACATATTTTAGTGGACGCTAGCTTTCACTTTCAACTGTTTCAAGTTTATCTGAGGTAATTCGAATGAGTTTTCAGTCTGGTCCCAGAGTTGAGTCCTGATCATCGTCCGGCACAAGGTCGTAGCGGCTAGAGGACTGAGAGCGTCACCCAAGTTATTGAAATTCGAAGAGTTTTCCCGATAAAGATTGGCCATCCGATAATTAGATCCGTCAACAATCTGCATTGAGTTTCATAGCGATTTCGAAAAAGAAGAAGAAAAAAACACTAACAGAAAATGTAATAAGTTTCATGGTTTATTCATCGAAAAATTTACCCAAATCAATATTTAATAAAGATACTGTATCTAGTTTTGAAAAAGACCATTAACATTAAAAGAGTTTTTCGGTTGAAAAAA
This sequence comes from Thysanoteuthis rhombus, assembly GCA_963457665.1. Classification (NCBI taxonomy): domain Eukaryota; kingdom Metazoa; phylum Mollusca; class Cephalopoda; order Oegopsida; family Thysanoteuthidae; genus Thysanoteuthis; species Thysanoteuthis major. The sequence goes on from OY735229.1 coordinate 3,213,164, forward strand.
TATTCAATAATTAGATCCATCAACAGTGCAGGACAAAGATCCAACCCCCTGAAAACGTCCGACATGTTTCTAATATCTCGTATACGCATCTGGAAACGCACGTGTTATGTCGGAGCAGTAACAAAATTCTATACAAGTCCGGAGCCAGACGAACACAACCTGCATAAAATATATCGTACATTTACAGTTCATGAAAAAGAAAAAGAATCTATAGTAGATTTGATATTTACAATTTGTAAAATTCATTACATACAAACAACATTTTAGATATTTGGATCAGCTTAAATATTAAAAGATTTTCAAAAGACTAAAAACTTGGTAATCTTTAAACATATTCGTATGAATTCACTGAAATGTTATTTTTATATCATAATGCAAAATTAATGTAGTTCAAATCTTCGAACAACTCATTAATGGAAGAAAATAATTTTGAGTTGAGCATCACTGACTTGGCAACCTCGCGACCGAAAGGTCCCAAGTTTCTGAAATCCCCGTGTTTTTGGTGTGGCGTCGGCTAAGTCAACTTTCAGGTACTACAGGATTAAAACATTTCCTTACGTTTACAAAAAAATAAAATAAAATAAATTCATGGTTTTAATTTGATCCAAAGTTTTTCTTAATCAAAATAAGGATAAAAACAACTAACTTTTTTTACAATTAAAAGTTTATATAATCATGAAAATAAGTAAATACATAGTTTTATTCGCTAATTATGCAATTTTGCTGCTTCTGTGTCGATAATTTGTAATTAAAAACTGAATCTAAAATGACCAAAGACAACATAACTGGGACCTTTCACAAACAGGTGCTGCAGCTGATGATAGCAAATTTCGAGTCAAAAAAACAGACGGCAACATTTATTTCACTTTTAGAATTAAAAATGATTGAAGGAAGAAAAAAAAATGTTGTATCCTGGTGTTGCAGGCTCACTACTTCTACATTTATAGTCCCATTGCAAGCAACAAAATATTTCTTACCTGAACTACAAATTGTCTGCTTTGGGTGGGCTTCCCAAGAATAAATAATGGGGTCTTTATGGAACATCTCAACCTTCAAATAGAAAAATCCCTTTCAATTTATAAAAAGGATTTCATCTATTCGGAGAAATATGGCACTTACATTATCTTTTAAATATATATATATATATATATATATATATATATATATATTTTTTCATTATTATTTTCTTTCATGTTCCGTTCAATTTCCTGGTGCTCTGTATCTACTCCATTGGACCCCATCACTTTGAATTTCTCCAGTCTTGTGTTTATATCTTCTATTGTCTCTCTTCTTTTAAAGTTGGCTATCCTAGCTCTAGGCTCTTCCAATGGCACTGAAGTATAGTTTTCATTTTTATTTATTTATCTATTTTTGCTTTTCAATCCATCAAGAGTTCAGTTGGACTGCATCTTGTAGCAGTTATAGGTGTACTCCGGTACACCATCATAACCATAAATACATCTGGTTGCTGTAACATGTGTTAGACATTTTTACAGTGCTTTCCACATTCCAACATTTGCTTGAGGAAGATGTGATCTAAGAATATAATGTTTAAAATCATATTGTTTGGCGAATTCTTTAAAGCATTCGCTTGACTGCTGTTCGCCATTATCACTGATGGACACCTCTGATACCCACCATCTAGCGAAAATGTTTTTTTTTTATCTTTCCTATTATGTTGCTACCCGTCAACTGGTTCAAGTAAACTATCTCCCACAACCAAACTATATTTCTCCAGCGGCTCTGTACATAGGTTGAATTAAACTAGTAAGGTCTAGTAAGAATCTCACAAGAATGTTTCATGCCTAAAATCGTCTCAGTTCTGTTACTGACGTAGAGACGGGTAACTCTTTTATGGCTTTCACTGTCACTCTTAATATCTCTTTACCGAAATTTTGTGACAATAGTGTGCCATTTCTCTTTCCCTGTATTTTGCATCTCTGGTCGTTCCAGCCAGTATTATTCTTTTTACTGCTTCCAGCAGCCTTGGGTCATGTTTCTGAATATTATTCCCATCGACCGAAATGCCATCTTTTATGACTTGTATTCCTTCAACATCCTCAAAGAGTTCAGAATTCCGTTGGAATATCTCTGGGGCAGATAAATTCCAAATAGCTCCCAAATGGGGTTATAAGCTTTGTTGATAAGCAAATGTCCTGATCGAATGGAAGTCGATGAAATCCACTAGCCGCGTCTAACTTTGTAAAGACACTTGATCCTGCAAATTTTGGTGATACGTCTTCCAACGTGGGAAACAAAGTGTTCCATTTTTTACAACAAATTGTTTTTTGTTCTTTTTTAAATCGACGCACAGCCCAATATCTCCATTCTATTGGAGCACACCAGTCATTTGGTCGAGTTACTTTTCGTATTCTTCTTTCTTCCAAATGCTGTAGTTCTTTCTTTACTCTTGGAAGTGATGGAAATGGTATTGGCCTCAAAGTTGTTGTCCAATACAGTGTGGCGTCTTCCCTGAGGGTGATTTTTAGTGGGTCGCACGCCTCTCTTCCTGATCCCTCCACCTCGCATTCCAACTGCCGTACAACTGTTACTAAACCCATGTGATGTGTAGTGCTAAATGACAATACATTTTCCGAATTGTGTCCATTTATCACGTAAACTTCTATCTAGTACAGCCTATTTCGATGTTTTGTCAACATAGTAAATTTCCCTCTTCAATTTAATATCAGGACTCTGAGAAACCCCTTCTGCAGATTGAAATGCTGGTTTCCTGTTCAAATTCTAGTAAGCGTTGAGACTAAAAACATTAGTAATCCCGCCCTGTATCAATTTAAATGAAGTTTAAGTCTTGCATATTTCTAATGTAGCAAGACATGGGTCGATCTGTTTTCCCTGTCGGTCTTCTTGTATAAATTCAAAAAAAGGTGTGTTTTCGCATTGATAAAGTCTGTCTCACGTACGCTGGGATATTTTGTTCTACAACATGCTGCGGAGTGATTAATCTTTCTTTACACCTGTCGCAAGTTTTCCCTCTCGCTTGACATATTCCTGTTTTGTGTGATTCATCACATCTTAAACATGGGTGAAATTTCACATTTCAGTTGGTAATTACGGTTCTTTTTTTGTTGGCCTGGTCACTTTTTGGTTTTCTTTCATTGCTTCTCAGCTGTGATCTGCGTTTGACTTGTTCGAGTGTTTTGGCTGTTTCTATTGCTTTTCCAAGTCCAGGTCTCGTATTACCTGCAGTTTTTCTGACAGCTCCCTGCTCTGCAGATAAATTACAAAATCGTCTCTAATTTGTTCTTTTTTTATCCCGGTAAATAACAATGCTCCACCAACTCAAATAAGCCTCTGACCAACATCTAGTCTTTGCATCCGAAAGTGAAAACTTGCACGCTCGTGTAGAACATTACCTTTTACATGTGTGTCGAATTTTCCCCTTTCATCTTTTTTCTTGAGAGGGATTGAATTGTTAACTTCCTCGGCTTCACTTCCCATTACATATAATAACGTGTGGAACTGTGTCTTGCTTGATTCTTCAATCAGTTACGATGTTTCATTGTGATTCCTCGATTTCAGTTGTTCTGATTGAGGAATGGGTAGCGCGATGATGTAGGAGACAAACAGTGTGATGAATGTTTAAGAGAGACGGGGGATTTAGTCACCTCGTGGTTTCTTATTGGCGGGCGACAACGTCACTGGAAATGTAGAAGGAGAAAAGGGATGTAGGAAGAGAATGGGTACACTTGGGGGTTATTCTCTGATGCTGATAGACTCTCGACAGATAGACCATGAAAGACTGAGAGCATGGACTTCTATCCATGCGTGTTTCCCGAAGTAAAAAAAAAAAATAGGAAAGATTATCGTGACTATCGGATAGTAATTAGCATTGCCATTTCATTCATGAGAGTGTACGTCCAGGGGTTTTAAAGGGGTCGTCGGAGGAAGTGACGTTTTCGATATCAAGCTAAAAGAAAGGTTCCGTATTTAATTTCTAACTAAAAGTATAGGGGGCGCAACTGATGCAACGCGGTATCGCTTGAATCTCTGCCGCCATGACGGTCACTCACGTTTGACCGATAAATTGAAACTGTCGGGTGGTTTCAACAAAGACTCAATCATTCTCTTTTTTCTGGAATAAAATGAAGCCGTTGTTTTTTTTTCTTTTTTTTTTTTGTCGTTGTAAAGTTCTTTCTTGTGTTATTGCTTCACTTTCTGACACCATGTCTGCTTCGGGTAGTTTTCCCCAGCAGCAGTCACCTGCGGCTTGTCCCTTGTGTAACTTGGCAAGCTTTTTCTTTGGACGGAGAAGTCAGAAACATGTCTGCACAATTTATAACATCTATTCAAACTCCGTATGTACTAATATTTAGAACCACAACAACGACAATAATCCAGGGGCAGTAACTCTGCTCATTACACTATAATCTTTATGAAACTGGAATTAAGGAGTTGAAACACTAACCCTATTGTGTTGGGATTTTTTTAGTTTATACTGGGATTCATTAATTTTTACTGCAATATCTAACCGTACTGCATCAAAACCTGCACTATTCGTGCTATTCCTGTATCATCTTTCTTAATGGATCTTTGTGTCGTAGGGATAATTTTGGCTCTTCACCGTCTCCAGTCCTGCATTGGATAAATTTCTCAAGTTTTAAGTTTTTTAACAAAACCTTTCAACTTTAGGAAAATTGTACTATTAAATTCCCGGGAAAACAAAACAAAATAAACAAACAATTTGATTTTATTCTTATTCAACTGTAGTCTTGAGATATTCTCCTTAATTATCTCAACAACGAAGTGTCGTCTGCCATTCACTCCGAGACGCACTCGCCCTAATTCTAGTCTCCAACTCGTAAGTCTATTAAAATCCGTTTTATTTCATTATTAGATATTCTATGAATTTTTGTTCCTTTCCTCTCCAGTATTTTGCACGATGCCCCAAAATATCAGTCAAACTCAGAAGTGAAGTGTTGATTTACAATAATGACGCTGATTTTGCGTCCGACTTTCTTACACCTGATGTTCGAGTCTTGTTTGCGATTTCAGATTAAAATACCTTCTTAAGACATATTCCTCTGTCACAGTAACTTTTTTTTCAGAAAATGTCCAAAATATAACAAGTAAAATGATAAAAACACTAATCTTTTCTTTCAAAATATTTTTTTCGTTTGTTTTTCAGACAGATAACGATTAATATGTCTGACATTTCAATAGTATTATTCCGTTTTCGTTTTGATGTGATTTGATTTTTATGAAAAAAGTAACGCTTGCGTGAAGTGTCTATGAGAAAAGCAGTGCTTTAGTTGAGCTATTGATTTCGTGATTCAAAGATGTCTTTTTTTAAATTGTTCGTTGTTTTTTGTCTGTCAATCGAGTTGTTTACCAGTTTCGTTAGCCAACATAACTCCTAATTGAGTAAATTTCCCGAACATCGAGTTTTCTCTGGTCAAATGAATTTTGTATCTTCGTAGGTGTGTAACTATTCAACTACCTTGCGAAAGACTGAAGCAGCTGAGGTAAGGTCGAATAATGATTATAATCACAAAGAAAAATCATGATGCATCGTTAGAAATTCCTCGATTTGTATTAGAAAAAAAACAAACTTTCCAACATTTAAATACTCATTCATTCAAGTCACAAAAATGTATGAAACTTGGGAATTTTTACAATCTTCCCAGTTCAGAGAAACATTTACCAGACACATTCTATCAATTCATTTTTTCTAAATTCTCCTATATATTTCAACAAATAACTCCCGATATTGCCCTATGAATCTATTTTCTATCACATATGATCTGAATTGTATCTAAGTTATTCTTTTGAATTTATTTGTACTTGTACAATTTTTTCATAAGATGGTAAACGTTTCCAGTGTTTTAAAATTCTTTGATTGAAAAAAATCAATTTGATTTTCTTTTTTTGTTTTTATGATAGACCTAGCTAGTAAATTTCCCATCTTATCTGACTTATCAAACATTAGAATTCCGTAATGGTTTAAGCCATTTAGGCTCTATAAACGGATCTTTTTGCGAAGTTAGGTGTATCAATTAGAACGTCTGTAACTTACAATCTATTGTGTCTTTGTGGTCTTTGTGTTTATCAATAGAGGAAAGATAGCTGAAAATTTTCAACAAATTCTCTGTCCATAGACAGAATGAAACTGGAGAAAAACTGGTATGAAAACTTGTTTACATTCCTGACCCACTTTACTGGTAGAAATTTATGCACATATTTTGAAAATCCACCAAAATTATGTTAATGGGCTCATTTCTATAAAAATTTACGGATATACTCATTTTTGAATGAATTTTCCTATGATTTTATTTTGTAAGATTTTTCTAAAAGTCTACCCACCCCCATTTCCGTGTTCTAATAACGGGATCAATAATACCATAAAACATCCATATGAATATAATATTGTTGAGAAACTAAATCTGATGGTATTCTATTTCGATCCTGCAGACTGCCATTTTGACATAGCCTCTGAATTGAAATAAACAAACACTGAAAATAAAAAATATCATGTTTGGAAAGTTTTTGTTTGTTTTTTGTAGTGTTTTTTTCATTAAAGTACTACATAATTTTTTTGAATGAGAAATATCTGCTGGAAAATTTTTTATGGTCATTTAAAAATTTTGTCATCAAATCATTAATTATTTTTGCGAAGATAATGATATTTTAAAATAGGAAATAAAGGGGTCTTAATTATCGATATATATATAAAGTTTTACAATTTTTTTCTTTTACAGAATTTTCATTATTTTTGTTTTAATTACAGATGTTACCATTATTTATATACATTAGCTTAGAAAGACAGCTATCTTTCTTCGTTTGATAGCTTTCTTCTTTTGCTTCTTACCTTGTTCAATAAGCTATTTTTAGCCATTCAAGTCATCTCTATTGATCAACAGCCAGCAAATTCCAGAGTCACTTTGAGGTAGGGGAGGGTTTAAATTACATTGAATAACGTTAGAATAAAGATGACCTTTGAACTTCCGTTATGACCAAAGCTGGTAAATAAATGTATTTTTCACTATATTTCTAGATATAAGTAAGCAATAATTTTGCATGATCCAGTCGATTAATCATCAAATGAACTAATTTCATTCAATTCTCTGAGGTAAATTCTATTTTTAAAAGATTTTTAAATATCAAGTCCCTTATCTCTGTTGACACGGCAATCAAAACTTGAAAGATGAATTTCAGTCAAATTACGCAATCACGGAGTGAAATACCCTGTGAGTACGCAAAATTGTTTTTCTTTTTACTTCTGACTAACTTTATGCTATATCTTTACAACTATAATCAAAATTACAACTCCAAAGAAAATATTCACATTTTGCTACACGTTTTCAAAAGAGTGTCGAAAAATCTATGATAGTACCTACTTTTATTGTATTGACTGTTTCTATTAAGTCTGCTCCTGCCTTCCTCTCAAACTATGCGGTCGTGCCTAACTTTACTAGTCTATCCTTATAAATTAAATCTCTCATGCCTCTTATCGTTCTGGTAAATTTTCTTAGTACAGACTCTAATTTCAAAATTGATTTTCCAATTACCATGTCTAGTATGTTGGGCTCAAACCTGTACGCAATATTCCAAGTGTGATTTTATCATTGCTTTGTAAATTCTTAGCATAACATAATGATCTCGGAATAATATTTTTGCTAAGCCATCCAATTTTAGTGATAGCTTTAGCTACTGCTGACGAGATATGATTTCCAAAATAATTTTGATCATTTAATTCTACACCCAAGTCTCTCTCCAATACTTTTTGTTATGGTTGATTTGTAAATTTCATTTCCTATGCCAAGGTACATTAATTTATCCACATTAAATTTTGAATTCCACATGGACTCCCCCGATCTAACTTGTTCAAGTCTTCCTTTGCTATTTTACAGTCACTTGATCCAACTAATAATTTTAGATAATTCAAAAACGTTTCTACTATATGTGTGAATATATAAATATTGATTTTTCTGTTATCCCTTTGAAACTACAAACTTTTATCATTATTGGCTATTTTTGCAATAATGCATCTTGTCACCACTTCAGTATCAGCCATTTCTTTATTGACAATTTTAAATGGCTAAAAGTAGCTATATCTTTTCCTTGTTCTAATATCATTTATCTTATACTGAAGATATTGATTTTCAGCAATGTTTTGATTAAAACGCTATGAAGAAAAATAAAAGCCATTAATTTGTTGATTTTTTTAGTTTTATTATGAAATAATCAATATATTGTAAAAAATTGAAAGATCAGTGTATCATAAAAAATTAGAGAATTGGTACGAGAATCCATGTATTGAAAATTGAAGAATCGGTATGACAAAATATTTTATTTGAATGAGATTTTAAAAATTCACACGTGCATTACAGATATGACCCTTGAATTATTTTATGGGTCACTTTTAAAATTCAAGATTGATGTTAATACAGGGGAAATAAAATCTACACAGTTACTTGACATTAAGATCTATCCATTTACCCAATAGCCATTTTTAAGAAGATCTTGCCACTTTGAGCTTTTTAAAATTGCTTATATCAAAATGGCGCCATGATACATTTTTGCAAAAATAGCCTTCTTCTTTTTATCATTATTAGTATTGTTTGGATAATGTTCACAAAAAAAAGTATAGAATTTGATCTTCTGTATTTATTTCTTGTGGTAATTGGAAAACCTTCAAACACCACTAACGAATTCTTTTTTTAGTGACAACAATTGATGAATTTCACAGGTCCATCTTTTCTGCAAAAGTGGATGTTTATGGGTCAGCTTCTTCTGTTTTCAACCTGTATTGCTTTTATTTTTCTTTGATATTTTCAATCTTCTCATATATTCTGATTGATTAGCAAGACATCTGTTTTAACAGAAATTCATCTGTCTGTTTTTAAAATTCATCGTTTTATCTACATTCAAAACAGGATATTTCAATAACTATCATCAACAAAACATTTTTGACAGCTTGTGTTTCTTCAAACTCATTTAAAATCAAGGGCTTGACATGTTGCCTCTTACTTCTAATCCATTACATCTGAAATTGAGGATTTTCCATTTCTCATCAATAAACCTTGTAGAAAAAACTGAAGAAGAATCTTCGATTATTCTGTTTGATAGCTTGGGTTCATAGTTGACTTTGTGGCAGACGAGCTCGAAAGAACATCTTCCACCTAAAACACTGTGACTACAATTGAAATTGATTTAGAATATTTAATGAATGATGAAGGAGGAATGGAAATAGAATAAAAGCCAGTTTTACTTCTTTAAAACAGACAGTTATAACCATATCTGATAATTACATGATTGAAAAACATTAAAATTTTGAATTTTCTCTATGTAATCATGAGATTATGCAGGAAGTTATTGATCTTGAAACTAATTTTCATAATTCAAAATAACGCAGGTAGCTTGCAATTTATTCAAAAATCTTTTTCTTATTCACAGATATTGGCTAAAGTGGAAACCAGACAACTTCACCAGACAAGTTATGTAATTATTGTACAAAGTAACGCTATCAAAAAGGAGTATAGTAGAGGGCAGCCATATTCTTTGAAAATGGGTCTACATTTTGAAGCTGTTGAAATTTAGAAGCATCCACCCTAACACAAAAGATTAGAGATAAACCATATTCTTGCATGGCATGGATTTGCATTTAAAAAGATATATGCAAGCACATGCTGAAGAGAAACTATATACTTGTGAATCCAATGTATACCCATCTACATTGAATTAAAATCTAAAAATATACATGCTAAAACACACAGTATTGTTGTGAAGTGTGTAGATGGGAATTTGGGAATCGTTTCTGAAGGACATTTTCGAATACACACTGGTGAGAAAGTATATTGCTAAGTATGTGAATCAGTATTATCAAAAAATCCTTTCTGAAAAACAAGTGAACCCACCTGGAAAGAAATTATATTTTGGTGAAGTGTTTGGATCAGCATTTTAAAAAGAGTTTGAATTTTAAATGTCACTTGCAAATTCACATTACAGAGAAACCAAATTTATGAAATGATGATTTTTCAACAAATTCAGATTAAAAACTAATGCAAACATACTAGCGAAGACTGAATCCAGTGGCGCCTCACATAGCAAAGGTCTTCTGTATCAAAATTAGTGAGACATCACATTTGAAAAATAGTCTCTTAGCAAAACATATCCAGTTTGCGTCAAAATACAAAATTTCATAAAACTGTCTGGAATTATTTAGATTTCATTTATGATTTTTCAAATTCATATCTACTATCTAGGCATGTATCTTCAGACAGACGGACAGGCATTTGGCGAATTATGATTAAGATCATTTATTACATTCTTAACATGTTTCTCTGTATTTATGTACTTTTTAGAATCTAATTAGTACATTAAAAATTATTCACGAGGTTATTGGAATTTTAGGGGCCCAATATTTTTATTTGGAACAAATTACTGATATCCCATAGGTTTGATTATTTACTTGATTAATTTTCAATTAATGAAACTTTTTGTGGAATGGATTGTTTCTCTTAGAGATATCATCATATAAAGATCAAGGGTTAGCCTTTTCAATTCATATTTGAGATTACACAAGGAGTATATTCAAGCATAACAATAAAGAAACCATATTTTTGTGAAGTGTTTGGGTTAAAACTTTCAATTTATGTCTGAAATTATAAATGCAAGGCTTAGAACCACATGTAAATGTAGATTTGTGATTCCGAGTGAGTACTAAACTAGAAGCACACAGGAAATGCACACTCAAGAGGAACCATATTAGTAGTGAGTGTACAGATCAACATTTTCCAATAGTCCATCTTCAAGCATGCAAATACACAAGGGAGAGAAACCATATTCTTGTGAAGTTTGTGGTTTAGCATTTTCACAGAATTCTAATTTAAAAAGACACATGCGAACACACACTGGAGAAAAACCATATTCTTGTGCAGTGTGCGGGTCGGCATTTGCCCAGAGTTCAAATTTAAAGATACACATGCAGACACACACTGGAGAGAAATCATTTTCTTGTGAAGTGTGCTGCTCAGCATTTTCCAATAGTTCAAATCTAAAAATACACATGCGAACGCACACTGGAGAGAAACCATATTCTTGTGAAGTATGTGGATCTGCATTTTCAAATAGTTCAAATTTAAAAATACACATGCGAATGCACACTGGAGAGAAACCATATCCTTGTGAAGTGTGTGGGTCAGCATTTTCTCATGGTTCAAAGTTAAAAATACACATACGAACACACTCAAGAGAGAAACCATATTCTTGTGAAGTGTGTAATTCAGCATTTTCTGTGAGCTCATCTTTAAAAAATCATATGAGAACACACACTGGAGAAAAACCATATTCTTGTGGAGTATGCAGTTCAGCATTTTCCTGTAGTTCATCTTTAAAATCACATGTGCGGACACACACTGGAGAGAAACCATATTATTGTGGAGTATGCGGTTCAGCATTTTCAGACAGTTCATCTTTTAAAAAGCACATGCGAACACATACAGGAGAGAAACCCTATTCTTGTGATGTGTGCAGATCGCATTTTTCATCAAATTCAGATTTAAAAAGTCATATGCGAACACACACTGGAGAGAAACCATATTCTTGTCAAGTTTGCAGTTCAACATTTTCCAGTAGTTCATCTTTGAAGGATCATATGCGAACTCACACTGGTGAGAAACCATATTATTGTGAAGTCTGTGGATCAGCATTTCCACGTGGTTCAAATTTGAAAAGACACCTGCGAACACACACTGGAGAGAAACCGTATTCTTGTGAAGTGTGTGGGTTGGCATTTTCACAAATTTCTCATCTAAAAATGCATGTGCAAATACACACTGGTGAGAAAACATGTTCATGTAAAGTGTGCGGGTCAGCCCTGTCCTGCAGCTCAGCTTTGAAAACACACATGCGAACACATACTGGAGAGAAACCATATTTATGTGAAGTGTGTGGTTCAACATTCTCCTGTAGTTCATCTTTGAAAAAACATATACGAACACACACTGGAGAGAAACCATATTCTTGTAAGATGTGTGGTTCAGCATTTTCCCAGAGTCAGTCTTTAAAAAAACACATGCAAACCCACAATGGGGAGAAACCATAATCTTGGGAAGTGTGCTGTTTGGCATTTTCCTATAGGCTTTTGAAAAAATACATGCAAATACACATTGAAGAGAAATATTAATCTTGTTAAGTGTGCTGAGCACTATTTACATCAACTCCTTCATTGAAAATACTCATGCATACAGGCTCTCAAGATATATGTGCAGCTCGCTCAGCAATTCAAAAGAGCTACATTTCAAGAAATCAGATGATTACACACTGGTGAAAAATCATATTTGTGTATAGTATGTGGATCAGCATTTTCCTTGGATGCAAGTTTGAAAGCACATGGTAATATGCACAGGAAATTAATCATATTTATGCAAAGGGTGTGGATCTGCACTTCTACGATAGTTAAATCAAGAGAAGGCAGACTGCAGAGAAAATTTAATAGTATTTGGTACATGGTTTGTCTTTTTCAGAATGTTAAAATTTCAAAGCTCATAGAACCACACACACTAGAGCATTGATTTTTAACCTTTTTTGTTCTATTCCCCATCTCAAAAGCCCAAAGAAAACTTATATCCTTCTCACTATAATGGAACAAAACTTATTTTGAAAAGTTTGATAATTTCTGTATTGTGTGAAATTATCAAACAACAATGCAACTACCTAACCACTTTAATACCTCTCAAAAAGAATACATGTTAATACACTGTTAAGAACCAATTTTTTGTGCTGTGTGTGGACAGACATTTTCATAGTGATCATAACATCCAAAAGACACGCAGAAACATGCCAGAAAAGAAACATATCTTTGCTTAGTGCTTGTGTCAACTGTAATAAATGATATGTGAAAATTTGATAATGCTTCTATTCAACTAACCTTTACATAGATTTTGAAATGAAATATAAAGGTTCAGTCAGGGGTCTAAGCATGAGCTTCCCCGTTCCCTACTTACTGGCAATACAAAAGTGTATTATCAATTTTGACCTCTTGTAAGTAGGAGGCTATGTATAACTAAAACTTGAGAAATGATTCATAACATTAGCGTTTTTTAGGATTTTACTTTGAATTATATACATATAAATACAAACTGGTAAGGTAGCTGAGTTTTGTGATGTGTGTGGATCAACATTCTCATAGACTTTTGATTTTAAAATCACATGCAAATATACTAAAAGAAAACAATGTTCCTGTTGAGTGTGTGATTCTGTATTTTTGTGGAAATCTACATTGAAATTCTATGTCAGAAACACACTACAAAAGAACTATATTTTTGAAAATATCTTTCATATATTTATGCAAGTTGACAGAAAAAATGACAGAGAAATGAGCTTTGTTTTGTTTTAAAATATGTTTTTGCTTTGCTTCTATTTGAAAATACACTTTTTTTATTTGCAAAGAAAAATAGTCTCATCAAATGGTTTTGTAGTTTTATATTGTCTCATTATGAAGTGACGCATGCTTGTGCAAAATGGAAAATACATATTTTCAAGAAATGGCTCAAATTATCTTTTTTTTTGTAGATTTGCTTAGATGTGGAACATTTTCTTTATGTCATTTTGGAATTATTAAGAAAGTTTCTCTTAGAAAACATATGTTAGCATGTGGAAAATTTTTTTCATGTGAATATTTTACAACTAACTTTATAAAGGAGAATAGTAAATGTTTTCCTTAAATTGCTCAAATATTCTTTTGCATAGATTTACATATTTGTACAGTTGTGTAGGTGATATCCTATAAATACAGAGGCATAGTTGGAGATTTGGGAGGCCAGCTTGATTTCTTCAGGGACTCCTCCAACATTTCGTAGGATTAAGCATTAGAAAAGCAGTAGGTTAATAACTATTTATAAGGCTTTGGGGGCCCCCTCCATTAGGGGCATTTTCAAATAATCTCCTTCTTCCCCCTCAGCTATGCTTTTGTATAAATATTTTCACTTTTCATAAGAATATGATCTTTACTTCAATATATATATGAGTTTGTGATTAACAAGTATGAAATCCTGTCTCTATAAGAAAAGAGAACATCAAAGAGAGAGAAAGGAAATAGATCTTAAACTGTGTAACTTCACTTCAGTTATTGAAATTGGAATATATAACTTGAAAATCCTTTTTAAGTTGCTATTGCCATGGAACTCTGTATTTCCCCTTCAAACTGAAAAATCATGAAGTTTGATTCCTAAATGGAAAAAAAAATCACCAGCCTCTTTCTGAATTTGTTCACCAAACATATTTTCATTCAGAATGTTTTTGTTCACACATAATAAATATCTAATAGGAATAGATTTAGATATGAATTTGATTTTATTTTTCCAAGTTAAAGACATTAATTGCCTTCCTTGGCAATACTGGTTCTATTTGGATGGTGAAGATCCGTATTTGATGGAATCAATAAATGGTAAAATCTTGAGTTAGCATGTTTTCAAGACTTTGGGGCAATACTAATCAATTTCGGATTGCCAAAGAATGTTATCCATATGTTGAAAATATAATCTGAAAATGAAGATCATGAAGAAGTATGAATACAATTCAAATCCTCTAATTGAAAGAAAAGTTCATATATAACTAGAATTTATAACAAGTATTTGAAGGCATAGGTGTTCATCACTAGTCAACTTTAAGGGATTTCAGGTATATGTTGAATTGTTGTAGGCATTATTAGGTGTTGACCGGTAGAGGAAACCATGTACCATACCATTGGGAAAGCTCAATCTCATGCAAATAGAGGAGAAAATAAGAAAAGAATGAAAAGGGTATTTGTGTTTTGTGATTTCAGTATTTTCATCACAAAAGTGACTGACAAACTGAACACAATTTCCTCTTATTGCTTACATGTAACTCCATACCTTAGTTGTCAGGTGTTGTGGATATTCATGTATAAACATTTGTTTTCTATATATTTTAAATGTGAAGGCAACTGATAGAAAATCAGTATTTTACACTGAAATTTTTTCTTCATCTTATTTCTCCATTCAATCTACTTCAGGAGATTATTTACATTCCACTGTCCATGTTATAAGATATCTCATATTGGTAATTCTTTCTTAATTGATTTGTTAAAGGGGATCACCAACCCCAAAAGAAGAGAATCTAAGAAAATAAGAGCAGTAGGCGTACTAGGCTCTGATAACCTTTTCAGTAGGCACAGCATAGAGATGAACACCATTTAAGAGCCATTGATAGGGAAAATCAGACGTTTGGCTGCTATATCCTATGGAACAGTTGGTGAGGGGAATCATTCTCAATCTGGGTGGAGGGACTTTTTGAAGAGTACTTCTCACCTTCCAATGTTCTGCTTGCTGCAGAACCTAAACTTTTTTTCAGCAGCCTGGCAGAGAAGTGTTTAGGATTACCCGAGCTAGAGAATTTCTACTCTACTAAGATTCCGCTGGTATGTATTGAGATCAGAACGGGGAGGAAATGGTGCATGCAGCTGGCAGTTGAGCAGTCTGGAGCAAGATGGGCACCGTAGGAATTGGTTGGGCAGTGCTGGGGAGCAAGATCTTGCTACAGTGAAAATTGATGGAAAGGAATGATGCTGGAAGAGGTACGTGCAGAGATGGAGGAAGCTCACTATCAGAGTGAAAGGCATGTGGAGAAATGGAGTGTGGACCAGGTGGGAATATAAAGATAACCTGGGCAGATCTCTGGAATGCAGAATCTCAGATGTTAATTCTTGATCCAGTTGCTGTATGACGTCCTGACTCCTCCCAACGCCTTCAGCTAGGGCCTGACTGATTGACCAACTTACCCACTCAGCCAGAAAACAGGACCTTTTGAGCGCATTCTCAGTTGCTTCCCAAAAGCTTTGGGTGAGAAGTGGTATTAGGGGCCCCATGACCAGTATTCAAACACTTGATAGAAATGAACATTCATGAGACAACAGGAGGAATCATACAAAGAATTAACATAAAGTTAAAGAACAAGATATTTGTGCATCACTTTTTCACTAGTAGGAAACAAGATCCCGGCAAAAATCTCAGACCAGTATATACAAAGTTTGAAACTTGTTTTGCCAAAGAATGCAGAAATGACTTCCTTTGAAATTCCTTTATAAGTGGTATCCATTGTAGTTATATATGCCAGCAATTGTTTAAGAATAAATTCTTCAAGTTTGGAAACATTGCAAAAACGTTCTGATTTATACTCTAAATCCAACTATGCTTCAAACTCATGCAAGGTGATCCCAATGCATTCACAGTTTGTTGCTGTAGACACCTGGCTTTCTTGTCATACTTCTAAAGCTGATGAACAACCAGATGAGTCAAACTATGAACAAGCAGTTGTTTTAAGGTCAAGGAACAAGGTTTGAATGGGCACTGTTCTAACAACTATATCAGCTGCTTCCCCTGAAAACATCAAAAAATATTCTCTCAGCCAAAGTAAATAGAAAGCTTGTTATCCTAATGGTTACCATGAATTGAACCTTTTTAGATCGCCATTCTATGGTCCGGCAACTCCTATAATCCAGCACATTTTGAATCTGCCACTATTAGTTGGTGAATCTGTCTCTAAGGCTGTGCTGTTAGCTGTGCTAAGATGCTAAACTATGCTTGAACAAGTAGAATAACTGAAAAAAATTAGCTGAACAAACATCTGCAAAAGTAAGTTGGTTTAGTAAATACCATTCTAGTTTATTGTATTCTGTAATTGGTTATTGTTTTGTAAATAGCATTTTTATTCACTATCCTTACTCATTGATTATTGTTTAGTAAATACCACTGTCGTTCACAATCCACGGTTATTGGCTATTGTTTATTAAATGCCATTTTAGTTCACAAGTTACCAGCTATTATGTACTGAATACCATTCTACTAAACAGTATCTAGTTATTGGCTATCGTGTAGTAAATATTGTTCTAGTTTACAGTCTTCAGCTATTGGTTATTGTGTGATAAATACCATGTTAGTTTATAATCCTCAGTTATTGGTTATTATTTAGTGGATACCATTGTAATTTAAAATCCATGGTTATTAACTATTGTGTAGTAAATATTGTTCTAGCTTACAGTCCTTGGTTATTAGTTATTGTTTAGTAAATACCATACTAGTTCACAGTCCTCAGTTATTTGTTTTTGTTTAGTGAATACCATTCCAGTGTACAGTCTTCAGTCATTGGATATCGTGTGGTAAATACTGTTTTAGTTTAGAGTCTTCGGTTATTGGTTATTGTGTAGTAAAAGCCATTCTAGTTTACAGTCTCCAGTTATTGGTTATTGTGCGGTAAATACCATGCTATTTTACAATCCTCAGTTACTGGTTATCATTTAATAGATATCTTAGTAGTTCAAAATCCATGGTTATTAGCTATTATGTAGTAAATATTGTTTTAGTTTACAGACCTTGGTTATTGGTGATTTTTATCAAATACCATACTTATTTACAGTCTTCAGATTTTTTTTGTTTAGCGAATACCTTTGTAGTGTACAGTCTTCAGTCATTGGATATTGTTTAGTAAATACCATCATAATTCACAATCCATGGATATTGGTTATTGTGTAGTAAATACCATTGTAGTTTCAGTCTTCAGTTATTGGTTATAGTGTATTAAATATTGTTCTAGTTTACAGTCCTCAATTATTAGTTATTGTATTGTAAATACCATTCTAGTTTACAGTCTCAGTTATTGACTATTGTGTAGTGAATACCATTCTGGTTTACAGTGCTCTGTTATGGGTTATTATTTACTAAATATCATTCTTGTGCACAATCCACGGTTATCGGCAATTGTATTGTAAATACTGTTCTAGTTTACAGTCTTCAGTTATTGGTTATTGTTTATTAAATACTATTTCAGTTCACAATCCCCAGTTATTGGTTATTGCATAGTAAATACTGTTCTAGTTTACAGTCTTCAATCATTGGTTATTGTTTGGTGAGTACCATTCTAGTTTACAGTCCTTGTTTATAAGTTATTTTTTAGTAAATACCATTTTTAATTCCCAATCGTCTGTTATTGGTAATTGTGTGGTAAATACCATTATCTTTTCCAGTGTTCAGTTATTGGTTCCTGTTCAGTAAATACCATTTTAGTTTACAATCCCAAGTTATTGACTATTGTACAGTAAATACCATTCCAGTTTACAGGTTTTAGTTATTGGTTATCATCTAGTAAATACCACTCAAGTTTACATTTCTCAGTTATTGGTTATTGTTTAGTAAATACTATTCTTGTTTACAGTCCCCTGATATCGACTATTGCGTAGTAAATACTATTCTGCTTTACAGTCCTCAGTTATTGGTTTCTGTTCCGTTAATACCATTCTAGTTTACAATCCTCAGTTATTGGTTATTGTTTAGTAAATACCATGTAGTTCACAGTTCTCTGTCTTTTGCTATTTTGTACTAAATATCACTCTAGTTTAAAGGCCTCATTTATTGGTTATTGTCTCATAGATACCATTCTAGTTTACAATCTTCAATTATTTGCTACTATGTAGTGAATACCATTTCATGTTTACAAAAAAAAAGTATCTAAAAGTACAATTTATTGTATGAGTGATTAATGTGCCAATGTCCAAATTGCGTACATTTTGAACCCTCAACCTGAGCTGGGACATAGCCCCTCCCCTGACTCTGTGTGGTGCAACTACCAAGTGCATACTATAAGATGAAGGTAAAGTGTCATGTCTCTCAAGAACCTACCTCAAATGGAGTATGATAGCCTGTGACAAGGTCCTATTTTTTTTTCTTGCATGCATAATCTTAGTGATTATTGCAAAGGTCAAGTCTGGTTGAGACCGCTACTACATTCTCATAAGTTTTTATGACCAGCCCTTTGGCATGGATACCTCCACCCTAATCGCATAGCTTGGAGTATATTCAATTAGCTGCTGAGTGCACAGAGAAATTTGTCCTAATGAAGAGTTTGTCACACTTGTCAAATAGAGTCCTTTACTCCCATATTCAACAATTTTTCTCGCTAACTGATTGTCCTACCACCTCTGTCTTGAGTTTTATCTACTTTAGCTTTAGTCCAGGAGCATTAGATCCAATCATTAAGATTAAATCAAACTAACTGAATTTTTTTTCTATGATAGTTGATGGTGTTTAAAGGAGCATGCAAAAAAATCTTGTGAAATCCCACAGGTGCTCCCTGAGATATTTATAAAGCAAATGTCATGCCATAGATGTAGTCAAGGAACATTGGGTTCAAAGATCAAATTGAATTCTAACAAACTGATTCTTGCAGGATAATTGTAATATGATACCAGAAACACTATATCAAAAATGTCAGAATAGTGAACTCCTCACAGCCTGCTTCGAGATGATCTTCTAAAAACTTGACTGGGAGAATAGAGAGATCAAAATAGATGGCAAATGGTTGAACAACCTCAGATTTGCAGACGACATTATTTTTTTTGCAGAAAACCTACATGACCATCCACTAATGCTAGATGAACTAAATGAAGAAAGTCGGACTGCAGCTGATGAACTTCAGGAAAATGGAGGTCATGTGCAACAACCACGTTGGAAATAAGAACACAACTATCAAAATCAAAGACACAAAACTAGAGAAAGTAGACCACTTCATCTACCAACGACCACAAATCTCCATGAAACCTACAAAAGAAGAAAAAATCAAGCAAAGAATCACTCAAGGATGGCAAGCTTTCAGCAAAGCAAGCTCAACCTTCAAAAACAAGAAGATCCCATTAATCTTGAAAGAAGAGTATCTAACTAATAGTCACCTATGCAGCTGAAACATGTAACCTAACCAAGAGACACATTTGTAGACTGAGAACTATACAATGTGCACAAGAAAGAATCATGCTCATGACTGAAAGAACACAAGACAGCACAGTATATCAGAGAGAAAACAGGAGTCCGAGACATCATAAAATTCACTTGAAAACTCAAATGGCAATGGGCTGGTCATTGTGCAAGAATGACAGATAACTGATGGACATCTCGACTCACAACATGGATTCCCAGAGATCACATGCGCAACCAAGACTGTCAGAATACAAGATAGAAGAACTAGACAAATTCAGAAAGTACTGGCTCTGCGACGCTCATGACAGAGAGGTGTGGCAAATCTAGGACAATAAAAAACTGATGATGAAAGGAACTGCTTTCAGTAAAATTTCTAAAAACACCTTCAGACAAGTTTTTTTAGATCAGCCAGATGACCATCAGCTTAGACCAATGGAATCATTTGAGGAATACAGAAGAGGTTCGGTTTCAAAATGCCAGTTTGTTCTGTATACTGGTGACTATTGAAACCAATCAATCACTTGTTTGAAATTTGATTACTTGTGGCAGCAAATAGGTTGTCTGAAATCTTGTTGTTGCTGAAAGCTTGATTACATTGTTTACTGATGTGTAATCATTATAACAATCAAATTCGTAAGTTAAAACTGTGGAATGTATCTTAAAAACTAATTTGATGCATTTTATCAAATCACCTTACTTAAAATTATACCAACTTTTTCTGGCTGAAATTCTGAAAAAATATGGTAACTCATGGTGATCATTTCTGGGGCTTTATTTGGTTTCTGAGACTAATCATTGATATATGTATATAATGGATTGAAACAGATTGCCCCATCATTGAAGGATAGAAAGGTGATCCAATAAGTATTTTCTTATCTGGTCTGGTTGCTGAGTTATGGCTCTCTCTACTATTCAGCCTAAGAATGGAGGCCATCTTTGAAGCCATATTGAATTTGTGACCCTATCCTGCAAAAAATATCACATCAGAGTAGGGTTTTTATCAATTTTTCAATCTGTAGAACATACGAATAGATACCAAAACTATATTCATATCAGGTCTGGATGCAATTTTATGACTATTTTAATATTTTTCCTAAATATGGTGGCCATCTTGGATGTCATGGATTTCTTGGGAATTTTTAGTATCATGTGTCTTGTGTCATATTGCAGCTATCCTGCAAAAATCAGCTTGTTTGAATTAATTCTAATCTTTGAACCTAATGCTCCTGGACTGAATCTATGGTGCCCACTGCAGTTATCAAATCACAATTTGTTTCATACATATCTCTGGAAGCACTACTGGAATTTTAGGGCATATTTAGTATCTTTTATCATTGACAATAAAATCAGCTTGTTCGAATTTTTATTGGAATTTTTTTGTATCTATATTAAAGTTCTTGGACTACTTTATTTGCTACAGACTTTACATATCAAACTTGAAATCAATAAAAACCATCTGGTGACTTCTCTTGCTTTTGTTGGACTCTGGAAAGTCTGTATTTTCAACTAACAAGCATGAATACAGCTGGGCATAAACTACAGACCAATTTAGTGTAAACTTATATTGTAAATTGATCCCCCACTACTATTCTGGAGAGGAATTTTGAAAAGAAAATGAAAGAAATGTGTTTTGCACATATGATATGGAGTAAATGTTCAAATTTTCAGCCATCTAGCCCCATTGGTGCGACTTTTATGTGTGATACATACATATATGCATAGCCAGCCAGACTAGTTCAAAAACTGAAGATATGTTTGTTTACAGTTTTGTTGGCAGTTTCAATTGACTCTTTTTAATATGCAGAGGTTTGCTCAAGGGACTAGAAATTAGGAAAATTGATTTTTTTTAATTTCCATTGCTGCTATAAATAGGGTTGTAGTGTGTCTGGCGGGCAGATATGTGTATCCACAAGTGAACTCCTTGAGACTAATAATCTTTTCTTGATGAATAAAGCTTACAGCTAATCAAACCATTGCAAGTTGTTTCGAAGAATAAAATTGATCAAATTCTCAGATAATCTTTCAAGATATTCACATGAGTTCACTGAAATCTTCTTTATGTAATAATTCAAAATTCATCAGTGATTTTTTCTTTTTTGTTATAATGTTAATACAAATTTCAAAAAACAACTTGTTAATGGAAATTAAAGTTTTTATCAGATTTTTTTTTCAATTCTTTTTAGAGAACAATTTTGAAGATCCCTTCTATGTAGGGAATAGATTAGGAAGACTAATATGCAAATAAAAGTCAAAACCCCTTGAAACGGTACCAAGCAAAAGAAAACGTTTCGGTGTTCCAACTTGTCGAACTTTATTTTTCAGGATTTTGAACATCGGAGGAAGCGTTTATAATAATGAGAGATGATAAGTTCATAACTGCACCCAAATATACTAATGAAACTTTAATACTATTACTACTACTACTGTAACATATGAGAGATGATAAGTATATAGCTGCACCCAAATGTACTGAATAATTGCTACTACTACTACTACCACCACTATAGATTACAATAACATTATATTCTACTGGCAGAACCAGTGGCTCAAAGCCATGTGTTATAACATATCTTCTATAAGAATATATTATTGAATTTGGGGTATTTTGATGGAGAAAAAGAGCTGAGTCTCCAGCATACATGATTGCCACCCCACTTCACTGTGCACATATATGAGCTAATCTTTCAGCATTGTGGTTTTTGCTGTTTCAATAACTGGGATTTCGATTATTTGGGATTCCAACTTTGTTTCACAGCATTCATGATAGTGTATTTTGGATTATGATAAGTACTAAAAATTCAAATGTTTCGATTCAACTTTGTTCACATCTTCTTCTCCTACTATGATTAGCAGCAACAAACACAACTGGAATAATTTGGCATTAAACTTATGATGAGCACCACTACTGCCTTTATATTTTAGGTCAAGACTTTCCTTAGTCCACGTTCAGGACTCCAAGAGGAATTTTATAAGGCAGTGCAAAGCTATTTTTGAGCCCCCAACACATATACACTGCAACAACTCATCCTTTGGATATGTCAGTGTTGCCAAATCAAATTTGATCTTTCTGGCTGAAACTGCTTCAAAAAAAAGCTAAAGTCGGCTAAATCTTTTCCACTTTTGGCTAACTATATGACTAAAATGTTTTATACTTATTCAAAGTCCAATTACTGACATTCAGCCTTTGGCAACAAAATACCCCAGGCTGCAAATGTAACTAGAGATTGTTGTTTAAAATGCTGAATAAAACTCTTTTGCTCTTTATGTATAAACATAATAAGGAAGATCAGAGAGTGTGTGAGTTAAAGATAATTGTAGTAGTTAAGAAGGGATGAACCAGGGAAGCAGCAGTCAGGACATGGAAGATTGTCATACAATGTTTTATCCCTTTTTTTGAATATTGAAATTCATTGACAACTTCAAAATTTAGTGCTTTGTACTCATAGATATGACGTAGAGGAGGTGAATTTGAAGGATTCCTGTACCTGCCCCAAAATATAAACACTTCTTCCTTTACTCATTGCCGACCCTTACACAAAATTTCACTGAAATTCATCATGATGCATGGGCTGCTCCTGTCTCAGAGGCACTGAGTATGTTCTCTAAAATCATCTTTCCAGTTCCAATAAATCTAAAATTACTTTAGTGGAATTATTTCTGCAAATTTCCCTGATCTTTTGAAAAATAATTAGGCTCTACTTATATTCACTTTTATACAAATTAATTGATTTCACTTTGATAATCTATAACGCACCAGTTGGAAAGACAGTATCAATCCAACAAAGATGAGGATACTCATCTGAATGATTTGTTGAGCTATAACAGAGTTGGATCCAGGATTTGGAACAGATGGGAGTCCCACATTTGGAAAAGATTTTCAAATACTCAAACTATCAAATTAGACAATGGATATCATATCTTTTTTAATGGTCAATTTATAATTACTTGGGATTATTTCCTCTTTTTTTTTTACAGAATTTCCTTATTTAGATATTTATAAAGTGTTTTTTAAATTTCTTTTGTCTAAGCAAGAGGAGGGAACTGGATCCCCTGGACCTATGCCTTAATAACAATAACTCATTTGAGAACTTCTGACAATGTTTGTATAAGACAGAATTAGATAAATTATTTGTAATTTGAAAATGAAAATCTGAGAATAATCATTTTGAAAAAGATGTGGACAAAATAATTAGTGCAAAATTGGATCAGAAATGATGTTTGGAAACCTTTAATAAATAAAGACAGCATCAATGGCTAATTCAGTGGTTTAACAATGAATTGGGGTGGTTTATGAAGGAAAATTCATTTAACTTTGTATCCACAAAAGCATCAAGAACCTGTTCTCATGGAGAATAGAGAGAACAACATACCTGGCTGATTTGTTGTTTAAAAACATCTAGATTTACATCCAATATCCAAAAGGCACATTTCGCTTCCAAACGTAGCCAGAAACATCTAGATTTAGATGAGAAATTCACATCACTCACAACTATGGATCTTTGTGCCCCCGAGACAAATTTTGACTATCACCGTTTTTACTTCCGCACTCAATAAATCCTCCAAGGTAATTAAAAAAGAAATTAACATAGGGAATCAGGGGGAAAATCCTACTAATAAAATCCAGTAAAAAAAATTTCGATTTTATTCAACTGTAATATTGAGAAATTCACATTAATTATCTCAACAAGCAAGTGTCGTCTGCCATTTACTCCGAGACACACTCACCTTAATTCTAGTCTCCAACTCGTAAGTTTATTCAAATCCATTTTATCATTTTAGATTCTGTGAATTTTTTGCCATTTCTTTTTTTTTTTTTTTTATCACTCTTGTTTTCTGCGATGTATAAAACACTAAAAAAATGTATTAAATAGTTCTTTCCAGCATTAGGCTGATTGAATGCCGAGAGCAGAATTGGCTCTGAAGTGGGTGATCGATTTACAGTGTACGTTTGGTCTTGAATGTGTGTTTCTGTCTCCCGATGTTGGAGTTACCGGTTTAAATTACACCTTTTTAAAGGTACACTTGATGATTTGTTTTCATTTGTTTTTCAGCCAGATAATACCACCCATATGTATGACATTTCAGTCAGTAGTGTAGTAGTTTTATGGACAATATGGACGAAAAATTCAGCGTGACACTTGGGAAATTTTTAGATATGACAATAACGTGCATGTTACTCGATTTTTAATAATATTTCCGATACTTTGTCCAATTAAAGGACGATTTCTCTTGAAAAGAATTTTCCATTCCCAATTTTCTTTTGCTTTTATTTTATTTTTATTTTTTTTAAAGGAAAAATATTCAAGATCTGTTCGAAGGAGAGTCTTTGGGATTAAAAACAAACAAACCCAAAACAACTAGAAAATCAAGCAAAATAATTTTTTCTCTGCAAATCTTTAGTTCTATTTGATTAATTATTATATAGATCTATAGAAAAAATATTTTTTCACTCATTATTTTTTTTTCTAAATTTTCTATTGATTATTTCTGTTAATATCTCATATTTCTTATTTGTAGATGTCTTTTTTTCTTTCAATAAAATGCATCGAATAAAACTCATGCATAGATATTATTATAATAACGCATAATGAAATATTACGAAATGATAAAATGTTTCCAGGTATATTTTTTTATACATTTTTTTGTTTGTTTATGTAAATTTAGCACCATTTCAAATAATTGGAAATTGCAAAATGATGCAGAGATTACTTCTCGCGTTTCTTCTTTTTGCACACCACTGTTAAATTTCTGCTGTATTATTTTGTGTTATGTCTACCCAATCTACTCTAGTTGGCACAATCCCGCACCACGATTTCTGGCCTTTTCTTCAGGATCAAAGTGTAGTATCTGTTCCACGGCAGAGCCCAAGGCGCAGTTACTGACACTTGCCCGTTGAATGGGCGTGAGATTAGGGTGTGGGTGGTGTCAAAGACCGAGTGCGCCGGTGCAGTGTGTCAGCCAATGAGGTTTAACTGATGCTGCCACTGCTAAGTGCATCGGGGGAACCTTTGGACTTGTCCTTGGGCTCTCCTATTATTACTCGGCCCAGCTGCGGGGAATCCGTTACCCCAGGGCAGCACTGCTCCATTGCACTTGAAGGAGCAGGTCCCCTGGTGGACGCTTTCATGGCGGATTTTGTCTAGCCATTACGATGTGCTTTTCAACCGTAGCCGTGTCGGCTGGAGCCATTTTTGGACGGATGGATCCTATTCTTCCCACATTAAGCTCGACCTTGTGTCACATTTTGCTGTGGTGGGACAGTGGTTAAATGGCATACACCCTTTGAAACATGCTGATTGATAGTGGAAAAAAAATTTTCATTTTTTTTTCTTTTAATGCAAAATGTAGGACATTTTTAGTGCAGTTTAGTTGACTGATGATGAAAATAAGTATTTCTGCTAAAATTGTTAACTTTATTGAGGTTTATTTTTCAACCACAGAATTTTTGATTTGCAAAAGGATTTTCTATTTTCATTGATGATGGTGCCAATAATGATTTTGTTTTTTTTTTGTTTTTTTTTTGCTGAATATAG
The DNA here is from genome assembly GCA_963457665.1 of Thysanoteuthis rhombus. NCBI lineage: Eukaryota > Metazoa > Mollusca > Cephalopoda > Oegopsida > Thysanoteuthidae > Thysanoteuthis > Thysanoteuthis major. The sequence goes on from OY735229.1 coordinate 3,239,421, forward strand.
AAAACCTAGATTTTCATTATTATAAATCCAATGAACTAATGAAAATATTCCTTTCGTTGAGATTTTACAGATGTTGCTCTATACAACTTATTCATTAAGCAATAATGAAATTATAACCACGGATTACCCAAAAACTTCACATAGGAAAAATATTTTCCCATCATTTTTTGGTTTGCTAGACCAAATCTTATACAGATTATTTGATTTTTTTTATAGAATCAGTTCCTTGTGTTTTTTCCTATCAGAAAGCATTGTGGTGTTAATAGCATAATTCATATAAATTAAACTACTTATTTGTTTGCAAAGCCACTTACGATTTTACCATTTTAAGATAAGTAGGAGAGCCAGATTAAGCTAGTGTTGGGCCTGTAAGCATAGTGTTATAAAGGGTCCCTAAATCAAAAAATACGCATAGATATTAAAACACATATTTTTTTCTTATATGGTAAAGTAATGAAATTTTAAAATGCTACACAACCAGATAATACAATATATATGTTTAACATTTCAGTAATAATATTACATTGTTTTCACTTTGATGTTTCTAAAGTGACTATGAATTCTGTTTCAAATACCTTCATATGTGGTGTATATGTATCAAATAGTACCACAGTACCATTTATTATTATGATAAAACAATAACCCCAATTTAAGATGATAATTGGCTTAAGTTGCTAACCTGAAACACCCAGTCAGTCATAAAAATCAAAGGCAGTAGTAGTGTGGGGGCCATTGAAAATACAGGGCCTCTTTAGCCAAAAAGTTAATTTGGCACCGGTCTTATTTGTGATCTAAAATTACACCTCTTTGAAAATGTTTTATTTTAGTAACTTGATTGAATTTGTGAGTCTTATTGATATTATGCTGCAACATGGGAAAAAAATCTTCTCTTCAATATTTATGTTCAATGCAAGCACCTGAGATGTTGTTTTTATTGATTAATTGTTTTACTTTTGAAATTTACTATAAGCAGAGGCTTGCTGTATTGTTAAAAAGAAATGATTTTTTTTTCTTTTTCTAGGTACTATCACGGACTTCTGACAAAAAGCGACGTATCGATAAAAAAGTGCAAAACTTGTGACCTATCAATTTATCATAATCTTTTTTCTATTAATAGATTGTTGAGGAATGTCATATGGAAATTATTTTTATAGACAATACAAGCTTAGATGATCGTGGTTGAAAACCTTTTCATACACGCAATCAAGGAGAATTGCATTAGAAAAATTTAGCCCAACTTTCACACAAATTTCACAAAAAATATACTAATGAGCCAATTTCAATAAAATTTAAAGTATATATTTTGTGTTGAATGATTTTTTTTTTAATGGAAAGTGTACATCTAAAGAAAAACTTATGGAAGTATTTCTTTTAAAAGTCACCCTTTTGATTTTTGGATATTTTTATAAATATAAGTCCCCAGAAAAATTAAGTCAGTTTTTTTTTTCTTTTTTTCGCTGACTAATTTTTCTGAATTGAAAAGTAAGAATATAATAAAGTATTTTTTGCTTGGAAAGTTTCCCATTGTCTTTTTTTGTCCATTAAAATACCATGTATATTTTCTGGTTTTACAAAATCTGCTGGAAATGTTTTTTATGGCTTTAAAAAGAATTTCTATTAAAATAATAATGTTTATGCTACTTAGATGCCTCTGAAACATTGTTATTCAGAAACGACATGTGCTGACCGTAAATGTGTTATGGGGAGGGAAGAACTCGTTTACTTGACCTTCCATAAATAACATCCCTGGAAAAATATATTTATTTTAATTATATTTTACATGATTATCTGATTGTCTTCACAATCAAAATTCTCTGCGGTCAATTCCATCTTTGAAAAAATTTAATGCATCAAATTCATTTATTCTGATGACAGATTGATCAATTATGGCTGAATCAATATTTTTTAGTTATAAACCACATGATTTGGGTAGCTGAGGTCCTCACACCGCCACCAAGAGAGGTGATTCTATTTCTTCACATCATATGATCAACCAATCAAAGAAGGTTATCGCACTGTGTTAAGAAGCAGGGCTGCTGTACATTTTTTTGGTATGACTGCTTTCTGTTAGATATTTCAAACAAAAAAATCAGTACCTTTTTTATCTCAAGTACATTAGACTTGACCCATTCAGCTTACATAGCAAATCCATCTGAGTTAAGTTTTTCTTCTCTAAGAAATCCTTCAAAGTCTGAAGTGCTCACATGGCCATATGGGCCCCAGAGGTGGAAATACCTAAATTAAGTTCTCTCATGTATCATGTCATTGGTCTGTATTTAATCTGCATAAAAATTTCTTAGATTACATAAATAAAATGAGTTCCTAGCTGGTTTTGAAGTTTGCAATAATCTCAAATTCGAACATATATATCATCAGATAATCCAAAAATGTACGTTTGAAATATTAGACGCTGTGAATGAGTAATCAGACAAACTTTATGTATGTCTGATATTAAATGAACCAAGATTTTATAAAGATATATCAATTCCTACAAATTTTGACAACTTAAACCAAATAACTTACCTTTTTTCTGAAAAATTATTCAAAATTTATGTAAAAAATGTCTTTAATTTATTATTTTATGACAAAAATTACTGAACATTTTGATACAGAAGATAAAATATCTTAAAAAGTGCTAAGAGTGTCATATCAAACCATATATTTTTTGAAAAATATTGAAAAAGATGGACCAGAAACTATTTATCTCAGACTGTTAGCACTTTTCATCAGAGCATGATTTGAATTTTGAGATTCATGATATTCCTTAGGTTAAATTGGATCATACTTTTTGCGTGGTACAATGTATCTCTTGGTTGAAATGATTGCTTTGAATGATGGTCTGAGAAATTTATCAGAAAAGTTTGTTGAGGCCAACAATTGAAACATTAAAAACTTATCTTCACTTTCTGTGCAGAAAATCTACTCCAATTGAACAGCGTTCAGATTCTGGTATTCAGAATCAAATCATATCAACCCAAACCTGAAAATCTTGTAGAGGATTCATGTAGCTTGTCCAGATGGATAAGTTTTTAGAATATGTTACACCTCTATCAAAACCATTTAACTTTTTGTATCAGCTTCCAGAAGGAACATTTAGTTGCATGGTTTTCACTCAAAATCTTAACTCTACTAGTTCTGTCGTGTAAAATCCAAAATGCTCAAACTTCCCTGTTGTGTCTTAGTAGAATTAATTCATGAAGTTAGCACTCTCCTGACCAATTTTGGCATTATGTCCAGGTAAAATCCTGGAAATTGAGAAGAAGGTATATGCCGTGCTCACCTCCACTTCTACCACTGATTAGAACATGAAAGAATCAAGAGACCAAATTGGAAAATTAGTCCTGAGTATTCTTAAACATACCATTTTTTTGTTTTCAGTTCGGAAATAGTACCACTTGTCACATCTATGTCATTTTTCAATTTGAGCCTGTTTCAGATCTCATATTTTAGTATCTAGAAAAGCTAGAAAGATCCCGATTGTGACATTGTTTAGTGCATTGATACTATTTTCTTCCGTATGAGTTGGACAAGGTTGTGGGTTATGATTACCTGAAAATGGCTCCCCAGAGATACTGATGAAATTAGGAGCCCAGTTTCTTTTTCTGAAGAAAGGATATTTTTATAAAGCTACACTGATAACATTTTCCAAATTTACATAAGTTGAACCTGACAACAAATTTTCAGCACAGTAGAAGTTTCTGTTGTGGAATGGTGGCTAGTGATAAACAGAAAAATAATTTGGCTGCCATTGCACTGAAGTAAAGCAGCAGCTGAAAACATCTTTTTGGTTCCAAAACCCCAGAATTGTATGCTTCCAGAATAAATAGACTTCACGTGTAGATTCTGAAGGTTCTTCAATCAATAACTTTTATTTGAAGCTTATCCAGTGAGCAAATATGTCTACTACTAATAGCACCAATTAACTCTAATGAAATGAATCAAAGAATACAAATGTCAGGAAAATAACTAACTTTCTAAAAGTTAAACCTGACCTAAGATATTTTCCACAAAATAGTGACATTCAAATTGAAGCTGTAGTTGTCAATAGAGGTGGTAACACAACTCATAAAAATCATGCCTAGTTTAACATGTGATGAATCTGAATTTGATATGAAAAGCCATAAACTTTGGAACACAGTAGATCAGTGGGAGTACATTAATAAAAATGTTTCTGGAAATAGTGAAACGTCAACTGGGGAGAATGTAAACATTACGTTCATATCTGTTTCATCTCAAAGTGAACATGCTGTCCATGCATCGGAACTTACTGAACTAAGCAATAGGAAAATATTTCATGTTTATGCAGATGTGTCTGATACAGGACAGCCAACTATATCAATCAGAGGGGTCATAACAGAAAAACAAATTTAAATGAAAAAAAAGAAAAAATTGGTTTAGTTAGTCACTCAATAGAAACTGTCACATGATCAACATCTTTTGGCAGATCATAAAAAAAATTCTGAATTTTCCCCAAAAAAATACTGCCAGACACAAACTAAAGATCTTTCTAGCATAAACTTACAATTTGAACCCCTCGCCCTGGAAAATCTATTGGAAGGAGGTGGCTGATTCAGTGAAAACCATTGATAAATTTCTGATAACTATCTGATCTGCAAAAGTGAATGTTTATGGGCCAGCTCCTTCAATTTTCCACTCATCTCGTCTTTTCTTCGCAGACATTTTTCTCAACATTTTATGTTAATCTCTGCATATACTTCTGATTGCTTAGTAAATTCTATTTTCTGCTGAATGCTTTTGTATAGATCATTGTGAACATTTCTCTTTCAACCAAATAATCCTTAAACTTCTCATATCTTAAGTCCAGTTTATCGTGATTAGGTTTCTAAAAGTTCTTTTCAGGATTGTGTCTTTTCTTCCTCATTTAAGATCTAAAAGGATTTGATGGGCAGCCACCTTTATCGATTAAATATTTGAGTGTAAACCGGTTTTCTTACCTTTCTAATCAATTAGGTCTAAAATGGAGAGTTCTCCATTTTCCATAAAGCATACTGAAAAGACTAGAGAAAAAAGTTGAATCACCATAACTGCTATCTACATGATTGAAAAACCTTACAATATGATTTTTTTCTTTGTACTTAGACATGCAGGAGATGATCGAAGAAAATTAATTTTCATAATTTCAAATTATACAGGTAGATAGCAATTTAATAAATCTTTTTTTATTCACAGATATTGGCTGAAGTGGAAACCAATTGAATTCATCAGACAGTGGTATGTAAAAATTGTAGAAACAGATATCCGTTTGAGAATATCAAAAAAGAGAACATTAGACAATAGCCATACCCTTTGGAGTATGTAGTTCTACATTTTGAAGTCATTCATATTTAGAACCAATCTCCCAAACACAAAATTGAGATAAACCAAATTCCTGGATGGAAAATCTGTGTTTTTTAGGAGTTTACTTCAAAAATACCTGTACAAGCGTATGCTGTAGAGAAAATATATATTCGTGAATTCAGTGTATACTCATCTACATGGAATTCAAATTTTAAAATATGTTAAAACACACAGTATTGTTTTGATGTGTGTGGATAGGAATTTCGGAGAAATTTCTGAAAGACTCTTTCAAATACACTGAGAAAGTATGTTACTAAATGTGTGAATCAGCCTCATCCAAAGGATTTATTTCTAACCATGAACCATGATTTTTGAATAGTTCCTCTTTAAAAAGCATATTCAGACATAGTAAAGAAACCATATATTCGTGAAGTGTGTGGATTAGCATTTTCAATTTATCTTTGAAATTTCAATTTAGATTTACATTTTTCAGCAAGCTCCATACTAGAAAAACAAACAGAAGAAGCATATTTGTATGGCATGTACAGTTCAACATTTTCAGACGGTTAATTGAAAATGCAAATAAACAGGGGAGATAAACCATATTCTTGTGAAGTGTGCGGCTTGGCATTTTCACAAAATTCTAAATTAAAAAGACACATGCGAACACACACTGGAGAAAAACCATATTCTTGTGAAGTGTGTGGGTCAGCATTTTCACAGAGTTCAAATTTAAAAGATCATGTACAGACACATACTGGAGAGAAATCATATTCCTGTGAGGTGTGTGACTCAGCATTTTCCAAAAGTTCAAGTTTGAAAATACACATGCGAACACACACTGGAGAGAAACCATATTCATGTGAAGTGTGTGGGTCTGCATTCTCAAATAGTTCAAATTTCAAAATACACATGCAGATACACACTGGAGAAAAACCATATTCTTGTGAAGTATGTTGGTCAGCATTCTCCCATGGTTCTAAGTTAAAAAGACATATGCGAACACACACTGGAGAGAAACCATATTCTTGTGGAGTGTGTGGGTCTGCATTTTCATCAAATTCAGATTTGAAAATACACATGCGTACACACACTGGAGAGAAACCCTATTCTTGTGAAGTGTGCGGTTCAGAATTTTCTAGAGGTCCATCTTTGAAAGATCACATGCGAACACACACTGGAGAAAAACCATATTCTTGTGAACTGTGTGAGTCTTCATTTTCACAGAGCACATCTTTGAAAAGGCACATGCGGACACACACTGGAGAAAAACCTTATTCATGTGAAGTGTGTGATTCAGAGTTTTCTATGGATTCATCTTTAAAAAAACACATGCGAACACACACTGGTGAGAAACCATATTCTTGTGAAGTATGTGGGTCAGCTTTTTCATCGAATTCAGATTTAAAAAGTCATATGCGAACACACACTGGTGAGAGACCATATTCTTGTGAAGTGTGTGGGTCGGCATTTTCCAGCAGTTCATCTTTAAAAGATCACATGCGAACGCATACTGGTGAGAAACCATATTCTTGTGAAGTGTGTGGGTCAGCATTTCCACGTGGTTCAAATTTGAAACGACATATGCGGACACACACTGGGGAGAAACCGTATTCTTGTGAAGTGTGTGGGTTAGCATTTTCACAAATTTCACATTTGAAAATGCACTTGCGAAAACACACCGGAGAGAAACCTTATTTATGCGAAGTGTGTGGTTCATCATTCTCTTGTAGTTCATCTTTAAAAAAGCACATGCGAACACACACTGGAGAGAAACCATATTATTGTGATGTGTGTGGTTCAGCATTTTCTCAGAGTCCATCTTTAAAAAAACACATGCAAACTCATACTGGGGAAAAACCATGATCTTGTGAAGTGTTTGGTAGAGCATTTTCACTATGTCCTTCAAAAATGCATTTGCAAATACACCCTGGGGAGAAAAAATGTTTCTGTTAAATGTGTTGTTCCCTCTTGTCCTGTAGTTAACTGTTTTGAAAACATGGTTACAAACACACACTGGTTAAAAACCATAATTTTGTGAAGTGTGCTGTTCAGCATTTTTCCATAAGTCTTTGAAAAGACTTCTGCAAAAACACCCTGAAGAGAAACTCTATTAAGTTTGCAGAGCAGCTTTTACATGTGTAAAGTCACACTTAGGGTATATGTGCAGCTCTGCAATCTGAAAGAGTTACATTTCAAGAAATCTCATGATTACTCACTGAAGAGTAACCATATGTGGATCAGTGTTTTAACAAGATGCAAGTTCAAAAGCACATGGAAATATGCACAAAAAGCAAACCATATTTATACAAAGTTTGTGGATCAGCACTAGTACTCTTTATTCAAATATTATAAATGTAAACACATCCTGCAGATAAAATTCAGGACCAGGTTCACTTTTCACACTCTGAGATTGACCGCTTTGTAAGCAGACATGTTTGACTTGATACTTTGTAATGTCATTCATCATAAACAAATAGCATATGTTTACTGTAGTTACTTACCTTCAGGAAAACAAGTCATTTTTCAATGAAAAAAGGAATTTTTATCCTTTCAATCCCAAAAGGAAAATAAAAAGTTTTTTTTGTCAAGTTTTGAAAATTATTCACTACCACAAAAACTAATGCATTGTTTCCGTAATTTATCTTAAACAAAAAGTATTTTTGTGCTTTCAATCTAATGGCATTAAAAAAGTCGAATATCAGATAAAAAAAAGAGAAAAATAGGTAGTTTTGGAAGTTACTTACTGTAATTTCAAATGGTAAGCATATGTTTTTTCTGTTTGCTGGTTGAAGTCAAAAATAACTTTCCTTAAGTTTATTTACCAATCTACTTGTTCAAGAGACTCCATTAGAAGGTCTTCATTCACACAAGAAAATCATCATAAATATCTGTATTTTGAAAAAAATACCATAAATAACCAATATCCTATATAAAACTAAATAAAAAATAATGTTTAAAAGGCATTAAGATGAATTGAGGCAATATGTTGTGGGTTAAGGCAACGTTATTTTAAAAACCAGTTTGAATGAAATTTACATTTCTTATTTGAAACTGGTACTCTTTTGGTACGCAAATATTTAATTCAGAGTCAAACTTTGAATAAACTCAGATTCCTTCTTTAACTGGCATAAATGTCTTTTCTTTTGATAATTTTAAAAAGGAAAAGCATGTAAAAAGTTGAAAACTGCAACAATATATTCATTGCTTTTCTGTGAATGGCAGGATATTTTTCTCTCACAGAAATCTAGAATTTGTCCCAGGATGGGTCAGCAAATCTCATCTTGAGTGTACGATCAGACTGCAGCTCACAGAGTTTTTCTTTTCATGTCAAGTTCTTTGGATGAGCAGAAGATTCAGATTCAGGTTCTTCCTCTACCCAGCCACTGGATTTCTGTATGTAGATATAGATTTATGTGCTCTTTGTCAAGGTTTTCACACATCTGGAGTTGATCAGTTTAATCGGTTTCTGTTCAATAAAGTTGACCATTTTTGTAGTATCATTAAAAACATTTTTCAATTAATCTAGAGATTTTGAAATCAGCACTTCTATGTGAAGAAAGCAATGTGCTGAGACTATCAGTATTTTTTCTTGTTTCACAATTGAAACAAAACCTCTTAAAAAACCAATGATTGACAGGGCTCCATCAGTATAGATGTCAACACTGTTCTTGCAGGAGAGATCTCTTGTTCCAAGATATGAGGACAACATCTTGAATATATCCATTCCCTTGCTTGTCTCTGGCAATTCTGTACAACAGAAAAAAATTTCTTGAATTTCATCTCCATTAGTAAATCTTACAAAAGCTGCAATGTAGTATTCATTGGTAAGATCTGTTGATTCATCAGCCTAGATAGGAAAACTTCCATTCTTCAGTTTAGTACACAAAATCTTTTCACGATCATATTTCACCTATATATCAGTTTATTGTTTGAAAGTGAAACATCCTCAATTTGTTGTGCATCTTGTTGAGTTCTAATCATCAGGCTGTCACCAACTATGGGATTAATCCTTTTCTGTACAATGATATTTGCAACTGATCAAGTTGCTTTTTGAGCCTTTTCACTGACTTTACTTTTATATGGTTGTGTGTATGAGAAAATCTTTTGCATATATTTATATATAATGTACATTTAAGGACAAATTTAGATTAGCAGACAGTCTTTTTGAAGATTTGTTGGATCATGGGTAGAATGCCCCATGGTATCATTTCATAAGTTAACCCCCCACCCCCCCAATTCCACATCAGAAACGTACTGCAAAAATATTGTATCCAGAATGTCTTTTATATTTTCATGCTTGTTGACAGGAAAATACATGAGCTTTATTTTGTTTTAAAATGTTTTCATCTTGGTTCCATTCAAAAATATGTAAGTACATTGGGAAATTATTTTTGCCTTAGAATTTTTGACGACCAACTTTTCAAACGAGAATGGTAAATATTTTCCTTTAATTGCTCCAAAATTTTTTACATAGGTTTGCATATTGTATCCTAAAAATGCAGAGGCATAGCTACAAATTTAGGTAACCAGGGGGTCTTGGCTAGGTTTCATGAGGGACCTCCTCCAATATCTAGTGGGATTAATCATCAGAAATGCAGTAGGTTAAATACTAATTATAAATCTTTTGGGGCCCATTTGATTGGGGACGTTTCCAAAATGGCCCTTCCCTCCCCTTAGCTATGCCCATGAATAAATGGTTTCCATTTGCCATATAAATATATCTTTTATTTTAATTTACCGATTTTAGTTTAGATTTTATATGTTTTAATCACAGTCTCCATAGCATAGAGAAAGTTAAAGAGAAAAAGGGTAAGTTTACTTCAGCTATGGAAATTAGAATTTATAAATCTGATATCCATTTGTCAGCTGCTATTGCTATGGAATTCAGTATCCCTCCTTCAAAATGAAGGATCATCAAGTGCAATTCATGAACGAAAAAAGAAATTCACTAGTGCATACTCTCTTCAAGTATGACAGGAATTTCTTCAATTCTAAAGGTTGAATATGGTGATGGAAAGGAGTGGGGATTGACAACATATACCTATGTCTCAGTTTCCAGATTTTTCAATGTTCAATGTTTAATAATGGAAACATTACAATATCCCTAGTTTCTGAAACTCAGCCTTACCGCGTACTTAATTCCAAAAAAATGATTTCCATCACTGGTCGAACAGCAAAGAAAGTCTGCATTATAGGACAACAGAAGAAGCAAGTGAATCTTGTAAACAGTGACCAATATTTATACTCCTTAAAAGAGAACCCTCAATTCTTTGTACTTTTAAACAGGATGCATTATTGCTTTGATGGAATTCAAAATTAGACACTGAAAAAAAATGCTGTTGTCTGTCACAATACAGTAACAGACCTGTGAAGATGTTCAGTCTATCTCTCTAAATTCAATGGTGTTGCTAATTGAAGCTGTGGTATTAATGCTTTCAATTTTATTGTATTGCAATCATGTTATTTCCTATACTAGGTGTTGGGTTTTATTCAGCTAACAACACTTGCAGAATATCATGAAACCATGAAAATGTTAGTAGTCATTATTTCTATTGATATTCGGACCATCCTCATCTTTGTTGTTTTTCATACAACGTTTCGGCCGTTGCACTCTATGGCCTTCGTATGAAAAACAACAAAGATGAGGATGGTCCGAATATCAATAGAAATAATAATAATACCTCATCTCAAAAATTCCGAGATATGTTATTAGTCATATAAAAATTTAGACCTGTGAGAAAAGAAAAATTCAAATTCTGTCAAGTTGTCTTCTTTAGGTACTCAAATTTTTTCTTTGAAAACAGTTGATTTCTATAGAAAGTTACCATTCAAACACTGTTACTGAACTTCTGAAATTATATTTGCTTATTGTCCACCAATTGCCTTCAAATGTAAATGTTTTACTTATACCTATATATTTCAGCACATTTTATTGTTTCTTTTCCTTCGATATTTTTCTAATATAAACATTTTTTATTCCCTGATACTTTCAATTTTTATTCAGCATATCTATACACTGAATCCTTTATGCTTTGAACTCATACAAGGTGACCCCCCAATGGATTGACAGTCTGCTGCTATGGCCACCTCGTCATACTGCTGAAGCTGACAAACAACCAGCAGAGTTTATCTCTGGAAAAGCAAACACATCTGTCTTAACGTCAAAAAGCAACGTTGGAAAAAGGTGCTATTCTAGGTATTATATTGGCTGCCTCCACTCTAAACATTGAAAACTGTTTTCTCTGCCAAAGTAGACAAAAAAGTAGCCAATGCTCCTTTTAAACACCGGTAGCTCACAGGAAGGAAAACAAATTGAAAAATTTTTCCATCCAATGATATTATCATAATGGCTATTATAGGTTGAAGTTTTTTGGTCTGGCAACTCCCATAATCCATTAACTGTAGACTGCATCTTAGAATCCAGTGTAATTATATGAAATTGCCCATTTTCAAAACTATATGTATATTGAAATCTTGTTGTCTTTTTCTGACTAAAATTCTAAATATATGGTTTCTCCTAGTGATCATTCTAGGAGTTTGATTATGTTCAGGGGACTTATCATGAATACGGCCTCAAAATAATGGCTTGAAATTGATTGCCCAATCATTGAAACCCAGGAGATTACTCAAAAATCAACTTTCTATCTGTACTGGTTGCAAAGTTATAGCTTTCTTCATTATTCTGCTCAGGAATGGGAGTCATCTTTGGAGCCATGTTGGATTAGTGAATCTAATCTGCAAAAATATATCAGGTTGCTGTTTTATCAATTTTCCAAGTTTTAAAACATAGAATTAGATCTCAACATTCATATCAGGTCTGGTCGTAATTTTATGACTGTTTCAATATTTTCTCTAAATATGGTGGCCATCTTGGATGTCATGGATTTCTTGGGAATTTTCAGTATCATGTGTCTTGTGTCATATTGCAGCTATCCTGCAAAAATCAGCTTGTTTGAATTAATTCTAATCTTTGAACCTAATGCTCCTGGACTGAATCTATGGTGCCCACTGCAGTTATCAAATCACAATTTGTTTCATACATATCTCTGGAAGCACTACTGGAATTTTAGGGCATTTTTAGTGTCTTATTCTGTGCACCATTAGCTATCATTGACGATAAAATCTGCTTATAGAATTAATTTTGTTGTTGACTTGTATTCATGTGAAACTTCTTGGACTACCTTTTTGCTACAGAATCTACATACTGAACTTGAAACTCGATATGAACTACCATGTGACTAACATCTTTTGGCAGCATACTATGTTGTGGGCGATCAATGGAGATTCGTTAAAAGGGGTGATCAATGAATAAGTTACTTCTCTCATCTTTTGTTGGACTCTGCCAAATCTGAATTTTCAAGTATCAGGCATGATTGCAGCTGGACACCACCTACAGAACAATTTAGCATGAACTTACATTGTAAATCCCCCCTCCCCCGACAAAAACTTATTTTGAGGAAGAATTTTGAAAAAAAAAAATGTTTTTCGTAGACAGAATTAGAAGTAAATATCTAAATTTTCAGCCACCTAGCTCCGTTTGTGCAGTCTGTATGCATGAGCCAGCTAGATCAGCTTTGAAACTGAAGAAACATGTGTTGATAGTTGTGATGACAGTTATAGTCGACACTTTCTGATATGCAGAGGTTTTCCCCAAAGAACTAGAAATCCAAAAGTTGATTATTTTGATTTCTTGTAGACAGGATTGATGTTATACAAATTTCATTGATGCCACTGCTGTTATAAATAGGGTTATAGTGTCTGGTTGACAGAGATGTGTATCCACAAGTCAAGTGAACTCCTTAAGACTAATGAGCTTCTGTTATAAGAAGCTTACATCTAAATGCAGCCACACAATTCATTACAAGTTGCATTTTTCCAAAATATTCACTTGAATTCACTGAAATCTTGTTGATTTAATAATTTGAAATTAACAGCTTTTTTTTTTCTCTCCAATGTATGCACAAATTTCAAATAAGAACTTGATAATAGAGAAAAATTTCCCATCAGATTTTTTTTCCCTAATTCTTTTTAGGGAACAATTTCACTAATCTCTCCCCTTATGTTGTAGGGAATTCATTAAAAAGACTAACATTTTTTTTAAAAAAAGTCAAAACCCCTTAATACTGATATCAAGCAAAGAGGATGTTTCAGAATTCCAATTTGTCCAACTTTATTTTTCAGGATTTTGAACATCAATGCATGATACTGAACCAGTTCTCACACAGACTTTCAGAAGGGCAGGAGCTTGAGAAGGCACTCCAACGTTTTGTGCTGAGGACCCCAGAGGGTTCACTAAGGTTCCCCTCAGCTTTGCCCTGCCCATATACCTTTATGCATAGCATGAATGCAAAACACAAAATCATACTTACGAATGTAAAAATAAGACTTGAATATTTGTACCTTGCATAAATGAATCACTGTACCCAACAAGCTAGAACTATCTGAAAAATAATTGATCTTATATTAGAAATTATGTAAATTAAAAAATACCAGCACAAGATTCAGGCATTGTTGTCCCAAAATGACCATAGAAATCCAAAAAAGCATTCCCGAAAAAAAAAAAATGGTGTGTAGTGGTATACTCATGCAGATTTTCAAGGTTGTTGCCCAGAAAATGTGATGAGGAGCGCCTCGAGACAAATACAGGCAAGCAAAGGGAAAAGAATCGGTAGCCTTCTTGGGTAGCCGGTCTGGCAGGCCATTTGTAGGGCTATAGTGATTTGATATAACAGGCGCATACATGTTCTTAACTAGAAGAAATATCACTAATTACAGTAATATATGATGGATAATAATCTCATTTATATCAACGACCAAGCGTAGTTTGTCATTCTCTCCGAGACACACACCTGCCTTACCTTAATTCTAGTCTACAACACTTCGTCATCATCAACAGTCTTTTAACGTCTGGCGTTGGACAGAGACCTTCCCCAGGATTTACCACACTTCTCTATCTTAGGCGTCGCAGAGCCACTACTTTCTGAATATATCTAATTCGTCTCTCCATGTAGTATTCTGCTGGCCTTGGTTGCACGTGTGATCTCTGGGGATCCATGTTGTAAATCATGATGTCCTTCAGTTGTCTGCCATTCTTGCAACATGACCAGCCCATTGCCATTCGAGTTTTTTAATGGATTCTATGATGTCTCGGATTCCTGTTTTCTCCCTGATATACTGTACTGTCTTGTTATCCCTCCATGTGAAGTTGAGCATAATTCTTTCATGTGCATATTGCATAGTTCTTAGTTAGCGGGTCTGTCTCTTGCTTAAGTTCCATATTTCAGCTCCATAGGTGATGATCTGGAGGATGCATTGGTTATATGCTCTTCTTGTTTTTGAAGATTAAACTTGCTCTGCCAAAGGCTTGACATCTTTGAGTGATTCTTTGCTTGATTTCTTCTTCTTTTGTGGATTTCATAGAGAATCGTTGTCCCAGGTAAATGTAGTGGTCTACTTTCTCCAGTTCTGCGTCTTTGATTTTGATCTTAGTGTTTTTATATCCGACATGATTGTTGCACATGACCTTTGTTTTGCTGAATTCCATATGTAGACCGACTTTTTTGCTTTCTTCATTCAGTTCATCTCGCATAAGTTGGAGGTTGTGTAGGTTTTTGTCGCGCAAAGGTCGATGTCGTTTGCAAACCTGAGATTGCTCAAATATTCGCCGTCTATTTTGATTCCTTTATTGTCCCAGTTTATTCAAATCCATTTGATTTTACATTCTATGAATTTAAGAAAACCTTTTTTTTTTTATGAGATACATGGTTTTTATCTAGTTATCGTTGAAGTTCTAGATAGTCGTGGTTGAAGAATGGGCGCCTGCTGTACTTGTGGACCCACGTAAATGTCAGTGGAAATGTGGAATAAGGAAGAGAGATGTATGGAGAGAATACACACCAAATACAAACATGGGTGCAGAGATGAAACAAAGTAAAAAGGACACATACAAGTATATTGATGTACAAATGAAATGTACATTCAATACAGGAACGTTAATGACGAATAAAGAATGAAAACAAAATACATATAATGAAAAAATGATACATTCAATCGTAAAGAGAAAAGATAATAGAAAATGAAGTGGAAGCTATCAGCTTTGTTGCCATGATATTATAATCGTCGGAGTCAACACGGAGATGCCTAAACTACTTTTGAATTCATGAGGCTCGGTGCATACCAAGAAATGGTTATGCAGACTGGGTTTCAGTGTGTATGTCAAACTGCCAAGTTGTGTGTGCATCTTGGAGATCCTTCTCTGATGCTTGAGAACACACAACGACAGACTATATAAGGCGGAAAACACATGGAGTTTAATCCATGGGTGCTTCCTGAAGTAAGGAGAATCAGTAGATAGATCACTGTTACCATCATTTAGTAAAAAGAATTACCATTTCATTCATGGGAGAGGTGTATACGGTTGAGTAGCTGCGCGTATATAAGCAACTACCTTACAATATGAATTTTCTCTATGTAATCATAAAGCCTGCAGAAGTTTCATGAATAGACAACTAATTCTTATAATTTCAAATACTGCAGGTTGCTAGCAATTTAATCGATTATCTTTTGTTCTAGATATGAAAGGCTTCATAATGTAGACCTACATACTCCAATCTCCCTTGCACAAAATTGAATTACATCAAATTCTAGGATGGCAAATCTGTATGTTGAAGTAGTTTGGATTTGAAATAATGTATACAAGCATATGCTGCAGAAAAAATATGTACTTGTTGATCCAGTGTATGCCCCCCTCTACATGGAATTCAAATCTTAAAATATACATTCTAAAACAGTATTGTTATGAAGTGTGAAGATGGAAATTTTGGAATGATTTCTTAAAGACGTTTTCAAATACACACTGGTGGGAAAGTATATCACAAAATGTGTGAATCAGCATTATCAAATGATTCACTTAGAAAAACAAAGCATAATTTTCAGAAATGTACAAGCCATGATTTCTGAATAGATCCGATTTGAGAAACATATTCAAAGGTGGCAGTGAAGAAACTATATTTTTGTTATGTGTGTGGGTTAGCATTTCCAATTTATCAATCATGTTACCTGTTAAATCTCCTACACATTGGAAAACTCCGAAGTCTGTGACTAACTACTTTCTTTTCGAGCAATTCTAGGTGTATTTTTCTACTCAACTATATTCCATCGCTGTGCCATTTTTCTATTTCTTCCATTTGTGACTTCACTTATTCATGACCTCTGGCCATTTCAACTGAATTTCCCAACTTCAAATCTGAAATAAGCTGAAGTCTCTCAGACAATTTCTCCGTTTTGGCATCCTGCTACCAACCTATCTAGCCATTTTTATCGTTGAATTACCAATTTTCCGCAAGTTAATTGAGTGTTCTGACAAACCTTTCAACAGATTCATCTAGATGTTGAATTCATGTATGAAATTTGGCTCTTTCATAGATTATTAATTTTTCTTTGAGTTGAATGGAGCGTCGAACTTTGTCGAAATTATTTCAATTTTTTTTCGTAAGAGAAAGTATTTCAAATACTTCTAGAGTAATTCCCACACGATAGACATGAGTATTTATTTGTACACCGCTGTCTTCTTCATATAGTTCAGACACAACACAACATCTTTCAAATCTTTGGCTCCAATTTTGCCATCTCACAACGTTGGTAAAATCAAAAGATTCTGGCAGGTTTGATTTCAACTTTTTCTGTTCTTTTTTTTTTTTCGATGAAGAAAGAATCTGTTTTTTTTTTTAAATCAAATATTTCTCCTACCTTTCCCCTACTTTAGTCACGCACAGCTTTAAGATCCTAATTTCACATTATGTTTTGTTTCTTGATGAAAAATCGCTGTAAAATAATGTAAGGAAGAAAAGCACGTCTTAATGGTATATATTTATTCAAAAACTGTCCATTAACAATTAATACAACAATCAATCAACGTTAAACATTTATCGGCAGGTAGAAGTGCCAGATGAAACACTCTCTATCATGGACGTCAGGGATCCAATACTTTCTGAATTTGTCTAGTTCATCTAAGTATTCTATATTCTACCGTTCACAGTTATGCATGCGATCTCTTGAGATCATATTGCGTGTTGTGATGTCCAATGGCTGTCTAATATTCTTGCAGCATCGCCAGCCCGTTGCTATTTTAGTTTTCTAATGGATTCTATGATATCTCGAACTCCAGTTAAATCTTTAATATATTGTGCTATTTTGCAACTTCTCCATGTAATGTTGAGCGTGATTTTCTCTTGTGTACCTCGCATGTTTCTCAGTTTAAGGGCCAGTCTTTAGGTTAGTTTCCATGTTGATAGATGACTATTGGAAGGATGCAGTGGTTGCATATCCCTCCTTTAAAAACCATTGGGATTTTCTTGTTCTTGATGGTTGAGCTTGCTGCATCGGAAGCCTGCCATCTTACGGTGATTCTTTGCTCGATTTCTTCTCCATTTGAGGATTTCATGGAAATTCGTTGTCAGAAGAAGATTTAGTGTTTTTGTTTTTTTCATTCAGCTCTGCGTTTGACGGTTAACTGTTTGTCTTCAACATGCTTGTTGTACATGTTATACAGAAGACGTTGAGGCCAACTTTCTTGTTTTCTTCAATAAGTTCATCAAGCACTAAGAGAAAAAAGGATGAAGTCGTCAGCAAATCTGAAGTTACTCAGATTTTAATCGTTCATTCTAATTCCTTTATTTTCCTAGTCTAGGTTTCAGATGATCATCTCAAGGCTGGCTGTGAAGAGTTTGGGTGAGTTGGTATCACTTCGTTTTACCTCTCTTTTGTGCTGAAAGGATTCCGAGTCTTTGTGTAGCCTGATAAAAGAACCCCTGTGAGTGTGTATATTGCAATACTCTGACATGTATGAGGTCTATACCCCGTTAAGTGATAGCATCAATAACCTTGGGGATTTCCACTGTTGAAGGCCCTCTTGGAGTCGATAAACGCTACAATGAGTTGTGTTTTATAATCTGCCGCTTTCTCTCTGTTGATTTTTTGAATTGAGATGATCAATGGTCGAGTAGCTCCTTCTAAAGCCAGCTTATTCCCGTTGTTGGTTTTCATCTAACACTTTGGTGATTTGGTTGGTGAGCACTTGTGTATGAAGTTTGTAAATGCAGTTAAGTAGGCTCATTGACCTTTAGTTATTTAGATCTTCCACATTCCTGTTTCTATTCAACAGCATCATGATTGCATTATTTCAATCTTCTAGGACTTTACTTTGAGACTTAGCTTGAATAGAATATTTCCTAGCGATGACTTCCCCGGATTTTTTTTGTAGATTGATGGTGATGTTATATGGTCCAGGGGTCTTTCCTTTCTTGTTTGTTTGATCGGTTGTTTCACCCCCTACGGAGTAACTTCTGAGATATCTTCAAACTGATTGCTCGTGCCCTACATATCCCGTTCATTGTTTTGTGATCCTTGCTTGGAGGAGAGGAATTTTCTATAACATTCTTGGACACATTTGCCGCCTAGGCCCCTGACCTGTAACATCAAGTTGAGGAATGAGGTATGTTTGAACGTATACTTTTTAATATGGTTTCTGTGCCAAGTTCAAATTTGTTAGAGGCGCTAATGATGATGACAGTCAAAGAAATATTATGGTCCATGTGGTTAAAACAATTCCTTGTCGGCGCCAAAAATAATGATGTCACCGTTGATGGATCTGGAGTGCCTTCGGTTATTTTTTTTTTCCTCCTTCTTTCTCGTAGTTCGCGTGTTCGCGATTGTTGTGGCGTTTTGTTCTAGTGAATCGATGCTTCCTTCAGACAGTTTAATTTTTTTCTGTTTTTGTTCCCATTTCAGACCGGACTAGCAATACTGGCCCTTTGTTCTCTTGCAAGCACTCGGCAACATTTTTAATACCAATTTTCCGGTTCTATTGGCCCGATTTGCTTCTGAGAGTTTTTCAGTGAGTCTTCTGCATTCCTTGATGAATTTGATTTTTTAATTTTAATTTTGATTTTTAATTTTTAATTCTTAATTTTCAATTTTTTCTCGAACTCATCAATCTTCCTTTTTTGCGCATCCATGAACTTTTCTTAAAATGTTGTCATCTCCCACCATTATTGAGTCAGGCCATTATTTGTTGATTTGGTATGACATCAAGAAAAGTCACAGTGCACATTTGTGTGAAATAGTAAAAAGAAAAAAAGATGGGCTCTGTATCAACTGACGGAAGACCAGACAAATTTGGGTAATAAGATCTGTTCAACAGGTGACATTTTAGCAACATGCTGCTGATGGGAAGTGACATTCCTATATTAGTTCTGATGTGTGTAATTTTTTTCATAAACTCAATTTTCATAAGGTCTCTGACTTGAATGTTTCATGGCGAACTTGGAGATGGAATGCCTCGAAGTGCAAAAAGCACCCTCATAAAGATCCCTGTGCGTGGTAAATGGTCAAAGAAATTTGATAGCATATCTCTATCACGTAAATAATTGTAAATGATTGTAATTATAAAGAAATTAATACAAATCTGAGCTAACTATAAATACATAATTGTTTTTTTTTTCTCGTGACGGGAGAATATAAGAAATAGTTTTCAAGAACGATTAACTTGGTATTTTCTTTTCTAAAACCAAAGGATTCATGTATATTGTTTGAAATTGCAACCCATTCGTTGTTCATTATGCTGGATATTTGAAACGTACATCTCATGTACTTTGATGTCTTCAGAAGATTTCAGAAAGATCCAGGTTATTCTAACTTGTTGATCAGTGTTAGCAAATGAAAAATCTATTGTATGGATGTCACCAATCAGGTACCGATAGCAGTCAATTTTGTTCGTGAAGTTACGTAATCACGAAGAAGACTATAAAAACAGGAGCTTCTCAATGATCGTAGAAGGAAAATTAACCAGAAAGGATTCAAATAGACTGGCTCACTTCTCAACTCATAATGAAAAATATCTCTTTTTTTTTTTACAGTATCAATTAAAGTGGAACACTATCTGTTGTCAGGATGACTTCGTCTTTTTCACCTTTGCGCGTGTGCAGCTCTTGAACAACTTCCGCTGACTGGCAATTGGCTGCGATAATAGAAACTTTTATCGCGATTGATCCTTGAATTCTGGATCTATGAACGACTGACATTAATCAGATAGATTGCAGTTGTTTTCAGTATTTGTGGAATCATTCAATTGAATTGTACGTCATATTTAGATAATAATGGAGCGACTCTATTTCCCAGTCTTATTTGTCACATTCGCGACGTTAGCATACGTGCAAAAGTCGTCCAGATTAGTTTGAATACAAGTTAGTTTTGGATTGATGGTTCTTGTATTGTGTGGGGGATAGTAGACAAAGGATTTTGCCTCCCTGTGGTTTGGTTGTTAGCATCACGCACCGACGTCACTGGAAATGTTGGAGGAGTAAGGGAGATATATTTTCGCTATGACAGCAGGGATAATATGCACACCAGGTTTGATTGTGGACGCTGAAGTTAAAGAATAAAGGCAACACATACGAGTATTTAGATGAACAAATAAAAGCATTTAGTGATTAAACATTTATGACGATACAGGTCTGAAATGAAAATAATTTTTAGGAAACATTGATATGATCGTGTTTTGAGAAGAGTGGAGAGAAGATAGCTTCTACGCAAAAGATGGGATCTTTATACCGTGATACTTATAGACATGTGTTTGGAGCTGAGGTGAATGAACTATTATGAATCAATAAGCATACCAAGGAATGGTTATGGAGACCGAGGATTGGGGCATATGCCTAACTGCTGAGACAGATCATCATGACTTGTGTAGTGAAGACGTTACCATTTCATTCACGGGAGAGAGAGAGAGAGAGAGAGAGAGGTACACGAGCGTTCTGAGCTGGTGGTGAGGTCACAGTCGAGTAGCTGTGCCTACGAGAGATGTCTCGACATCGGTGAAAAAAATAGGCATCATTTAATACAGTGATTGGTCACGGTGGGGAAAAAAGGTAAAGTTCGGATCGGTCGGGAGGCCAGTGAAATAATACCAATCCTAGAGAGAAGGAGAAAGAGTG
The DNA here is from genome assembly GCA_963457665.1 of Thysanoteuthis rhombus. NCBI lineage: Eukaryota > Metazoa > Mollusca > Cephalopoda > Oegopsida > Thysanoteuthidae > Thysanoteuthis > Thysanoteuthis major. The sequence continues at coordinate 3,260,714 of OY735229.1, forward strand.
AATAACAGGCTACGCCGTAGCAAATGGACAATTGAACGCTTGTGCTCAGGACTTTCAAAGGGAATTATCGTTGGAGGCGACGTCTTAAATATCTAGCTGAATGAAAGGTTTCGTATTAAATTCTTGAATAAAAGTATGGAGACGCCACACTTCGAAGTTTGATAATAATTCTTGGTGGAAGTATAAACGTAGTGGTATCGTTAAAAAAAAGAATTACATCAGCTTCTCAGTAGTACATCTGCAGTTTCAAATATTGCAAGATAGGTAAGTAGCATCTGGGATATCTCAGAGAGCTGAGCTTGGTCAAGCCTCTCAACAAGACGGACTACACCTTTGCAATTTCTCAGAAATTATCTACAAGTCCAATCTTCGTTTTCACTAATCACCGTTTATTATTCTACTTTTGATCGTAACAGGCAAACATAAGACTGAGCATCAAACACACGAGAGGTTTGACACAGAACACCTCTCTTAGTGTTGACATTTTGGTTATTTACATTATTAGAAATCCGGAGAGTGCTTTGGAACCGAAAGTAAGAATAGTATATTTGAAACAAATCAGTTTGTTCTACTCTTCCAGGAAAAAAAAACAGAACCTGTTCTTATGTTTCTCATGACTGAGCTTGATCATTAAAATGCTTTTTTTCTGATATCGACAAGTAAGATAATTTTGTTGAAACAAAATAGCAACAGCTATCCCAGCATATCGCCCATAAGGTTATTGCCAGTGTAGACAGCCTCATCGAGAGAACATGCACCCTTGGTTTTCAAAGAAGAGTTGAAAACTGATCACATTTTCATATTAGATAGGTCTTCCCACTTGATCATGAGTCGGTGAAGAATCCAAATATGATCTTTCAACATCAGGATATAAGTTGATTCGCTCAATTATCTCTTAAGTTACTTTGGCATAACTTTCATATGAATCACGAAGTTTTTCACAACCTTGTTCAACAGTTCAAATAGCATGGCATAATTAGAAGAGACCAAACAAATTTTATCTTGATGCTGCGGTAACTAATGATTATCTTTGAATTCAACAAAGTCCTCAAATTGTTTGATTTTTTTCTGTCATAATCAAAGACCGTATCCTTTTCAGGCAGACTTGGAGATTCAATACTGAACCTCGTCTCTAGTTTGTGTGCAACAAATCTTTCGCTGAAATTTCCAATAAGATGATCTACTTGAGTGTATTAGATTTCCAAATGATAGTAAACATGATAAATTGGTTTCTCTGTCTACTTCCCCAACCTCAACAGGAGTCACTTGGTGGAAGTATAGAAATCGTATACTTTTTCCAAATTGAATAACACCAGAAGATATCCGCCACGCAAAGCCACGCATACTTTTTGAATGCATAAGCTTTAAAAATTGGACCGGATCCAAACAGATCAAACCAAAAATAGATACAAATTACTGTTCTTTTCAAAATCTGTTGATATTTAAAAATCCAAGTCCTTGGTTTTTTTCAGAAACCTGAGAGAACATCGTCTCATTGGAACTGGTATTAAAGTCATCAATAAGAGCAGGTGATGGACGGGAAACTGCAATGGTTAACTTTATTTCTAATACGACTCCTCTAAGTTTTTTCCACTGATAACCTAAAGTTCGTACTCGACATTGGAACAGCATGGATTATTACGTTTCAACCAATAAAGTAAAACTTAGACCAAAAAAATATGATCTTTGACTTCCTAGGTTTAGTAAAGAATCAGATTTCAAATTCTCCTTGTCTTACGACACGGTCACACAGACAAAGGGTGAGATAAAAGGTTGACATCTTACACCAGTATTAAAACACGCATTTGAAAAAAAAAAGATTTTTTTAAATTGTGTCTTTTCGGGGTACACATCACTGATATAACCTCAACATCACAGAATTTGCATTAACAGAAAAGTTTTGTTTTCAGGTCATGGCATTGAGCAAATTTGTTTTTGAATTAGAGATTAACACCTTCACTCACTCAATATTTGAAACTGACACGCAAATGAGTTGAAAAATAAAAAAGAATCATTAGGTAGAATGAAAACTATATCATTAATGGAAACTTTTTCGATTGAAAACGGAAATGCTTGACTTGCAACAAAGGTCTGGTTTGTGATTTGAATTTTAGCACCCTCACAAATTTGAGATTTAAAAACGGCACACAGCTAATGTTCTGCTTAGCTGACCCGATCAAGTTGAAAAAAATGAACCCTTTATTTGACGCTGGTCAGAATATTAAAAACGATATTTGGCCATATTTATCACCTTGCATGATGGGTTAACACCAAAATATGTTTATACCTGGTCATGCTACTCGCTATCCTGACGGACGAAAACTGCTTTGTTGCTTTTCCTGATGGGCTAAAACGGCTGTGTCGCTTACAGGTTAAAACGTCTGGAGATCTGCTCTACTGACACGCTCACGTTAAGAAAATAAACTCTGTCCGTCTATATTTGATGCAAACCAAGATATTATTATATGGAAAAAGATACCTGACCATACTTGACACATTGCCTGACGAGATAACGAGGCCAAGCCCAGGACAACACGTTAGAAGATCTTATATCAGGTCTTGCCTGTCGCTTTGCCTGATGGGTTAAAATGGCTGCGTTGATTTTCGTGACGGGCTATAACAACTGTGTCGCTTTAAAAAAAAAAAGTAACTAATAATAGATTACTGATTTTTAGATACGAAAATTATATTAGGGATTGCCTTACACACGGGTAAATGCAGTTATATATATATATATATATATATATATATATATATATATATATATATATATAAAGCACTCTGGTATATGGGGAATTGTGCATAAGTAAATATATCGCTTAAATTCGGTTCTACTGGCCGTCCAGTTCTGAGTAGGGCACGGGTAAAATGCCAGCTTCTGGGTCTAAAGTGAAGGTTTTGATCCTCCTTCGTGGTACTGGATAGGATATTGTATAGTCTATAGCCACACTGAAGACTTGTAATACAACGAAACAGCTGTCTATGGATGACTCAATCATTACATGTGTACATATATTCATAAACTTGACACTTGGGCTGAAAAAATCGTTTGAAAATTTCCTAATTTTAACAGTTCTCCAAATCCTCGTATGATGTCACGTCGGTTACTTTCCAATCCGTATCAGTTTGTGGCAAGAGGAAAAATGTTTCTTCGCCGAAGTTTCACTGGAAACAATAAATTCGTTCAGTATTTTGATTGAAAGCAGATGAACCAATGGCTCTCTGCAGGTTAGGCACCAGTTTTCCCGTCCAACTCAGCTTTACACATGAATAAAAGTATCGCATTGCGTTGTGTATATTGCAGGCATAGTCTGCTGTTAGACGTCGGAACAAGGCCAGACCGTCACACCTGATATCTATTGACAGCAACTGGCAAATCTGAACAAAGCTTTAACTAAAAACATCCAGCATTGGTCAATAGAAGAAAATTGTCACCGTGCAGGTTGATAACGCCAGACCACGTTCAGCATTAAAGATCCAGCAGATAAGAAAATTAGGTTGGAATGCTTTGCCGTACCTACCCAGCTCACCTGACGCTACCCCATCGGACTAACGGTATGATAACGCTAAAAAATATTGATGACGTCAAATATGGGTGATCAAACCTCTCCCCATCGAAATCAGCTTCCTTTAAAAAAGTAAGGATTGAAAATTTTCTTGCAAAATGGAAATCTGTGTTAAACAAAAATGGCAATAATATAAATGATAGGAGAATAAAGTAAAAACAATATTACATTTAAAGAAAATACTAGGCCTGCGTGTGTAGCTCAGAACAGTCTGATTCAGCGATGACGGAAATAAAGACACGAAATCACGTAGGTGTGAATTTTTTTTTTCTAAACTTGTAAATATGCCAAAAGGGAAGGATTTTGATGGATGCAGAACTTCAGTTAAAGATAGCAAAAAAACTGACAGGTCGACATCTTCCAAAACTGACGGAAATTTAAGCAAAGTTATTTGTGCTAATGAGCGTGTGACTGTCAGAAAAGTAGTAGATGTAAGTACAGCGTCTTCTGAAAGAATATATATATATATATATATATATATATATATATATATATATATATATATATATAGTTTAGAAAGCATTACATCTTCAAACACTACATATACAAAAAGACCTTTTTTCAGAAGATTTATGTCACTCCAGTCACTCATTCTGCAATATCTGTTGATGTAATTTATTGATTATTTTCCAGTAGTTTTTAAATTTATACAGAATTAAATCTTGTGGTACTATGTGTGGATTTTCTTTTGCTAGGATCATCAGTTGTTTACCATGTAAATGTTTTGGGGATTTAAAATCAAAATAGCTATATGAAATGACTCTCCAGCCTTGTTGATTATACACACCTCTTAAACTATGATTTTGATATATATCATAAAGTAACGCTTATTATTTGTTGAACACCAAAGGTGTTCAAAGCATCATCATTGTTATTATTGCCCTCAATCTGAGTAGTGTGAAGACATTATTCTCCGATTCTTTTGACACAAAACCCTGAAGAATAGCAAGAGTCAGCTGTCAGGTTCTTTTGGGTCATTTTCTGTGTCAATAGTCGGTTTTCTAACTGTATGTGTGATCTTTTAGTGCCGGATCGGAGCACTGTTGCTGAATTTACTTATAGGTTTTCATCTTAAATTGAGACTTCATATACATATATATTTGTATATACACATTCGTATGTTTACACATACATACACACACACACACATATATATATATATATATATATATATATATATATATATATATATATATACACATATACATGATACTTATGGTACAGATCAGGTTAGCAATATGGCATGATATAATCCACATCCTATTTTATAAATATATATATGTGTGTGTGTGTGTGTGAGTGTGTGTATATATATATATATATATATATATATATATATATATATATATATATATATATATATATATATATATATATATGTGTGTGTGTGTGTGTGTGTGTGTAGAAATAGAAAGGTAAGAGTATCCCACAAAAAGGATACAATAAATGTAAAAGATAAGTAAAAAGTATGGAAAATCCACACTTGTTAGAGATTTTTTGATATTGTATAACTTTGGACATAAAAAAAGAGTCGTTATAATAGTCATATTTCTCGGGTTAGCTCACAGAAGAAAATTTTTTGACTGGTTTCAGCAAATTATCAAGAGAGAAATGAGTGTCGCTTAGAGAAAAGTATCCAGTAATAATTACTACCATCTTTCCCAATAGATTCAAGAACATGGTCTTACTCACCTCTGCTTGATTCTAAGGACACTGGCTTTGATGATATCAAAAATCTCGTTTCAGACAATAGATGAGGTCAGATGCATGAGTACATATGATTTTTCAGTCTTTCTTCTTGCCAAGGAATATCCTTGGATCGAAGAAGCTCAAAAAGATTACCACAGCCAACATCACAAACTTTGTCCGACTTACTGCGGTCCTCTTCATGACATTGTTGAGCTATGTTTTGTTGGGCAGTGAACAACAGAGTTTCAACAAATCATGTTGAATGAGATAATACCCCCCAAATAATAATTTAGATAAGCAAACATAAATAGATAAAAATTAATCATTCACCTCTACATACGAAGTTGAGCAGTTGTGATGAGAACAATCGCAGTCCATTGGTAAAAAAGGCTCAGCCAATCAGAACCCCAAATCCTATTACGTGACTGGTGAGAGCTTTGAATTAAGTATCCTTAGACGCGTCCGCGATCACACGTGCTAAAAGGTTTCCCCCCAAACCACCCAGTCCAGCCTGGGGATATGTATATGTGGAAACACATTACACCAGACAGGAGGCAAAGCTTTCAACTAAATGTAAACAAATCGCTCTACGTTAATTTGCATTCTCTACAACGTCTTACAATTCAACTTTCGAAGACATTGCAACAACATTATATTTCATTATATACAGTACTTTACGATGATACAATATTGTATTCAAAAGCAAATGCCCTAACTCTTTGCATTACTCACGAAGACCTTGATGAAACATTTCACTTACAAATCCATTGACAAAACATGAAATTTTGGAGTTCGTTGGATCAATAAAATATACGTCCCCCTGTAAGTTGGGTTACGAATTTATCGTTACGATCTTTGTAAGATTTGACCTACGCACGTGAGATCAACTTGTAATACTGATATATTTTAATAATCGTATGTAACAGTTCTCATCACCTTCCCTTTTCATAAATCAGTGAACTAAATAAACCTGCGAAACAAGTACACTCAGTTACACGCTACTTGCTGCTGGTGTATTGTATTCAGTTGACCCAAACTGACATTTTGTGCTTTGCCTTAGTTCTATAGTCTACCTCACCGTGGTTTGCTAATGACAAGCGCTCTTCGTATGTTTTGTGAGTAGAATGTTTGTCCAGTAATCGAATGTGAGAGTGCCACCATGCATAAATATCTAACAAAGCTTGGCATTTATCAATGTCAAACGTTAGCCAAGGATAAAGATTAAACCACCCACTCCTGACATCTCTCATGGCAAACTCTTTACGAAGTTACTTTGATTGAAATTGTGTCAAAATTGGCTGATATGGTTCAGATTTTGTGATCTACTTCTGCGTTGGCAGTGGAGATTCATGGGTCACCTTTACTTCCAATCGTCATTTTCATCACCTGAAATAGAAAAGATTCCGAGGATGTACGCTCTATAGAAACTCGAGGTGTTTTAGCGACATCAGGATCATCGCTGCCAATAAATATGTTCTTAGTTTGGGGGAGTTGTATGGGTTATAGATTTATGTCCCTTATTAATATCACTCCATTCTTCTTTATCTCACAGATTTGGCACTGAATTTTACTTTTTCATTTCAGAGACTGATATTTTTGGATATTGGCGTGAAAGTTGAAATCTGACCGACATGAATGGTCCTAACGTATTTTTCACTATAATCAAAGTCTATTCGCTTGTTGTACTCTGCACGTTTGATGTATTGACAAAAAAACTATTTGTGAGTTTCTCTCCCATGATGAGATCTGTTGTATATAATTTGTATTTGATGTCCAACAAGAACAGAAGATACATTTGGGAGAATGATCCGTATTGTAAATGAAGGTAAGGGGAGAGGGTCACATAGAATACAAAAATAAAACATATTCCAACTTTTTGATAAAAAATAAGTTTCATTATACACAAGATCACATAGAGGGAGCATAGAAATTCATTCGGAGATATCACTTGATACATACATACATATATATATATATATATATATATATATATATATATATATATATATATATATATATATATATATATATATATGATGAGGGCCAGAGAAGGCAGAAAGACGAACTAGTTTGTGTAGCGAATCCAGATCTAGAAAAAAAAATTTCTAGATACGTTCCGAAATTTGACCGCTTCTTTCTCACCCGACTGCATACTCTCCAGAAAATGTCCTTGAAATCTATTCAGTACACTCAGATATATCGTGTGAACAGACAAACGAACAGACGAAAAGGTGCAAATGAATACATGTACCTATTTTCCCTTTCGTCGAAAGCGTTGAACTAGAAGTCTCTCAAATAGACCGACACGAGTGGATACATACACTTCTGTTAACGAATACTTTTTATGCATGGGACTAAAAAGTTTTCAACACCGCTTCAGAACTTCCGCTCATTTTATAATTGTATAATTGTAATATCTTCTCCTAGACTAAGATAATTTTACGAAAACATTTGTATCATGCATTTTTTTTAACAAAAAACATTAGTATCATGTATTCTTTTCTTATGAACTCAAATTAGATAGATGTAAGTATGATTTATTTTTTAAATAATCGTAAAAATTGAATGTGTATCAAGATTTGATCAAGTCGAATTTTGTAAACAGTAGGTATGCGGCCAAAAAATTCGAATTGAATTATTTTAGTAAAGCTTAGTATCCCCTGGAAGTTGCTCTTCGACGATACCAAAATCTTTGATCCACCATTTCTAGTGAGACAATTATCGCTCTTTTACACATCACTAATTCGGTGATTAGGGCACGTATGAAACAAAAGCTCAAGCAACTGAGTTATGGGGAAATGCTTTTTAGTTAAGGAAGAAATGTTTGTCTGCTATGGTCAATGATGGTTTTATCACCACCAACTAACAGTGATGTCGACCAAAGGTTTTTTTTTCCTGTAAATGTTAACTTTATGCTACTTCCTTGCAGCTATAATCATAATTAAACCTCCTAAGACGATATTTAATTGTTGCAATTCGTTTTTAAGAAGACCCATAGAATTTTGTGGTAAGTTTCTAAAAAAACTTTTGATTTTACGTTTTTTTTTTCCATCATTTAGCGTATGGTATCAAATTATGGCTTTTCTACGATAATTAAGATAAATTCTCTATAATATACAAAAAAGTTCGTTTTTTTTTTTTTTTCAAAATTTACGTTATGTTATTTTCTTGCAATTGTAACCAGAATTAAACCATAAGAAGATGAATATTTATTGAAATACGTTTTTAAAAAGATGCTACAAAAATTGAGTGGATGCATGCTGCCATCTTGCAGTCGTAGTTGTGGTTAATTGACAAAAACACCCGCAGGTAAATTTTGAGCAGATACTTGGCTTTGTAATAACTATTGGGCTATTCACAATGATTCCTTAAAATTTGCCATATTGGTAGCAAAATGTATATCATAGAAGGCTTTGGTAAATTTTTAAAAACTGATCATATTTACCTCTAACAGCAATTTAATTTGCATGTGCAGTTGGGTGCACATTGATTCACTTGGAAAATCCAGCAATCAGCCATGTTGTTTTGCCAAAGTCGCCAGAGGAAGCCTGTGTCACATGTATCACTGATCAGTCGCCAGAGGAAGCCTGTGTCACATGTATCACTGATCAGTCGCCAGAGGAAGCCTGTGTCATATGTATCACTGATCAGTCACTAAAGGAAGCCTGTGTCACATGTATCACTGATCAGTCGCCAGAGGAAGCCTGTGTCACATGTATCACTGATCAGTCGCCAGAGGAAGCCTGTGTCACATGTATCACTGATCAGTCGCCAGAGGAAGCCTGTGTCATATGTATCACTGATCAGTCACTAAAGGAAGCCTGTGTCACATGTATCACTGATCAGTCGCCAGAGGAAGCCTGTGTCACATGTATCACTGATCAGTCGCCAGAGGAAGCCTGTGTCACATGTATCACTGATCAGTCGCCAGACGAAGCCTGTGTCACATGTACTGCTGATCAGTCGCCAGACGAAGCCTGTGTCACATGTATCACTGATCAGTCACTAAAGGAAGCCTGTGTGCAAAACTATCAGTAAATAAACCATTCCTTTAATTGTCATTTTTTCATCCTTTCTGAACTAAGTAATCATCATCACCTTGAGTCATATGCTGCATTTGATGTTAGATCAAATCTGACATTATCGAGGTGCAGGTGACGTCATTGGATTATGTAGATATTGAAAATGAAAATATGAAGACTTGTCTATGCTGCTCATCATGTCAAAAATTTGCATACTGATTCAAATACCTTAGCTGAACAGGTGTCCATAATTTTTTTTTTTTAAGATTTTTCCATCGTTTTAATTTCATCTTCAATCACTTCAGCGCTACTGTGTTAGGTAAAATTTTATTTTACAGAAAACATATTTATAGGGGGCCATGCCTGAGGAATCTTAAAGTGAGGGTTCACTGTATTCTACTGTTATATTTGACTAAGGTTCTATCCAAACTGTTCAGAGAAAATATGCATACCTTTCATTAATAAACTCCATTAGTATCATCAAAAAGATTATCTAAAATTATCTTTAAAAAATAGGTCTTTTTTTTCTAAAATTATCTAAAAAAAAAACAGGATTTTGGCATAATCGGTCCCAAAATGTTGATTGACACCCCAAAAGCACTATATTGAAAAAATAAAACTTATTGTTTTTAGACGGTACTTAGTGGTATACTCGTGCAAATTTTCAAGGTTGTAGCCCCCCAAATGTGACAAGTTGCACCTGGATGCATATACACTCAAATAGATGGGCACATAAATGCAGACACTCAAAGAAAGAAGAATGTTTAGCCCTCTTGCCTGGTTGGTCAGGCTATTTGTTGGACCACTGTGATTCGATACATTTCTGAAGAGAGACATTATGAACACTACATTAGTTATTTCTAGAATCATGATCATTTTAAATTGAGTATACAAACAACATTTCAATAGTGACCCTAACAACAAAATTTCTACAAAGAAATATTTCTCTGAGAATTCATCTTCCAAGGCCAAAATAAACAGCTGAGAAAAATATTCATTTCTTTCAAACATTATTAAGAATGATACTAGAAAAGTTTTGCTAGAAATATTTGTGTTTCCGATCCATAATCTCTTACTTACCTCAGTAAATTTGTCAGTTTACAAAAAAATTCTATGGTTTCATGAGGGGTTGGGGTTCTGTTTACTATGTAACTGTGATGTTAAACTGGGCATCTACTTTCTGCCATCTTCATGGTAATGAGTCCTTGGAGTGTGAGTATTTCTTTCTTCAACTCAAAATATGTGAGAGCAAATAAATGTTAAAAACAAATTTAAAAAAACAAAAACAAGAACTCATGTGAAAATAGAAACTAAATTGCTGCAGTCTTATGTAATAAAGTAAATATTCTGAAAACAAACAAACCATGCTTTTTTCTGGCATAAACATAAGTGGTTTCTTCATGTATCTATAAGGATGCTTAAATATTCTAGCAGCCACAAGCAGAAAATGGTGTAGTCTTTTTTTTTTTTTTTAAATGTCCTGCAAAACAGATACTTTGATGGATACTTTAAGTAAGAAGCCTCACTTTGATGAAAATGGTTCAATGAGAACTTTTGGAAGTGAGGACAATCATATACATGAATATATGAAAAAAAACCCTGAAAAATAACTATCAAGCAGAAAAATATCCCTGGATCCACCTCAAAATTTCATGAACTCTTCCTAATCTCATCACCCATCCTTCCATTAAATTTCAGAAACGACCACCACTTAGACCTTGTTATCAATTTTTTTTGTAATTCAGTTTTGGTTGTAGAATATGTCTATACAAACAAAATTTCTGGCTCTGAGAATTCCAACAGAACCTTTGTAGCAGCTGAGCTTTCATCTTTTTTTTTCCAATGATGATGTAATTTCTCACATTTTGAAATCCAAAAAACATTCAACATGTTTCATTTCTTACAGAAGTCTGTCTCATTTGCAAAAAACGGATAAATTTGTGGGTGAGTACTCGTAGATTTTCTACTCATTATTCTTATAGTTGTTCATCACTTTCCAAACATTCTTTTCTTGTGAATCTCTGATCTTGCTGATTGCTTAACCAAAAAAGAATTCCCTCTCTCTCTCTATATATATATACTTTTTATTTTTCATATGCATACTTTTCTGTTAAAAAATTGATTTTTAAAATGTTTGCCTACATATGGATTGAACTAAAAAAACAGTATTTGAATTCAGATCGAATAACATTGTATAATTTCATTTCTGATGAATCTGTTGAACAAATGTAAAGCTGGAGTTATCTCTTTTGCATTTCATTCACTATTTTCTTCTCTTTTAAGGATCTGAAAGATTTTATTCAATTTTTTCTCTCTTTTCACAGAATTCAAATGAACAAATAAAAAGTGCAAACACATACTAGGAAGAAACCATTCACTTTTGAAGTGTGTAGATTTGAATTTGCTTTGAAATCAAATTTCAAAAATCACATGCAAACACACACTCAAGAACAACCATATTCTTGTGAAATATGCACATCAGCATTTTTTCGAAGTTCACAATTGAAAGTACACATGCGATCACATACTGGAGAGAAACCATATTCTTGTGAAGTATGCGGGTTTGCATTTTCAAGTTCTTCAAATTTAAAAAGACATATGCGGACACACACTGGAGAGAAACCTTATATTTGCAAAGTGTGTGCATCAGCATTTACTCATAATTCACATTTAAAGAGACATGTGCAATTACATAGTGGTGAGAAACCATATCCTTGTGAAGTATGTGGATCTGCATTTGCAAGGATATCAGATTTAAAACGACACATGCGAACACACACTGGAGAGAAACCTTATTCTTGTGAAGTATGTGGATCAGCATTTACAGAGAGTTCCCATTTAAAGATACACATGCGCACTCATACAGGCGAGAAACCATTTACTTGTAAAGTGTGTGGATCTGCATTTTCGATGAAATCAACTTTGGAAAATCACATTCGAACACACACTGGAGATAAACCATTTTCTTGTGAAGTGTGCTCATCAGCATTTTCTCAAAGTTCTCACCTAAAATCACACATGCAATTACATACTAGAGAGAAACCATATTCTTGTGAAGTTTGTGGATCTGCATATTCAATGAAAGCAAATTTAAATGTACACATGCGAACACACACTCGAGAGAAACCATTTAGTTGTGAAATGTGTGGATCTGGATTATCAACAAAATTCAGTCTAAAGTTACACATGCGCACACACACTGGGGAGAAACCATTCAGTTGTGGAGTGTGTGGATCTGCATTTTCACAGAGTTTTGCTTTGAAGATACATGTGCAAACACACACGGGAGAAAAACCTTATTCTTGTGAAATGTGTGGATTTGCATTTTCAATGAAATCAAATTTAAAAGTTCACATGCAAACCCACACTGAAGAGAAACGATTTACCTGTGAGATTTGTGGATCTGAATTATCAACAAAATCAAGTTTAAAATTACATATGCGCACACACACTGGAGAGAAACCATTTAGTTGTGAAGTGTGTGGATCGGCATTTTCAAATCATCCATCCTTAAGAAAACATTTGCGAACTCACACTGGAGAGAAACCTTATTCTTGTGAAATGTGCGGATCATCATTTTCGGTTCGTTCAAATTTAATGAGACACATGCAAACACATACTGGGGAGAAACCATTTACTTGTGAAGTTTGTGGATCTGCATTTTCAAGGGAATCAAATTTGAAAGAACACATGCGCACACACACAGGAGAGAAACCATATTGTTGTGAAATGTGTACATCAAGATTTTCTCATAGTTCTCAATTAAAAAAACATATGCAAACACACACTGGAATATAACAATATCCTTATTAAAATGTGAATCAGCATTTTCCAATAGTTGACAGTTGAAAAAACATATGCAAATGGAAAAACTTTTTCTACCACTATGCCCTGGAGACTCACACAGGCGTGACCAATGATGGCCGAGGGGGAAGGAAGGTTTACATATGAACCACTAGAAGTGGCAAGAGAGAAAGGGAGGATTATGTAAACGCCTTCGGTAATGGCTGAAAGGAAAGAAGGGATCATCATGTGCAACCAGCCATGACAAAGTGAAGAGGAAGTACGTATTTATTCTAAGGACTTTCAGGGAGACTCAATTTCTGAGGTTATCAATGTAGTCAAGCTGCTCCATACCAAGGGTCATTCCACTTAATCCTATACCTACCTCTGTTGGCATGGTTGCAGTCAGTGTTGCACTTCACACGTTTTTTTGTCCTTGTCTGCTAGTGCACAGATACCGACGTCCTAGCAGGAATGTCCCTCCTAAAAAGACAAGAACAATGTAGAGATCCACCCTGCAACAAATGAAATCATAACAGATGGTTCAGGGTAGGTGAAATATGAACCCTTCAGAAGGTTCACACTTGAACTGCAAATTTTTATCTTCCTTCACTGTCCAATCAAATATAGTATAGTTTCTTTTGGCCCATCACTCTTCTTACCCATCTTCCCTCTGTTCAAAAATGAGAATCGTATTGTCTCTGAGCTACATTTGGGAACTTCCTTCAATGTACGTCATAGGAAGGAGCTATCCCCATGGCCAACACCATCAATCCACAAACTCAGAGATCAGGACCATTGCCTTAATCAATAACACTAGGAAGCCAGTGATGGAAAATAAATGTAAGGCCCTATACACCATCCTATGAAAGTACCACTGCAACATAACTGAATCATGATATAGTAATATCTACACCAAGAGGCCCACCAAGAAGCTTGAACTCTATTCCGAAACCGTCAACCTTAACCCCTATGCAGTTGCCTCCAACAAAGATGAGACTGCTATAAGAGAACTGTTTCCCATAGAAATAAAGGTCATATTCATTGAAATCTCCACAAAAACTATGAAGTGACAAGCAATACATACTTTCGCTACCATACTTGCTTAAAGACAGACACAATATAAGGGTCGAGTTTAACATTATACCTACATTATAAACATTTGTAATGAGTAAAATTTATGAAATGACAATCAACACATTTCCATAGTTGCATAAAGACTGATACAAAATAAGGGTCCAGTTCAGCAGTATATTTACATTGTAATTCAAACACCTGCTGTAAGAAAGACGAGCATTAAGTATTCAGTTCTACATCAATGTTCTCGAAAATTTAATTTGTAATTTGGTAGAAGAATTATATTAATTCTCTTTAGCAATTTTCCTTTCAAGATTTATGTTAATGTTTAGAATGGAGGTTAGAGTAGTGCATTAGAATTCATATCTATTCCAAAATTTAAACTATTTGAAAAGGTGTAACAGGACTTAAAGTCAGTCTCCACAGCCTTTGCTAGTTGGTGAACTGTGACGCTGGTTAGGCCGCGGTTGACTGGTCACTATATCTCTGCATCAAGTCGCCCCTACCTCACCCATGTTGTGTCTAGATCTGAGGTGGTGTGGCTTTCGACTAAAAGACCCTGCTAGAACAAAACCTCTTGAGGTGCCACAAGTTGAAAAGGAATAATCGACACTGGGTGTAAATATACAACAAGATTTATGTCAGTATTATTACAGGTTGACCGATCAAAATATACACTGATGTGGGTGAGGACACTATGGAATGACTACCAGTCTGTCTTTCAGGTTATCTACTTGATATCTCTTAGTATGTTTGTTAGTATAGCTTTGACAAAATTACTGTGTTGAAATAATAAGTCGGCTTCTCTGCACCCTTCTTTGTCTACTTAGAAATAGGTGGCTTATATAATAGCCAGTTCCCCTTCTGTTTGGGGCTGATAGCTGAAGGATTTATGATTGATTTTTTCCCTTCTCAGCTGGCAAATACTGAAATCATGCTAGCCTAAGCAGTCTTCGTTCTGATCTCTCCAGATTTAGGAATCCATAATTTTTCCTTTTGTGGGTGATAGGCAGGGCTAGGTCCCCTGGCAATCAATTTATCTGCCTGGAAATTAGAGATATTATCTCAACAAATGCAATTAATAATCAAACATCTGTAATCTGTCCAGGGCTTTGCTTGCCCATCACTTTAGTGCAAAAATAATTTTCCAACTCAGGGATTTTAAACCTCTCAAACAAAGGCTATTAATCGTACAACTGTATTCTGTCCAGTCCTTGCTCATCCAACATGTAGTGCAAAAGTATTTTCCCAACTCAGGGTTCATTATTAACTGCTTTACAGTTCTAGATTTTTATCTGTTCCTAATCCATCTGGTTTCTCTTGTAAACTTGTTCTGGTAAGTGTTCATTTTTGCTGATACACTCAACCTCACAAAGGGAATCCTTTTTCCACTTTCAGATATTTCCTATTAACTTTTCAGTGTAATCGTGTCATTTTTCTGATTAACCCTCCAATCCCATAGTGTCACATAATTATAGTGTATGGCTTTTCTAAAATTGTTTCCACAATCTTCCTCCGTTTCAAGAGGTCTGGTTAGTCACTCAATAGAAACTGTCACGTGATCAACATCTTCTGGCAACATGCTGTGTTGATCAATTAAAAAATTGGAAAAGATGTGATCAATGTATTGGTTACTTCTCCCATCTCTTGTTGGATGATTAAAAGGTTTGAATTTTCTAAAAAAAACAAGTGTGAATGCAGACAGATAAGAGCTAAAGGACTAATTTAGTATTCAATTACTTTGTAAATTGAATTCCCCACTAAAAACCTATTTCATATGGGGTGGAGGTCAAAATAACAGAGAAAAATAATTTTTCTAGACATAAGGGGTAAAAGTTCGAAGATTTGAGGTGCAGAAATTTGAATAAACAGACTTCAAAGGTTTTTGGCTATTTGTTACATTACAGAATAACAAAAATCTGGGTTAAGATTGAAAAATCGAAATATGACATATTATTCAAAATATTCTTCATTTCATTTGGGATAAAAGAGGAGAAGAAAAGTAGTTCGGTAGTATACTGGAAGGGGGTAGAAAGAGAGAGGGGGAGAATGAGGAGTTAGGTAGTTTATCAGGAAGGTTAGGAGAGTGGGGAAGAAATACTGTTTGAGAGTTTTTTGAGAGGACAAGAAAGAAAAATTCAAGTAAGAGTGTAATAAGAGAGAGGGTAGAAAAGGAAAGTAATTTACTGAATGTTATCCGTGTTTGTGTAACACTCAGATAAAATAATGGACCAGCAACAAAGATTGGAAGGGATAAGGAAGAGAATGCAAAGATACAAGCAATGTATGGTAGAAGAGCAGAGGTATGAGATAATGGATATCTTAGTTGTAAATATCTGTGGAATTTCCAAGAGTCCAGCTAGTATCATATAACTTTCTTTTAATGTGATGGTGATGCTACTGTTATGTAATACACTCAGCTTTATTGTCATGGACAATAGAATGTTTCGAATGATTTCTTACTTTGTACTTTATTTACAATTGGCATAGGTTTTTCCTGGAAACTTGCGTTGCTATGAAATGGTCTTGCATACAAACAAGCAGAGCAATACATAAGATTATTATTGTTTTATGAATGACCATTACACTTTTCTACCTAGGATTAGAGTGTATTATTTGCCCAATTCTCAGCCCTTCTAAGCTGAGCTGGATTCAGTTATGCTTTCTGACTGAGAAACTTCCACAATAGCATTAAGCAGTTTGTAATAAGGAAAAACAAATCAGATGAAGACACCCCAGCACAGTCAATAATTGGACAACCATCGCATCAAAATTTAAAGTCATGTAAAAAAATTCCACCAAAGAATAAATATGGTTAGAATACATTCTATTCATGACATCCGCCAGAAAAAAATGAAACACTTAGCATCTGGAGAATCTAGATTATTTCCTCTGGAAAACATCTAAAATATAGTATAAAACATTTAGAAACACCTAGTTTCTGGAGAATCTATTTATTTTTTTTTTTATTAAACCTATTAAACCCATCAAAATAAGGCCCCAAAAAGGTCAAAAAAGCTTTTTTTCCAAAATTAAAAAGAAAAATTTTTTTGTATCTAGTGGAGCACTGATGCCCATTTCCAAGTCTGTAAGCAAAAGTGTTATGGCCAGGAACACTGAAACACATGAACACACGCACATATAGAAAGGGATATGACCCTGCACCACCTTTGGTTGTTCAAAGTGGATGAAGGAGGATATGTAAGAAGAAATAAAACAAAAAGAAAACTGAATGAACAGAAATATATTCATATATATAATTGCCCATTAATAAAAACACACCTTCCTATTTTTTTATAAGTTTATTTTCTTCTGAACCAAACTACCAGAATTGTATTTTTTCTGATGGAGCTTTATACAATCAAAATAGATATTATTAGGCATTGTTTATTACCAAACTATTGAAACTCTGTTGCCAGAAATATGAATATAGTATGGTCCATAGATAAGTACACCCTATGATGAAAAAAACTTTATTTCATTCTATATGATAAGTATATTTTCAAAACAAACTTGTTATATTTTTATTTGGGGGGATTTAGATTAATTTGAATTTGAATAACCATACAAGGTATAAATGGATCAGCATAGCTCACGCATGTATCAGTATATATATATATATTGTATAGAAATAATTATCTAAAAGAAAAGATTTATTTTTAAATCATCTTTAAAAAATAGACCTTTTATCTAAGAAGAAATACCAGTACAAGGTTCATGCATTGTTGGTTCAAAATGACCATACAAATGCAAAAAAAATACTCTTTGGGAAAAAAAAATCATTTTTATATGATGCTTAGTGATGTATCTGTGCAAATTTCCAAGATGGTAGCCCTGAAAATGTGACCGGGAGCACCCAGAGAGAGACACACACACCGACATAGACATGAGAATACAGTTTTCAGTGTACAGACATTTATTTCAGAAATGGTTCTAGGTGAAATAGAACTCTCTGCTGATTTGAAGGGACATATTATTAATTTGCTCAAACAGAACAATGGCTTCCAAAAGTAGCTACTAGACTGATATTAAATAAAAGTACTGTAGCCAAAATTGTACAGAATTACAAGAATATTGGAAAAATCACAAGTGTACAGAAGCAACCAGGTCGACCATGCAAGCTGACCCCAAGATCTTTTTGTTACATCAGGAGATTGGTTGATGAAGATCAAAGAAAATCAGCTGCAGATATTGCTAATGAAGTGGAAAAAATGTGTGTCATGAATCTATTGGTAACAACTATCAAATATAACTTGAACAAGATAGGCTTACATGGCCAACAACCTCGTAAGAAATCGCTATTGACAGTGAGACACAAATAGGCTTGTTTAAAGTTTGTACTGGATAATGAAGATGAGAATTCAAAATTCTTTGACAGCATACTACTGTCAGAGGAAACAAAAATCAACCTATTTGGGTTTGATGGCATTCAGTGAGGCTACTGGCATCATGGCAAAATGTGTATGTGAACATACATACTTTGGTCTCAACAGTTAAGTATGGTGATGGAAACATCACAGTGCGGGTTTGTATGAGCTCAAATGGCTCTGGTGAGCTGCATTACATAAATAGAATCCTGAATCCTGAAGATTAGGTCAGAATAATGAAAAAAAATGAGGAAGAACTGTACTCCAGTAAGACTCCAAACTATCTGAAGGAGCGAAAGGTAAAAGTGCTCCATTAGCTTAGCATGTTTCTGGGTTCAAATCCAATTGAGTGTTAATAGAATCTACTTGAATGGAAAATAGAAAAAATAACAACCATCCAAAGAGACAGAGTTGAAAAACTGAATACTGTCTGAGTGAGAAATTATCCCAGTGACTGATTGCAAATCTAGTCAGATCAATGCCATCAAAACTTCAAGCAGTTGTAGAAAATGAAGGTTGTCACACTAAGTATTGATCTTCAAATAACTTCTTTCACAGGGGTGTACTTATTTGGGGGTAAATTACAGAGTTTCAATGCTGTAGAGTTTGGTGATAAATAATACTTAATGATATTTGTTTTGATTGTATAATGCTCTGCTAGAAGTAATAAAATCATGGCATATTTGGTTTTGAAGAAAATTAACTTTTTATGAAAAAAAATTTGGTCAGGGTTCACTTATTTATGGGCTATATTGTATATTGGGAAAAAGATGGAGACAAAAGGCATATATATATATATATAGAGAGAGAGAGAGACTTGCTGGCTGGATATCAAGAGATAATGAGTAAAAGATTGAGAGGTACTCAAGATGGAATGTCATAAAAACTGCAATACATTAAAATTCTTTATGAAGAGGTAGAGCCAAAGAATGATAAAAGAGAGAATGCAGTAGAAAATATTTGTGAATCCCTTATCCGTTTTTGGCATAAAAAATAAATCTAGGCTTGTATAGCATTTAGATGGAAAAATATGGATAAGCAAGGAAGAGGTAGATAATAGATAACTAGAATTGTCAATACCCATGGAATTTCCACTGGTCTAGTTTGAAGATACTTGAAATATATTACATGGTATATATCATGAATAGGAAAGTAAGTTATACCCTAATTTTTTGCTTGGGAGAAAAATTGGAAAGGAAAGTATTTATTTCACTGATGAGCTGGGCCATCTCTTATCTTATAATTGTAAATGTGCTGTTTTACTTGGTGTGCAAGAAACCATAACTTTCCGCTTCCAGCATTTGAATTTCAATGAGATGGTATTGGACATTTGGTACTGGATGATCCGATGAGAATCGAACCCGCTGACAATGGCTGGCAAGATTAACCTATTGGTCATTGTTATACAACATGCATCCTGATCCATTTCCTTTTCATATGATTTATTAACTTAACATAATTTTGTATCAGAGCATCAATTGAATGAGGACTGAACCCACTAACAACGGCCAGCAAGATTAGCTTGCGTATTATTGCTCTACAGTTGCCTACTGATCCATTTTTCTCATATGATTTACAAGTTAATCCCAGTGAAAAAATTCATGGATATATTTGAATTTTTGTAAGGTGTTTTTTTTAAAAAAGATATAATTCATTTGTTTCACCAGAAGAGTCTGTAGTTTTAAATGATGGGTTAAAGGTATTTTTATCAGCAGAATTTTTACCTGTAATTGGAAAAGTCCATTGTTAAAGACAGGGAAATTAAGGAAATCAAACCGTTCATTATATTGGTAGATTTGAGAGTTACATATGTATTGATGTTACTCTATTGGTTATTTACCGGACATTGATCAGTTCAGGCATAAAGCGGAAAGTATTAGGCTACCAACAAGGATCAAACTCATTACCGGTGATAGAAATGGGTTTTGACAACTAGGTATACGGTAAGGCTTGCATTCTGGGAACGAGGCATAAGGTCTCCATTAGTAGAAATTGAACATGAGATAAAAACTGGAAAAGCAAAATAGTTGCCCCCCACCTTCAATTTTCATCCCTGCCGCTATTCAATGGCTATGATTTGTAAGATCAATTTGATGATCATAATTAATGATGAAGTAGCTGAACAATTATTTCTACTAAAATTATTTGTTCTCATTTGACTTTCATACCAGTATTAACTGGCGGTCTTCACTGGAACTCAAGTGACAGTAAGTCTCCTTTATACTCCAGGACTTCCGTCAATATTTTATTCAATTTCAGGAGTGCTGTTAGATTTTTAGTTTTCCCAATCACTTGTCTACATTCTCCGGGACTGTTTACCTTCATCTCCCTTCATGTCCCTCAATTTTCCAGTTTTCTCTGAATGATTTCAAAGACTTGAATAAGACTTGGATGTATTACTTTGTTTACCAAACTCCCAAGATCTCAATGCTATAAAGCATTTATTGGATGTGTTAGACCAACAAATTCACTCTGCATAATCCACACTATATAACCTGCAGCAGTTAGAAGACCCGCTCTTATAACCCTGTCACCGGATCCCAGGGGAAAGCTTCAGAGATTTTGTTGGGTCCATTGCTGATCAGATTAGAGCTGTTTTGCTAGCAGCTGGCAGGGGTTCATAACATTCTAGCTCATCATTTTATATCTAAGGCATTTCATTGGTGTATATTACAAGAAATCCTGTAGTAAATGCAAAAAACATAGTTGGTAAGATCGCATCATTATCTGAGCAAAAAGAACATCTACCTAGAGAACCCATTTGACAAAGGGATCAGCAATTTTTGTAGACATTGAGCAATAAAAAGCACTTTTATGCTGGCTATCACATTACAACTTACTTGGTTCCCATATGTGATACGTGAAATGAACTTATAGATGAATTGGTGTTATACACTTCACCTTTTTACCCATAGCTCATAGAAAAAGTGGACCCATGCCATTCCCAGGGGCATTAATACAAAATGAACGCATATTGTCCCAAGTTTGAACTCTTTTTGGCAAAGTCCATTGTCAGTGTCATTAACCGCCTGGCCACCTCACACGTCCAATAATTAAGTTTAACAATAACCACCATGGAAACTGGAATCAACAAATCAAGTATGTTAACGCAAGCTCCGAATCATTGCAGTTCAAACAAAATTAGATGAAGTTGACGTTGTGGGATTTAAACTCTGACCCTGCCAAGAGCCAAGATCAGGGACTCTAGACTTGAATCTTACAGACAAAGATAGCAAATTTGAATATAAAAAAGTGGCTTCAAAAAGGTAATTCTATGTCCTTCATTTTATGAGTGCTATTCCCATTCTTGAATACAGTTGACAACTGCAAAATAGTTAAAACCCTTATTTAAGCAAAATTTTGCTATTGGCTGTTTTTCATTTCATTGAATATTATGGCTTGCATCCTGATTATGTGAGCTGCAATATGACCACAACAAGGTGAAACCAAAGCTGTTGGCACTCAGTTTGTAATTGTTATAATTTTCGCAATAGTTTAACGTGTTATGAAGTTGAGAGATACTAAACTAAAATGACTTATTCATAAATTCCCAGCGTGTTGATTTTCAACATGAATTCATTTCTCCTGAATGGTCACACTGTGTAGATGGTGGATACTTTCTTGAGGAAGAAACCCTAATCATTACCCTCTGATAAGTGACCAAAAATATCCTAATACAAGGTTTACACTAGATTATAAACTAGCCTAAATGATTGGGGGGGGGGTGCTTTGTGCATACTTTGAAGTATTTGTTCTATCATTTCCATACGCAAAATATTTGTAGGAATCAGTGTTGAGTAATGATTAATGATTAATGAGCTGGTCCTACAGACATCTCACTGGTTGTCCCACCCTTGTAGCCTTATGCCAGACAAAAGTAAGCTTGTGTAAATGCACATAGAAAACAGGAATTGTATTATGTTGGGAAAAAATCCATCAATGTTGCGATTTAGGATTGGTCAAAAAGATAATTCTCTTTATAAAAAAAAAAGACATTTTTATTTCATTTTTCCTTCGACTTCATTGAACTGCGTATTTTGTCTACATTATTCTACTATCTTCTGTCATTTTCAGACAATTTCATAATTCTATCGTGATTGCCTTTTTTAGTCTTCCAGGGAATAAATATTCAAGAGAATTCTATAAAGACCAGAATAAGTGGTAATCTGAAGGTGCAATATATGATGAATGTAACCAATGAATGAATACTTCCTAGCCAAGCTGTAACGATTTTAACCCGCTCACCAAAGAAGCATGCTGTCTACTATTATTGTGATAGAATATTATAGCTTCCTGTTAACTAATTTTTGTTGATATTTGCTTCATTTGGACTAAGAGAGAGCAGTACTTGTTCAAATCAATCGTTTGTTTCTCTGGAAGGAGCTCATTGTAGAGGAATCTGTTCTCATCTCATCATCATCTTTGAATGATGACTGACCTTCGATATGGTTAATGGTGGTAGATTTTGCTTACACTATGATCTCTTAAGTTCTATGCGGTCTTATAGTATCCAGCTTTCATCACCCATTTCATTAGGTTTCAAAAAAGGATTATTTCCATTACATTTAAGCAACAATTCACTTGGAGAAATATGGCCCAGAAAGTTATTTTTGCTTAACTTATGAGGAAGCTACTCATCAAAGCAGCTAATATAACCAAGCTAGTATAAATGATTTTTAACTCTTGATTTGTATATTCTAAGTATTCTGATGGCTATCTTTTGAGTTGTATAACATTGATTTTAAAGTGATGCCCTAATTTGATTGCTATCAACTGAAAGAAGTTGACTGTAGCTTCACTCAGCAAGAAATCTCCAGCACAAAACTTTGCAAACCACTTTCGACACAATCTATCATTCATTGTAGCCTGTCCTTGAACTTTTGAGTCACATTTTTATCTTAAAATAAGAAAGCTTGATATGCCAAAAACATTGCTCACTTTCTTCTATTTTCAGTGAGATTCTAATTAACAAAAAAAAGCTGATTTTGATGAAAACAAAAGTTATGCCCAACTAAATAATTCTTTAAAGGGAGGGGGAAAGGACGTTCAATTGATAAAACTTAGGTAGGAAGATGTTCAAATGACTGCTTTAGGGGTAGTACATTAAATTAATTAGAAAAAAAGTAAGAAACTATATGAAAATTGATAAAACCTGATTGGATACATCCTTTTTCACCTTGTACTATCACATCAGTTTCAACCCACAATCAAAATTTCCTCTAAATTTTGGTAGTCAGTGTGTATGAAAATATTATGTTGTGCATATTTTTCCTTCGACAAAAGTATGTATGCACTGAATGCTTGGCTGCCCTAACCATACACGGGTATTTCTTTCAGCTCAAAGATCAAGTCTCCATGTTCTTTTGATGTAACAATTAGCTTTTTGTTGAGTCATGCATCATACTGTGGAGTGCAAATGTGATATTTGGAAAACGGACTTACTAGTCAATAGGAACACTTAGCAAGGAGATGATTTTCATTACGTACAATTATGATTTATCTTTATTGATACTAATAATTATAAGTATTAAGTATAATGATTAACCATTACGTGTTTTTAGTTGGATAACTCATTGTGCAAACATCAATTCTCTTTGCATACTGGTTGCAAAGTGTGTGTACACACGACACAAAAAGAACTAATATTCACAGCCGATGTATTGTTCGACTACCTAGGAACTCCTTCATGTGCAACATAAATACCATAGCTGGTAGAAAAGAATTGAATAGGGGCAATGAGTAAAATATTCTTTGTCTATATATCATTGATTGCTCTTTATCGATGTATCTATATTGGATATGTACCATATGCATTTGTGCGGGCATAAAAAATATTCATAAACATATGTATTTGTACATAGCATATAGTAGTGACATGGAAGGGTGCAGGGGAGCATTAAGTTTATCAGACAAAATTGGATATATATATATATATATATATATATATATATATGTAATTCTGTCTAATAAACGTTCCAGACTATATATATATATATATATATATATATGTATGCGTAATTAATGATTGTGTCATCCACATGCAGCTGTTTCGTTGTATTACATCTCTTAAGTGTGGCTATAGACTATCCAATATCCCATCGAGGTAGGATCGAAACCTTCGTTTCGGACCCAGAGGCTGGCATTTTACCCCTGCCCTATGCAGAACTGGACGGTCAGTAGGACCGAATTAAAGCAATATGTTTACTTATGCACAATTCCCCATCCACCAGAGTGCTCCATTCCAGAATCACATATATATATATATATATATATATATATATGTAATCTGGAAAGTTTTGCTTTAAACATTAAAAATGTACAGAAAACCTTTTTCTGAAAATACATGTCATTTCAGTCAATTTTTCCCAATATTTGTTAAATTTTTTCACTGATTTTCATGTTTTATAAAGAATTTGATATCATGGTACTGTATATATATATATATATATATATATATATATATATATATATATATACATATATATATATATATATACATATATATATATATATATACATATATATACATATATATATATATATATATATATATATATATATATATATATATATATATATATATATGGAATATGTACTGTATGTATGTATTTGTGTGTGCAAATGAAAATATCCATAAAGTCTTTGAGCACAGCATATAGGAACAAGACAGAAGGGTGCGGGAAGGTATTATGTTTGCCAAACAGAATTGGAAAAGCAAGTTTGGATTCCATCTGAGGCTGTCTTTGTTCACTATACTATGTACTGATGCCTTTGAAAGAACATGGACCTGCTTGCCCCTATGCTGTATCTCACTGCCAAATGTCCTGACAAAATGGTCTGAAACAACGGTTGAGAGTTGGTGATGGTGTAATTGGGTAAACCACTCTCCCACAATTATCTAATGAGCCATGAAAGGAGTGTCAGAAAACTGCCATACCCCACCCCTGGTCCAATCATACTAATGACATAAAAATGCTTTCAATTCTGTATAAAGATTATTGATGTTTTTACTTTATTCAAATACAAATATAATGTTTTTTTTTTTTTGTGCCGGAAACAGTCATGAATTATTATATGCAGTGATTGGCAAATCATCTCATTATGGATAAATGCATTAGATGAATGTTATGTAGGGGAGGCAACTTGGGGTCTTGAGTGAGTTGCCTCCCTTAATTGTTTTGGGTAGCATGTTGAGAAAAAAAATTAAAAAACCAAAGATTGAAAAATTAAAAGAAAAAGAAGAGAGGAACATTCACATACATTCACATGTACACTGAAAAATATCAAAAAAAGAAAATAGGAAAAAATGACTAAATGCATAAATCAATGTCTTGTTAGAGATTTTGAAATTGGCGGAATTAACACTCAAAAAAATACAGGACTAAAGCAATCACATTGTCATTCTTGTTGCCGATTTCATTTTTGCTGCGAATATACTTGATTGAAAGAAATAGTAGAATGGTTATTTCGATAAATCTTGGCTAATTCTCATAAACATCTATAAGCAAAGTAAATATTCTGTTTATTTGGAGAATTTAATCTTTCTCTTATTGAAAATTTTGACAATGACTTCTGTGAACAAAAATGTTACTGTTCATATCTTTTATCAAATTTTTCTAACACTTAATGAAATTGATATCTGTTTCAACATTTCTTATGAAATAACAATAAGACTTCAAATTTGGCAATAGAGCCATATTATGTTTCATATAAAATGGTAAACAGATGTATTAAGTAAGTTCGAAAACAGATGTATTGAAATGGTGTCTGTACGTCAATGCGTATAGACTGTTAAGACAAACAAGCAAGCAGAAATATCTTAGTGCTTTTCTTATAATGAGCCGCTCTTGTAACATAGTCATAATATAGTACAACAAATGGACTGCTTTTCTAAGATTCATTTTAGACTAAACTAAATTGGGACCAAGAAGGTCACCCTTTGTGAGAAAATTAGTGCAATCTGATGTGACCAGAATGAATACCAATTTAACATATTTGCAAATAAACGAGTAAATAAGGGAGATAATTTCATAATTAGTGTATAATTAGCATTTAATAATCTCCCTTGACAAAGTGGACTCTATAATATGGAAAAGGATGAGCATTAACCTCACACTGAATCACCGTAACCCCATAAATGGCTTGCCTGACCGACCAGCCAGGCGGGATACAGAATCTTCTCTCTTTGCTTGCGTGCGTGCATCCCCAGGTACTTGGCTGATCACATTTGGGGGGGCTGCAACCTTGAAAATTTGTGTGAGTATACCACAATGCAACATATATAAACTTTTTTTTTTTGCTGTTTTTTCGAAAAAAGTTCCCTCTCAGGTTTCTATGGTCATTTTGGTTCAACAATTCCCAAGTCTTGTGCTAGTATTTTTCAGATAATTTTAGGTGAAAGATCTATTTTTTTTTAAAGATAATTTTAGAGAATTAGTTCTGGTACAAGCTTAGGCTACAGTGATTCATTTATTCATGTAGATAATTGTATTATCAAGTTGCACATCACCTAGATTTTCTTTATATTCTTCAATTTAGTGCATTTTAGGGATACCTTCTCTCAGTACCTTTGTCTCCAATCAACTCTTTTGTCTATTTTAGGGTCACAAATAGATTAACAGTATCAGACTCTTAATATTACATGGATAGATAGAAATCAGAACAATATCGGTGAGAGTGCAAACACGGTCCATCCACTATCAATATTCAGTGGCAAATCAATTGATTTTTATTGTCATTTTTGTGTATCCTTTATGTTTGCTCTTTTTAGGGTTGCTTCGTTTCAACCCCTGGTACCCTTTTGTCTACTCAGAGGTTATAAACAGACAAGCAAAATCTGACTGTTAATATATATGTCAGTTACTCTCAAATATTTGGCTAATTAAGTCTGAATTACTGACACAACAAAACTGCTTTATACCGTTATGAAAGCAACGGATATTTACTAGTTACAATGATTGGGCAGTTGTAATATTTTTCTAATATGTATAAACAATAGAAATTGATTTTTCATCAACTTCTCACTCCCAGTAGATAATGGTCTTACCTCACTTTTAAAAAATCATTCTCAACATGACTCCTGAATAAAGTGAGAGTATGGTACAATTCTCCAGTCAACAAAGAGCTGAACTCTTGCTGTGAAAGTGACATAACTGCAGAAAATGAAATTTCCGGAGACAAAATTAACATCCTGACAATGTTCATGATGAAGCTAATTCTAAAAGTAATCAATAACTCAGAGTACAAAGATTGGGCCCTTCACTCAGATTTATTCGAGATGTTGGTTACCTTCAAATGGCTGATTTGTTTAAAAATTTCATTTGAAAATATTGCTACACATCTGTTTAACAAGATTAAATTGCAACAAAACAAGAACTGATTCCAAATTTATTTAAGGTAAGCCATGACATGGAAAGTATCAATATTGACAAAAATAAGGGTCACAATTTGGACTTGGAAAAGGAGAAATACACTGCAATATCTAGAAAATACTTCTATTCTAAAATGTTGACATAGTCCCGCCCAAGTGTTACAGCTTTCCAGGGAAAAAAACGTCGGACTTTTTCCGTAAAAGATGAATTAGACAAAAGAAAGTAAAGACAATGAACATTTGCTGTCACCTAATGTTCATATTTAATGCATTTATATTGTTGCCCCTTCATTAAAGCCTCTCCAAAAATCTCAACCAAATAGGCTCAAAAGAATTGCATCAATGAGATGGAAAGAGGCACCAGTTCAAAAAAGCAAATAATTCAGATAAGAATCAGCAGCATAAGTTGCAATGTTCATTTATCCTTTTCCATACGTCTAATTAAAGGGCAATAACTGCTGACTGCAGTATGCCGGAAACGGGGCCACAAGCCTTGTGTAAAAAACAGAAGGGAGCATGAGCAGCCCTGTTTTCAGTAGCTCGGGTCAAACTCTCTAGCTAGACACTGTCAGCCTTAACACACACTTTTGTTCTTCTTAAGTCACTCATATAGTTAGAAATCAACCAGTGATTAACCCAGACACAATAGAAGCTCTGATCAAATAAGTATTTAAGTAGATCACAGACGATATTTCTCTAGTTTCAATATTCTTGGTTAATTGCATTGCACTGGTTTCTAGAGGTCAAAGTTTGCAAGGTGCAATGACTTGGCCAATGATGGCTAACTGGGGCTCTGATTGTCAAGTGCAAGAGGCCAAGGATTCATCTTGAGGCCTAAAAAAATAACTCATTTCAGTCTCAGGGAGCAGTATACTTGGGGCGGTACTGTCCAATTGCACTAAAAGGGATGGGTTGGGCTGACGCAACCCTTCACAACACTAGTTTTGGGGACTTGGGCAATTTTTGCAGAGCTCTTGTAACTGGGATCTTACATGAAAAACAACTTTTTGTTTTTTGTCACATATTGCTCTTGTGGGGGTGCAAGTAAATATGGTCACTATCTTCTCTCTGGGCGGGGTTGTTTGACTTTCTCTCTCTCTCATACACATAGACTCTCACACACAAGCACATACCTGCAGCATTTTGCGGACATTCACCAGCAAGGCAATTAAGTCAGTATCATACACATGCACACAAGACATCTTGAAAACTAATTCTCTTGACCCTTTCATTTTCAATCTAACTGATGAACACTTCTCAATGCAAAAAGCATCGTTTTCCAAATCATTCAATTATTGTGTCGTTGTTCTATGAGTGAATGTTACAGCAACATACATCATCATTATTTCAGTTATTTCGTCTCTTGTTCATACCATTGAACTTTCACTAAGGCCAATTCAAGTTATAATTGTAAAAACAGATATTCGTGTCAACATAATATGAATAATTTGTATGGCAGTGAATGCTGGGTAGTTTCGTCAAAAAAAGTTCTCATCAAGGAATGGGTAGCGTGAAGTGGTTGGCGACAATGGATTTTGCTTCCACATGGTTTGGTGTTAGCCGCGACAGTACTGAAGATGTGGAAGGAGAAAAGGAGATGTATGAAGAGAATGCGCGACAAGTCTGAAAGATGTGGAGATGAAACAAAGTAAAACGAACACATACAAGTATAGGTATTTCTTTGGTTGTCATCAGTGATAGGATGTACATAGGTGGTTTTTATGTGATTATCATTAAGGGATGGGTAGTGCAAAGATGTGGGAGACAAAGGATTTTGCTTCCTTGTGGTTTTGTGGTAGCATCGATGTCACTGGAGTTGTGGAAGGAGGAAAGGAGATGTACGAATAGAATGTACGCCAAAAATGAACGTAAACGTGGAGATGAAACAAATTAAAAAGGAAGTATTTGGATGGATAAATAAAACGTACATTTAATGCAGGAACATTAATAACAAATAACAAATTAAATTGAAATACATGAAGTGATAACATTAATACTATTGATCACATTTTTGAATCCATATGGCTTGGAGTATACCAAGGAATGATTATGGAGACTGGGTTTAGTGTGTGCCAAACTACCAAGTTGTGTGTGTGACTTGGGAGCTATTCTCTGACGCTGGTAGACACTTGATGGACAGACCATGAAAGAAGGCGGAGGTTTATCTAAGCGTGTTTACCAAAGTAAAGGGAATTAGGAGAGACCGTTGTGCCTATCAGAAATAAAAAGCATTGCCATTTCATGAGAATAAGAGGTGTATACATGTTTGGAGCACATGATGAAGACACGGTTGCGTAGCTGCATGTATGTGAGATGCCTCAACGTCGGTGAACTGAAAAAGTACAAAGTTTGTACATATTGGTCACAGTGGAAAAATGGTCTGGCTCCAATCAGCCTGGAGGTCGGCAAAATGATACCAATCTTAGGGAGGAGGAAAGAGAGAGAGAGAGTAACCAGCAACAAGTGCTGTGACCAAGAGCATAACCACCTTGGAATGCCAATATTTATTTTCAAAAAATAGAAAAATTCAACTCAAGGTCATAATATGGGGCAAAATGAAAACATGATGGATATGTACAATTGAAAAACCCTGATGTTTGATATATATTTACACAAAATAAAGGGTTAGTATGTGACCCCCTACAAAAGCCTAATATGGCAGAACAGTAAGTTAAGACTTTATATCCTAAACAGAAAGGCTTTGACTATGATTATTTACCTATCTATTACTGGTGATGATGCTTTGACAGGTTTTTGATGATCAATGAAATCGCCTTTCTTTGAAAAAAAATTGCTATTTATATTCACTATTTTGAATTGATGTATGAGGGGATAGTATGTTCCTGTTATTGAAATAAGTCTGTGACAATTCTGAACTCTGTAATATTTGTGTTTTGATTGATTTTTATGCAGCAACAAAAGCAAGACAGCTCAACTTTAAAAGAAATTATAACCTCAAAAGGAAGCTCAGCAACAAAATCGGAATCAAATTTTGGTCAGATCATCTTTTGAAATATTTGGTTTGAGTGAAATAATTTGTTTTATTTCAAACATCTGCTATTTTTATAATTTTCTTGAAACTTACCAGCATAAAACAAAAGATCGCATTTTTTAAAAAAAATTTTATTTTTATCTTCTTCTTCTTCTTCTTCTTCTTGATGGTGATGATGATGATGATGACGACGACGACGATGATGACGATGATGATGATGATGGAGGACAAATAGATAGATAAATAGATAGATTGATAGAAAGAAAGAAAGAACTAAATAATTGCTTTTGCAAATTTCATAATCCAACTCTGGAATAGCTACATTATGAAGACACCATGGATCAAAAGAACTCCAATTGAGGAGAAAAAAAAACAACAATAAAGAAAAAATATTAGAAAAATACATCAAGTAAATATTTTTTCTTCAATTCACTATAAAGATAGAGAATGAAAAATATGCATTTTGAAAATATTGAATTGATCAAAATAATCAATAAAAAAAAAATTTTTCTTTTAAATATTCAATGAAAAGATTTTCCTTCAAATCAGAAGCCTAAACTCCAATCGATCAAAAAATAAAAGCCAAGGAGATAAGTATTCTTAACTCTCCTATTTTTTAATTCCCAAAATAGGAGTTCCATTTAATTAGTTTCAGAACCTTTATAAATAAATCTGGAGGAATTTATCTATAAAATATGTGAAAAATAAAATCAATGGAAGCTCTCATGTATAGATGGAATAAATTATTGAATTGATAATTGGAGACAAGGTAGGAATCGTATGAAAACAAATTTTATAATTCACTTATGAATTGCAAAAAATTTATATACTTTTGTGCATTTGTAGTTGATTTCATCAATGGTTAATGGTTCACAAAATGTAGGATCACTGTATATATAATGTATGTATATGTTTTCTAATAATCAAAAGTTTATTGAAAAATTTTACTTAGATATATATGATTATTTGTCAGGAAATTATTTGCTGTGACACTGAACAGGTGTTATTTCAACAATAGTCCTTCGCATAAAAGCTACAATGGTTGAATACAACCATTGTGTTATTAACATATGAACAACATTTATAGTTTTTTTATAAAGTATTCTTATTTCAGTCAAGAAGAGAAAATTTCATTTCTAAGGATACTAAGTTTCAACTGTTTTTTTTTTTATGTAGCTATCACAAAATATCAGAATGATTACTGGAAAAATTTTAATGTTTGTTGCAACATTTTAAAAATCCCTGTAACTGTATTTTACTAAAATTTGTTCATCAGTTATTAAATCAATTTATTATGAGATTTTGCTGAAATAAAATATGAGGAAAGTTTCCCTATCTTTAATTATTTGCTTTAAAGGATTTTTTGAAATCCCCAGTTATTTGAAGAGTTTGCATATTTTTGTATTACTTCAAAGATTATTCCAAAAGAAAAATAATTTCTGCTGACTGAGCAAAAAAATTTTTGTTCCTATATCTATTTGTATGTTGGAACAGTTATGTATGGTGTGTATTTAACATTAGTCAAATGTTCGTCTCAATATTTACCTAGTGTATATTTTACTTCTCTCATCATCATCATCATCATCATCACAACAACAACATTATAATGATAATAATAATAATGATGATAAGTTGGATGTATCGAGCATTTTACATTATATGGCAACATTGACTTTCACTTTATACATATACATATATCATTCAATTCAGACGACCTAAATAGAATAAACAATTAAAGGGAATAGGGCTTCAGCAGGATTCGAACCTACCATCGATAGGGTAGCCACTTCAATATAGCAATGCTCTAACCATTGAATTAAACAGCAGCTGGTGGTGCAAAGGCCAAATAACAGCTTTTATTTTCGGTCTGATTGTCTCTTTCAACAGGACAGTCATGTATTCGAGAAATGGGATATTTTGGTTCGACAGAATGAATTATAAATTGCGTTATATTATTCTTAAAAATGATCTCCCATCATTACACATTTAATATTCATTCAGTTTAGACAAAGAAAATTAAATAAACAATTGAAGGAAATGGGGCTGCAGGAATCGAACTTACCGCCGATAGGGTAACCGCTTCAACGAAGCAATGCCCTTACCATTGAGCTGAACAATCGCTAGTAATGCACAGGCCAAATAACTGGTTACAACCCAAATTCTCACCTTGTTTATTTTCAGCCTGATCATTTCATTCAACAGTTATGTATTGAGAAATATATATATATATATATATATATATATATATATATATATATATATATATATATATATTATTTTTATTGTGTCATCCACAGACAGCTGTTTCAGACTTTATTCCATCCAGAACCGTGAGGCGGAATTGGAACCCTCACATCGGACCCAGAGGCTGATATCCTACCTCTGGACTACAGAACTGGGTGGTCAGTAAGGCTGAATTTAAGCGATATATATTTGTTTACGCCGAAACTCCTCATCCACCAGAGTGCTCTATTCCTATGGGAGAGCATTATAAAAGATAACCTGTATAAGGTGCGGAAGATCATTGAGAAAATTGACTACAGAGCCGTTCTGATGAAATTAAATCAATCCAAAATGGTTGTCAATCTTGTCCTTGTTTGGCTGTTGCCAAGACTTTCGTTCCCGTATCCGCCTCTTGTATGCGTCTCCCAGCTCGATGATAGAAGAGAATGGAGTTGTTGAAATCTCCCCAGTTGTCCAGATCAGTTTGTCAACGTGGTCCACTTTTGCCGATGCTGTACATTCTTGCGCTGGAACCATTCCTGCCCAAGCTAAATGCAAATCCGGTCCCGTGCGGAATATTGTTACCCGATTGTAACACCTCAGTCAAGTACACCGCCTATGTTGACGATGTAACCTCGTTTGTAATGAGCATTGCCGATATTGGGGAAGTCAAGACAGAAATCTGAAGGTATGAGATGGTGACAGTGGCCAAAACTAATGAGATAAATCTGCTTATTGCTGGATTCGTGGAAGGGTTGCCTTCCTGGTTCCTTCGACTGGACAGCCCCAATGCCTCCAGCCGATTCCTCTCTCACTCTTTCCTTATTTCTAGTATCGGTAAGATTTTGCCGGCCTCCCTGCCGATCCGAACTTTACCGTTTTTCCACCTCGACCAATCACTATACTAAACGTTCAATGATGTCGAGGCATCTCATAAACGCACTGCAACTCAATCGTATCATCATCACTCGCTCAAAACACGTATATACCTCTAAATCACATGAATGAAATGGCAATGCTTTTTACTACCCGATAGCCACGATGATCTGTCTTCTAATTCTCCTTACTTCGGGAAGCGCACATGAAGTAAACCCCATGTATCTTCTGTGTCTTACATAGTATGTCAGTGTCAGAGAATGGTCCCCAAGTTGTTCACACGCAATTTCAAAATACATCGCACACAACTTGGCAGTTAGGCATATGCATCGATACACATTCTCCATGACCATTCCTTAGTTAGCTCTTAGCCTTATGGATTCTCTGCAGTTCAGACATCTCGGTTCCAAACACACGACTACAACTACTATCTCGGCACAAAGCTCTCATCTTTCGCTTAAAAGTCATCTCCCATCTTCTCTTGACACGACCGTATCTATGTTTTCTCATGTGTATTTTCATTTCAGTCCTGTACCGTCATAAATGTTTATGTATTAAAAGCACCTTTTATTTGTTTATCTAAATGCTTGTATGTGTCGTTTTTACTCTGTTTAATCTCTGCATCGACGATCAAGCTTGGCGCGCAAATTCTCTCTGCTCTTATGGTAACTGAACATTTCGCTTCCACCCTTCAACATCTCCACTGACGTCCACATCCGGGCACGCAAACACAGCAGGCGCCTATTCATCAACGAGAACTATATAGAAGCCCTAGAACCATAATACCTATGGTGTGTATTAGTTTTTTTTTAAATTACTTTCGATAGAAAATAGAATATTTTTTTCTGTTTTTCTGGTAGTAAGTAACTTTCAAAACTTTGAAATCTTCCAAGGATTGAAAGCACAACACATAATTTCTTTTAATAAGAAATTACTTGTTTTTTCTATATGAAATTTTTGAAAATATTAGTGATTTGGTTATTTTTGTAAAACGCCTGACATTTAAATGACGTCATGCAGAGTCAAGGCAAAGTTTGTACGTTTACAAAGCGGTCAATCTTGAGGCATGAAAATATATCCCATCTGTAGTAATGAAAATGAAACCTTTGTTCAAGATACAGTTTTTCAAATCATATTGTTAATACTGTACAGCGTACTAATCACCCCTTTTCTTAAAACTGGCCACCTTTAGCTATTTAAATTGGTCGTTAAAGAAATCCCGGAAAATGCGTCATTCCAAGGATTGTACAATTTAAACCGGAGATATTTGTGTTTAAAATTCTGTTTAACGCTCGTAACACAAAGATGTTAAAATGTAGGGAAATTTAACAAATATTTGACTTCAATATGAACTCACAATTCATTTCTGAATTATGGGTTACGAACAAGAAAGCCAAAGAGGAGTTCAGGGATTTTTTTGTGCGTTTTTTTATAAAGATTTTACAGAAGGAACAAAATTGTTTCGATCACCGCTTGTGAGAAAAATATGGCGTGTGTATCGTGTTTTCATTTTTGCATTTCCATTCTTTCTCATCATTGATATTATTTTTAGAAGTTCTATGAATAATTCTTGAATTGTTGAGATCGACTGGGAAATCTAAACGAACAGATCAAATCTGCACAAGATTTGAATGCAAAGACCAAGAAGAGGAAATTGTTGTCTTTCTTCACTATTGCTTCTCTCCCTCATAATTCTACGAAAAAGTGAGTAAGAACTTAAAATTAGTGTTTGAAGCTTTGTCTGTATTTTCAAATTTGGAGTAAATCACAACATTTTTATTCAGTGTACACTTTTTTTTTTTTGATAATTAGTGTTAAAAAAGTAGAAAGACTATGACAGATTTTCTGTTTCGTTTCTCTTAGTTGAATAATGGTTTATCCAGACATTACGGCCGACAAGCTTGGACGCTTCGCCCAACGAGAAGATTAATTAATTATTCAGATATATTCTTGTCTTTTTTTTATGAAATGTTAAAAATTGTTTTATGTTAAATATCGCTAATATTCATAGTAGTTTACAAACAAGATATTTATTGTCGGAAAAGTTCTAGAAAATTTAATCAATTATTTTGTCTTGACGTGTGTTTAGGGAATTTACGAACACGGTATTTTTTTGTCGGAAATCTCTGAAAAGTGTTGTTGAACGTATAGTTTTATTTTCAACTTTGCGAATAACTATATCTTCTGTCGGAAAAGTAAAGTTGGGGACCTCCTCAGACTTTTGATAAAACGCGTCTGGTGTCCATAAAAACCCTAGAATTTGAAATCTATTAATTTTATCGTCGTTAAACATCGGGTTATCTATTGTCTATTTTAAGAAGGATTGCAGTATATTATCAAACATGAATCATTTCTGCGGACTTGATAGATTCGAAAACAATCGTGCTTAAACTTGTTTTATGTTCTGCGCTTACTTTGCATGTAACCATGACAACTGCATTTTATCAATTCATTTATAAATAGATAAATTTAAAGATGAAGAAATCCTCCTTTTTTTTAATCGAATCCACCGTACCCAGGAAAACTGTAAATTCGGAATTATTTGATATGGACAATCTGCAAATAGGGAGAACTTTTGAGTTGAAAGATTGATTAGAAAGAACAGCAAAATATTTATATTAATATTAGATATAAAATATTAAGAAAATATTAAAAATATCACTGTAACCCATTGAATGCAACTGGTAAAGTATACAAACCAAATATTGTAGTGGGGGTTCTATTTACCATCTAACTAAAAATGTTTATGGTTTAGATTTTTATCTATCTTGTTTTAATGTGGATTATGGTGGGAAATGAGAAAATTAGTTTGAAAAAATTATCGGGAAACTTCGACGAATTATAAACTCATGCAAATATTTTTTTGTAAAAAAAGTATATCAAATGGTGTAATCTCGTGTCTCGGTCTTCCGTAGTTGCTCTTTTTTACCTGATAGCTATCTTTCGTTGCTTGTTACTTTGTTCAACATACTCGATTTGCGTATTCAAGTCATCCATATTTATCAGCAGCCAACCATCACCCGACGCGCCTTTTTGTAGCGGAGGGTTTGAAATACGCTGATTTAATAAGATTAAAGATGGCCTTTGAACGTCCGTTACGACCCCACTTGGTAAATAAATGCATTTTTGCAATATTTCTGCAGAATCGAGTCAATTAATTAAATTAACTAATTTTGTTCGATTCAAATTTCTCTGAGGTAAATTCTATTTTTGAAAGATTCATAAACATTAAAACTTTTTAAAAAAATTTTAATTCAGAGCCTATTTCCAAATAAACAGTCTGTAGGGTCGAACAAAATTTCAACAGATTTAGTATCTCTGCAATATAATCTTCATATGGATGCCATATGGTAGGGCCTGCACTATTATTGATTGAGTTATTTTAACATGAAAATGGGGTTGTGTAGACTTCGCAAAATACCATTCTCATTGGAAAAAAAGCAGGGGATGGGAGACAGCCCCAAAAGATCTTGCAGTATTCTTTTTAGAAGACTATCCTCTTGTGTTGGGATGGGGAGCTTCTTCCTGATATTGAGGGGAGAAAACGAATGTAAATCAAATAGCAATTTTTATCATGTTTAATTCCCAGGAGAAGCTGCTCAGGGTCTCAAAAACAGAGCAGAGAACTTCAAACTAGAAGACAATTGTACGTTGAACAGCTGATGAGAGACTGGTCCTTGATACAGCTGCATCCAATACAGGTTTACATTATGGTGCCTCTGTCAGGATTGAAGAAGTATTGGAACATGAGCTCATTTGGATAGTTTATTGACAGTATATGTTTGAAATCGTACGGAATGGAAATCTTTTTCATACAAAGAATTTGTCACACCACCAGAAAGGTTGATCAAGAGGTGAGAAAATAAATGCCCAACTACCTACTGCTAGATATTATGTTAGCTAATTCATGTAAAGAAGCTCACATGTACCAACTATATTTATGCCCCAATACCTTTTTTTAGCTTTTTTGATAAATTGCAACCTGATCATTTGGACATTTCTTTTACTTTTTAATTTTCATCTTTTTACATGAAAAAAAAGTATGGATTGTAGCCAGAAGTATTAAATTAAGATTCCCCTAAAATGCGCTAACTTAGAAACCAGACTACTATAAATGCAGTGGAAAGCCGTTTCGTTTTGGGCATGAAAAATAACTATAACTAGTATTTTATTATGCAAATATGACCTCATTCACAGTAATTCTGGGTCTCTTATGGTTTCCTTTCAGTCTGAACAACACCTAGCATGCTAGTCATATCATAAAAAGACAATTATAATTTCCTTTTATGAAAAATAATTTACTCCATTTAGATGCTATTTTCACAATGCATGACATAAAATAGTTACTGCATATCTCAGCAGATAAGATGATACTCAAAGCATTCAAAAACACCCAAAATGAATGGTATTGTCCTATAGTCTAGATACAAGAACAGTGACCTTAAAATTTTAATCAAAATATCACTTTCATGGTCTGATTACCCATCCAGACCCCACCATATAACCAAACTTTGAGCTACCAGTATATCAAACATCTGACAAACAAATATACAGGCACAGCATTAATATCACGAATAACGGGCAGCGTACCAGAAATGATGGCTGAGCTCCGAAGTGGAAAAAATGCACCAGTGTCTGCTACATCTGACTAGACTTCTCAGTTGCTCATCATTGATCTTCAAAGCCCTTTCCTCATTACAGATGTGTTCATTCTAAGATCCTTTGTTAGTGGATGGCAAATACAAAAACACTAGCCTCAAAAAATCCCATATGAGTTTTCGTAATGGTGAGTCAGCGAATGTTGCTGGGATCTTTAGCTCTGAAAAAGCTGCTTATTGATTTACACAAAAATTGATAACTAGCTCCCTACATGCACTTTTGAAAGCTCTTTTAAGATATATTACAAGAATGAAATATTTTCTTTGAGGTTCAGTTTTGGTTACAATTGCTAAAGAATAGCATAAAGTTAGTCATGAGAAAAAGAAAGAAATACTTCAGCATATTCTCAGTGGTTTGTAGATCATAAAAAGGTCGTGTTTACATTTCTGACATCAAATGCGCTATGTTCTGTGAAAAATTCAATGACTCTTATCTTGAAACTTGCTTAATACATTCTTTATTTTGCTGGTGGCTTTATGATAACAATTTGATGAACATTTTCAAACTGCTTAAGACAGAAGTTGGTGAGAGACTGAACCATGAATCA
This sequence comes from Thysanoteuthis rhombus, assembly GCA_963457665.1. Lineage (NCBI taxonomy): Eukaryota > Metazoa > Mollusca > Cephalopoda > Oegopsida > Thysanoteuthidae > Thysanoteuthis > Thysanoteuthis major. The sequence goes on from OY735229.1 coordinate 3,299,885, forward strand.
GTGCTTCACCCACCTACCAGCTATGCCGATCAGCTCAGTCGATACTGCACAACATGTATGATATGTAAACAAACTAGTCAGCAACAACAGCTGTGCTACTACCATCACTCTTTACCTTATTATATGCATCACTGATGATATGCAGACAATGCAAACAATATGCAGTTAGTATGTTAGGATCTTACCTTATTAATGGTTATGCATTCAAAGTATTCAATCGATTGTATTTGTATCATATTAACCATATGCAACACCCAATGCCAACCCTAACTCAGACACCCCAAAATAGAAAATTACATAACTTTAGAGTAAACACCATGGAGGAGAAAATGAACCGATCTTTCCATACAATTCAGCACAACGATTACAGTTTAGATTCAAACTAATTTTGACTTTCTTCCAAAACAAAAACAACAAAAAAAACAATGAATGTAGAGAATCGGATTTTATGTTTCTATTTATACACTGACTAGATATCAACTGTTAGTTCTGTAATCATCCATTTGGCCTTACAGCTTCAAGTCTAAATCATTATTTTGACAGTTAATTGAGTTTTTTTTTCCCTAATCCACTCATCATCACCATTAAAGAGATGTCAAAGTCTATCCCCCCACTCTCCTTATTCACAGTCTCTGAGTTGTTTTCTGTATCATCTGAACTTCTTTCCTTATTGACTCTTTTCTTCTGGGCCAGTATCTCAGAGGATTGGTCCAACTGAGCTTGAACGCCTCTTTGTTCGCTGCCATCTCCTATCCGATTGGCTGATAATATGATTTAGAACCCTCATATATTGGTTAGTCTACTCTACAATGTGGATGAGACAGACCTCCATGAGAGGCAGGCATTTGAGGTCTACTTTGAAGTGTGAGTACAGTATTTTGTGAAATGAATATATATATATATCTATATATATATATATATATGTGTGTGTTTAAAATAATGAATAGATGCATGAAATAATGAATGTGTATATATATATATATATATATATATATATGAAATAATGAATATATATGTATGAAATAATTGATAAGTATATATATATTAGTAATATATATGAAATAATATGTATATAAGATAATGAATAAATCTATATATAAATGAATATATGTATGAAATAATGAATGTATATATATATATATATGAAATAATTGATAAGTGTATATATATTAATAATATATATGAAATAATATGTATATAAGATAATGAATAAATCTATATATAGATAATATATATATATGAAATAATATATATGTATGTATATAGAATGATGAATATATAAATCAAATAATGAATATATATTTGAAATAATGAATATGTATGTATGTATATGAAGTAATGAATAAATATGTATGAAATAACGAATATATATATATATGTGTACCTATGAAATAATGAATATATATATGTGTATTCCATTATTTGATTTGTATATCTTGTCCTTTTTTTTCTCATTTAGTTCTTTTGTTTTAATTTCATCTTCCATAGAAGTAGGTTCGTGGCTGGTTGTTTTAAATTACTTTGAATGTTTCTGGCACTTCATCAGTGAATTATTAACCCATCAGCTCTTTGTGGTATGTTTCCTTTCAGGGAATATTCTTTTCCTACTTCTACCTACCCCTTCCCCTATATAAGGGTTCATTTTCACATCACTTTAGTTGTAAATTTTTTTTTTTGTTGTTCTTGGTGCGTGTACATTTATATAACTAAGATGAAAAGGGATTATATGGTTCTTCAAATGGCTGGGGTTTTGATAATAGTAAGAATAAAGTTTATAGTAATGCTGCTGCTACTATTATTGATAATAGAATAAGGTAGTTATGATAGTTAATTTTTGTATATCTGTTTGTTAGGTGTGAAATAATGTTTTTTATTAGAACTTTTGAGTGGTGCAAACATTTTACAGCTACTTCATTTTTTCTATTTAGTAAGTCTTTTTCTAGTAAAGGTGAGAATTTCAAATTTCTTATCCCAGCATAGTTAGCATGGGGTTTCAATGCTCTAGCATAAATGTGTTTGTTTTGATATTTTCCATTCTACTGTGGGTGTGAGGTTGCTATCTTTTATTTCTTAGTAATGTATGGATAGTGATGTATTGATTTTGTATTTGTTGTTTGTAAAAGATACACTATGGTCAGTTAATCTTGATTCAAAAGGCTTTTTAGATATTCCTGTATAATATTTTGCATCCAAAGGTTTCTCTTGGGTTGATATTTCAGCTTGATATACAATATTTGATTTTGGACAATTGTTTTGCCAAGGGCATTTGTTGCTGTTTGTATTATTGCTCTCTGGATTATTCATATTTTCTTCACAAGTATCATTTTTTATTACTCTATCATTATGCTTTGTTATTATTCTATGAAAGTTATCCATATAATTATAATTAATTTGTTGAATTTTTCACTCAGCGGGTTGCTCTGGGGGAAGTGTTTTACTATCAGTCAGGGGAATATTTTCCTCGTGGTGGTGTATAACAGATGACTTTCCTACCTCCACTTTTTTGTTATTGCTATGTTTTACTCTATTGGATTTTACTTTTTCATTGTATTTAAAGCTTGTTTTAGTAAAACTGCTGTCCTTTAGGGCTATAGTGTATTTTTTACTAATATTGTTGAATATTTTTTTTCGTTTTAGGAACTGTATATTAGCGTAGTTTTCAATGATTTTAATTGGTTGATAAGATTTTGTGTTAATATATATGATTTCAGAATTTTCTTTCCTCTGCGTTTTGTGTTATTTAAATTGAAAGATTAGATTACATCTAAAAAGAGTGAAAATTTGTATGTTGGCCTCAATTTCAACTTCAAAGTTCAATTTTCCATTTCCGTAACAATGTATTTTGAAATTTTTGCGCACTGCTATCTCATATATCCTGGTTGAGTCCTATATTTTTAGAACTCAATTTCTTAGTAAGATTATATAAAATGAACAAACCTGTCAGGTCGAACATTTCGGCTGAATCAACACTACCCAAAGAAACATCAAAGTCGTTTTTCAGTCCGTTGTTCTTGGTCATTGAATTGTATCATCCATCCACAGTGTTTATTTCTGTATCATTTTTGTTAATGTTGGTGTAGATCTTAATGAATTCCATAGCTTGCTTGAAGATTCCATCAGATATTGAAGGGTTGAAGTCCATTATGTCGAACTGTATGAATACACAGGTGATTGTTTTTGCTTAACGTTACTAAACCAGTTTATGGCATCATTTGTATTTATCCATTGATTTAGCTGTAGTTCTTATTTGATGCTGTAGTTTGTTTCCTTGTACATTCTCGCTAATTTTCCTTGTCTGAGATTTAGCAGTGTTAAAGTAGTGGGGTTATTTCTAAATTCAAGTTTGTGATTGTTCATGAGTATATAGGCATCTTTTTTTTCTGGAATGGTCCTACTCTATTAATGATGTTTAATTTGTCAATGATGCTTTTTTTTTTCTCCTTCTTTATAGTTACTTCGTAGTTATTCCTCTTGGTGTTCAATTTTTTGTAATTTTGGATGATGTTATTAGATAGAAGTTGTTCATAGGTTCGGTAATTCACTTCTGTTATGTTGCTCTGTCTCCTTTTGCGAATATGTTCTTAATAGTTTGATAATATGTTCAATTTCCTCTTTTAATTTTCTCTAGTATGTGCTTGAGTACTTTTTTAAACTGATATTGGTGATGATCATAAGTAGGTCTTTGAATCATTCGCAGACAGAAACTTGAGCATGTTTGTGTAGAAAATCCTTTATTTCATCATATTTGGAGCTCAACTCTAACTTAATGTTTGATGTTGAATATATCGAGTACTTAATGAAATAAATCCATCACGCATATATTGTATTACTGATTTATACTTTGGTATATAACTAGATAACCATATATATATATATATATATATATATATATATATAATGGAGTAAATATCCACTACAAAAACACATTTATGTTTCCTTTCATTCTATCTATATATGTATTTGTTAGGAAATGGCTATTGCTTGTTGCATTTTTTGTTTTATTTAAAGGGGATATATGTCTTTTGGTAATTAAAATCAGAAACCAGGTGGGTATGTTATGGGTGTTTTCGTTATCAGTATAATGATGAATATATATATATATATATAGTCTTTACAAATAGCATAACAGCTTCGAATACCAAATATAAAAAGACTTTTTCAATAGATTTTTTTGTGTCAATTCAGTTACCCATTTCCCAATATCTATCAATGCAATTTATGTAATCCTCTGATGTTAGTTTTTCCTGTCACCCTTATACTTTATTATCATTCAATGGATAAATTGTCTCCTCTTCGGATCATCAGTTATTTACCGTGTAACTGTTTTAGGGATATTAATAACAAAACAGTTATATCAACTTGTCACCCAAGCAGTGTTGATCTAACATTGCCTCTCTTTATCAGATAGTTTATGCCACACATGTAGTTTGTCATTTTAAGTAAGGTTCTATGAATATTGAATATTGATATTTTATACAACATTTATTTGTGGATCTAGGCTTATTCATGTAGGTTCAATAAGTATAAAAACAGACATGACTCGCTCTTCGTATCATTTCCATTGAATGATAACCCATGTGTATACTAAATTGATTGTGTCAGTTTTAATTCCAGACTGCATACAAACCAACTTAGGATATTGTCTTCAATATATGTAAATGAAAAATGATGAATATATGTACATATATAGACACATGTATGAAATAATGAATATATACATATGTATGAAATAATGAATACATATCTATGTATAAATTAATGAATATGATGACAGGTTATACAGTTTTCTATAAACATATATATGGATAAATTGATATATACTTATAAATATGAATATATATCTATGTATAAATTGAGGGATATGTATGTATATTTATGAATCTGTGTATATATATATGTATATATTCATATATCTATATCTCTATATATATTCACTTATATTTATTCATATATATCTACGTATATATTTATTTTTTTCGTGATAAAACTATATTTCTAGTTTAGAAATAACCATCATTTCCCTCTTTGATTTTCTACCTGTGTTCATAGTTTAAAATTGCCACTTCAAATAAATTCTATTTCTGTAGCATATTGTAAAAAAAAATACAATATAGCGATTCTTTTGAACAGTTTTTCAAATGATTTTTTTGTATGAACAGACTTTTTGGGTCCAAATGAATCTGAAAAATCCTTGGTGAAAAACCATGCCAATCTTAGTTGAAAAGGCTCCAATAACTTCATATTTGCAAACAATTTATAGATCTACTATTTACATAAATAATATCTCTTTTTCATCAACAGATATCAATGGGAGTGGAAAATAAATGAACATCTCCAGAGTGGCCTCCCATAAATTTCAATGAATTAGCTGTAATCATTGTTTCAGTGGTAAGTATAAGAATCAAATGAAAAACTGTGTTCTCACAAAATGTGTTGATTTGCATCTTTGGATTTTTATAAGAAATACTTACAAAAACATGCTGAAAAGAAAGTATATTCAAATGCAGTTTTGACTTTGTGGGAATTTCTTTTTGAGACACATGCAAATAGATGCTACAGTGAAGGCATGTTCTTGTGAGATGCATTGATCATCATTTTCATTGAATTAAAAAAGACGCATGCAATACTTCACTGCTGAGTAGCATTATCATTACAAAATTGTATGAATTAACATTTTCAAAAGATTCGAATTCAAAAATGTACATGCAGACACAAAATGAAGAGAAATCTCACTCATGTGAGTTATGTGACTCAACATTTGCACATAAGTCAAAATTGAAAGAACACATGCGAACACACACTGGAGAGAAACCATATTCTTGTGAGGTATGTGGATCAACATTTTTACTGAATTCATCTTTAAAAGCACATATGCGAACGCACACAGGAGAAAAACCATATTGTTGTGAGGTGTGTGGATCGGCATTTTCTCTGAATTCATCTCTAAAAGCACACACACGAACCCACACTGGAGAGAAACCATATTCTTGTGAGATATGTGGATCAGCATTTTCTCTAAATTTAGCTTTAAAAACGCACATGCGAACACACACTGGAGAGAAACCATATTCCTGTGAAATATGTGGATTGGCATTTTCACAGAATTCAGCTTTAAAAACACACATACGAATACATACTGGGGAGAAACTATACTCTTGTCAGGTGTGTGGATCAGCATTTTCACAGAATTCGACTTTAAAAGCACATATGCGAACTCACACTGGGGAGAAACCGTATTCTTGTGAAGTGTGTGGGTTGGCATTTTCCAGGAGTTCATCTTTAAAAATACACATACGAACACATACTGGAGAGAAACCATATGCTTGTGATGTGTGTGGAATGGCATTTTCAGAGAAAAAATCTTTAATGATACATATGCAAAAACACACAGGAGAAAAACCACATGCATGCAAAGTATGTGGATTGTCATTTGCAGAGAATGGATCTTTAATGAGACACATGCGAACACACACAGGAGATAAACCATATTCTTGTGAAGTGTGTGGATTGGCATTTTCATTGAAATTTAATCTAAAAACACACATGCGAACACATACTGGAGAGAAACCATATTCTTGTGAGGTGTGCAAATCAGCATTTTCCCGGCTTTCATATTTAAAAATACACATGCGAACACACACTGGAGAGAAACCATATTCTTGTGAGGTGTGCAAGTCAAAATTTTCTTTGTATTCACAGTTAAAGACACACATGCATAAACACACTGGAGAGAGACCATATCCATGTGAGGTGTGTGGATTGGCATTTTCTCTGAATTCTCATTTAAAAAGACACATGCAAACACACACTGGAGAAAAACCATATTCTTGTGAAGTGTGTGGATCAGCATTTTCACGGAATTCAGGATTAAAGAAACATGCGCAAACACACACTGCAGAGAAATCATAGTTTACCAATTGTGTGGGTCAGAATTTTCACTCGGTTCAAGATTTAAAAGGTATTTGCAAACACACTGAAGAATTACCATAAACTTCTGAAGTACGTGAGTAGCATTCTAAAACTGCTCACTAGAGCAAAATCAATCATTCACACTTGAGTGAAACTATATCCCTATAAAATGTGATAATACACATGCAAAGACAAAAGTCTGTTTCCATTCTATAATATTGGCCCTGATTCCTTATTCCTTCATTTTTCTTGTCTATTTTACTGTCTTGAATAATGTTTGTCTATTTTTGTGTCTTATTAGTATTGATAATGAACAAAATTGTTATATTTTGTACATTGAGTGGGAATGAGGAAAGAACTAATTCATCATCTCAACATTACCATTACTGATTTTTAACTAGAATTTTCTTCCATCTCAATTTGGTTTGCTTTTTATCATTAAGATGGAAGGAAATACTGGTGAAAATTTGGTAATGTTTGACAGCAAAACTTTTGATATTAGATCAAACATGCAGCTTTTTCTGGGGTTTGTTTTTGTTCCCATTTGTTACCCTCTTAAGAAATATATATTGTTTAGATTTACAAGATTTAAAAAAAATATTCAATGAGGACTCAACCTTTACGTACTGATTTCCATTATGTCAAATTGTCTCTGAAAATTGCAACCTAACCTCTTTTTTCTGAAGAAGGTATGATAGCAGAAAAATGGCTACATTTGGGCATATAACAAAAGGATTACCTAATCCTCTTATCCAATCAGAGGAGATTTCCTGATCAAAAAAGTATTTGTCTTTGAAAAAAGCAAGCTTACTGTGCTCTGGGTTGAATTTTATTTCCACCTTTCTTACCAGAATTGGGTTTCTTTTCAATTAATTTCAATCAGCTATCTCTCATAACCTTTACTTGAAGCCAGGCCCAAAATGAGTGGACACAAACATTACAACAGTTGTCATAGCTTTCTGCCCCTTATTTTTCCCTTAATGGAAGTTCAGTCAAAAGACCTATGTTTATCAGATCACTAAGACTTCTTAAAAGCATCTTACATGATTTTTCTCCACATTATTACCTATATGAACAATTAAAATGCTTATTATAGCTATGATAAAGTACTTTTTATTGCAACCACACTCTTTGTGAGAAGTTATTGGTTCAAGACCACTTGCTGTCCCTTTTCACCAATAAAATGTACCCACATCTAAAAGATAAGGTTTCGTCTCTCATTCATCACCAAGTGCACCTCTGAAACTGTTACCAATAGCTGTTGCATTTTAAGGCTGCCCCTCCTCCTTCAAAGTTTCAATAGATTAACAATTTTTCTCTCTTTTTGAGTTGGTGAAAATTCAAACAGATTTTTCAAAATTATAGAGGTGCGAACCTCTTCTCAGATGAACAAGTGCACTATGAATGTTTGTACAAAGATATACCTGAAATATCCACTTGAAATATATTTATGCATTGTGAAATTTAATTACAAATTATAAACTCAGTTGATTCATGAAGTTAAGCTACCATTAGCCTAGTGCTGTCACACTGAAATGATGTTCCACTCTGAAATGAAAAGGTCATGTTCCTGATTCTTCTCCTTCTTCAAAAGAATTTTTTGAGGTATGAGATTCCTTTGTACATTATTTTATATCTAATAAAAGATTTAAAGAAGTTCTGAGTTGTTCTCTTTTTTGGAAAAGAAATATGTTCAAATTTCTGTCCAATTTTTTTCTCATACCTTTCATGGATAGAATTTTTCAAATTTTGCAATAAATCCTTATGTTTCATATAAAATTAAAAAATTAACCGGTGTATTTTATTATTGTAAATTTCATGTTAATTCTTCTTAACAGTCATGGGATGTGTAAGTATAATCAAGGCTAGCTCAAGTCAGTTTGAGTACTGACAGTCACCCTGGGTACCAAGTGCAAGGGGGTACTTGTCATACATCTGAAACAGTCTGAATTTCCTAATACGAATGGGAAAAAGTTCAAAATTGTTGTATCAAATAGAATAAAACAATCAAAATGAAACAGTCAATTGATGGGATGTCAGATTTTTCAGGAATATCAGTAAAATACTTTCTGTTATGACGATGCTAGAAAACAGTTGACGAAGTAATTTCTTATGACCTATGTCAAGCTCAGTCTGACTTCGTAAGTCTAGTGCAATAGAGTGCTCACAGTAGCTGGGGCCTGTAGAGGAAAATGGGATGAAGTGAGATTGCAAAGGAATTTTGGGGCAACATTTGGGAATGATATACATTAAAGAATTCTGAAGATCAGCTTGCCCAGGGCACCAGTAAACCTTGGGTTAGTGCTGAATACAGTTGTATATAAGGTGTTGTGAAAAAATATTTTTATTGCAGTTGTGTGACCGTGCAATCTATTCAAAAAAGCTTGGTTTGAAACCAAAATTCATGTACTTCATCCTTCTTGCTTGTCAAGACACAGCCAAAAAAGAGTAAGCCTTCTACGTTTGGACCCAATATTACAATCAGAGAATGTGTTTGATTTTTTCATACGGTGATGGAATGAAATGTTTGTAAGTTGAATCAGGTAAAGTGGGTTACTGCCTACTCAGTTGCCAAGCTTTTTCATATGATTTATGTGGTTACATGAAGGAAGTGTAAAAACTCAAATTTTGCAAAAAGTTCTAGCATATCTGTAATTTCTCCAGTTGCAATTTCAGTTTGAAATCTCAATGCAAAAAAGTCATTCTAGATTATCATTGTTCATATTTTTTTGTGAACAGTAACTCCATTTCATAAAGTTTAAGTGAGAAGTGAGTAAGAGATTGAAATATTCTTTTGATAAAAAAAAACATCTAAACTTTTTATCACCAAATACTGAAAAGTAGTTGGTCACTAAATAGAAACTGTCATGTGACCAACAAACTTTGGCAGCATGCTGTGTTGGGGGTAATTAATTGGAAAAAGTTATGGTCAATGAATAAGTTACGTTTTTTCACCTTTTTGTTGGGCAGCGATCCAAAAAAAACCCAAATGGACATCAACTAAGAATCAATTTGATGTCAATTTATGTTGGGAATTGAACCCCCCAACTCAATAACTATCCAAAGGGAATTTTAAAAAACTAACAGCTGTTTTTTTTTCTAGGCATGATAATAAGTAAATGCTTTAATTTCCAACTCTCTAGCTTTATTTGTGCATCCTATATGCATAGCCAGCAAGTAGAACCAGCTCAAAAACTGAAGAAACTTATGTTTACAGTTTCAGTTGATGGTTTTTAAGACTTACAAAAAGTAAGGTACAAGTACGCAGATATACAATACTGTGAAAATTATCATGCACTTTTTCCACATTGACATTTTAATATGCGTGGATAAATCTAGGGGAAATCACTGATTACTTTGTAACCTTTATTGCATCTTATACTGCATCTGTGTATTTAGTGATTTGTAAACCCCTCTTTGTTGCAATAACAGCTGCAGCATGCTTTGGCATACTCTCAAACTACTGATATACCAGCCCTTCCATTTTTGGATTGGGATGTCAAACTTCAACCAGTTGGGCAATCAGCTCCTTCTTGTTTGTGCAGACAATTTTCGACAGTTCATCTTCAAGTTCTTTTCACAAGCCAATTTCTGGGCCAATCAAGTGCTCTGATGGGTATTTCCTTTAAATGGTTCATTATCTTTTGGACCTTGTGACATGGAGCCCCATCTTGCTTAAAGATGCAATTATTGTTGGGGAACCGTTGACAAAACTGAGGATGTTTGTCTATGATCTAAAGATACTTGATCTGGTTCATGATGCCTGTGATGATTTTTAGTCACTTTGTGCTCTTGCTAGAGATGCTGGACTAAATCATCACTTTGTTTTGGCACTATCTTGTGTCCTCTGGCTGCCTGGATGGTCCCCTCTGAAGATCTTCTTCTGGGAAACAAGGTATTTGACTTCAATGTTAGAAAGTAAACATCAGTTCAAGATTCATTGTGTAAGTGGTGAATATTTTTCAAGTTGATGACAAAGTCGATGTCTAAGGGTAAAAATATTCCCATTGATAATATCACTTGTGATTTATGTACATTCTTCTTGCAATACTATTGATAATTACTTTCATTCAGTCCTGAGATATGTTCCTGTGTATGTGGGCCATGGTTCTGACGGTTCTTGGTTAATTTTTTGTGGTAAGTTAACCCACTGTAAATAAGCAATGCTAATTTCACCAACATTTAATCCTATTATGTTGAATTCTATCACAGTAAATTCTCTCAAAATATTCATACATCACCATTTACGCTGTGTAATCTGGTGTCAGAGGATATTTTGTATTCAATTTCTTCCATATAATGAATCTTTAAAAAGATATGTGAATCGACTATATAAATTGTGAAGTGATACTTTATAAGTTTATAAAATTATTCTTATGCTGAAGCAGGCAAAAGATTGGTAATTAAAATAGTTGTGCAGAGTCGCATCCGCATACACACACTGTCTTTTTTTAGCTGCGCATAGTTACAATCCAAACAATGAAAATGAAGGTATTACTTGTACATGATTTGACTGGAGAGGCTAAGGATATTATTTTGTTTGTATACATGGTCAAGAAGTGCATACAATATGTTAACTGGTGAAATTTTGCTGATTTGACAGGGATGGTTTTCATGCGTTATCTTGTGAATCGCGTAACACAATCTTATAATATAAAAAATATGAGAGAAAGACAATGATTTCTCCTTCATCTTGAAGAAAAAACAGTGAAAGGTAAAAATTTTCGTTTTAAATAAATATATAACAAATATATCCAATATTGTCGCCCAGGTCTGTCTCTAATATTTCATTCCATTTTATTCTTTCCCTAAGAATTTTGATTTTAATTTAGTCAGTGATTCGCATAATTATGAATAAATGAATAATAAATACTTAGAATTTAATCCTGTCCACAATACTTGATAATGCAATCATTTAATATCTTTTGGAAAATGAATTAAGTATAAAGTGTAATCCTGTATCTAATACCCCATTGTTTTGGTCAATTACGGTCTTCCATACTTGCTTTTAGAGATGGTTGACATGGCTGGCAACCTATTTCGGAGGACCACCAAATTTTTTTTTCATGGAAATGATTTGTGACAATTTTCCTAAGGATGTTACACAGGGTAATTTTACTTCTTTTTTTTATTTCCATTGACAAACATAATACGAGCAGTTGGAAGCACTAAGCACTCGTTTGAAAAAAAAAAACATTATGCCGATGTTATTTACCCATTTGCACACTGGCAGAGTATCCAAAAAAACAGTTAATCAATGTTCGAACTTGCTAAATAGTGCCAATATCAGTTCATTGGTGTGGGGGGTCCAGAAACAAACATGCCTGGAGTCAGGACACTGATGGTATCTGTGCCCATCTCAGTCTTGATGGACCAGTCATGGGACATGCCTCTGACGTGCCTAAGGAAGGTCATTCAACTGCCCTATACAGGGAGGGGGAGATATACACAGAGAGTAAAAGTTTCTTCACTTTTTCTAATTTTTGGTGGTGCCGGCTGGGTGGACATGCTATAGGCATCAATTGCCTCAGTCAGTATGTCCCACTCCTGCTGTGTACTATCACCAACCCGGAAGTTGTGGTGGACATGCTATAGGCATCAATTGCCTCACTCAGCATGTCCCACTCCTGCTGTGTACTATCACCAACCCGGAAGTTGTGGTGGACATGCTATAGGCATCAATTGCCTCACTCAGTATGTCCCAATCCTGCTGTGTACTATCACCAACTTGGAAGTTGTGGTGGACATGCTATAGGCATCAATTGCCTCACTCAGTATGTCCCACTCCTGTTGTGTACTATCACCAACCCGGAAGTCGTGGTGGACATGCTATAGGCATCAATTGCCTCACTCAGTATGTCCCACTCCTGCTGTGTACTATCACCAACCCGGAAGTTGTGGTGGACATGCTATAGGCATCAATTGCCTCACTCAGCATGTCCCACTCCTGCTGTGTACTATCACCAACCCGGAAGTTGTGGTGGACATGCTATAGGCATCAATTGCCTCACTCAGCATGTCCCACTCCTGCTGTGTACTATCACCAACCCGGAAGTTGTGGTGGACATGCTATAGGCATCAATTGCCTCACTCAGCATGTCCCACTCCTGTTGTGTACTATCACCAACCCAGAAGTTGTGGTGGACATGCTATAGGCATCAATTGCCTCACTCAGCATGTCCCACTCCTGTTGTGTACTATCACCAACCCAGAAGTTGTGGTGGACATGCTATAGGCATCAATTGCCTCACTCAGCATGTCCCACTCCTGTTGTGTACTATCACCAACCCGGAAGTTGTGGTGGACATGCTATAGGCATCAATTGCCTCACTCAGCATGTCCCACTCCTGCTGTGTACTATCACCAACCCGGAAGTTGTGGTGGACATGCTATAGGCATCAATTGCCTCACTCAGCATGTCCCACTCCTGTTGTGTACTCTCACCAACCCGGAAGTTGTGGTGGACATGCTATAGGCATCAATTGCCTCACTCAGTATGTCCCACTCCTGCTGTGTACTATCACCAACCCGGAAATTGTGGTGGACATGCTATAGGCATCAATTGCCTCACTCAGCATGTCCCACTCCTGCTGTGTACTATCACCAACCCGGAAGTCGTGGTGGACATACTATAGGCATCAATTGCCTCACTCAGCATGTCCCACTTCTGCTGTGTACTATCACCAACCCGGAAGTTGTGGTGGACATGCTATAGGCATCAATTGCCTCACTCAGCATGTCCCACTCCTGCTGTGTACTATCACCAACCCGGAAGTTGTGGTGGACATGCTATAGGCATCAATTGCCTCACTCAGCATGTCCCACTCCTGCTGTGTACTATCACCAACCCGGAAGTTGTGGTGGACATGCTATAGGCATCAATTGCCTCACTCAGCATGTCCCAATCCTGCTGTGTACTATCACCAACTTGGAAGTTGTGGTGGACATGCTATAGGCATCAATTGCCTCACTCAGCATGTCCCACTCCTGCTGTGTACTATCACCAACCCGGAAGTTGTGGTGGACATGCTATAGGCATCAATTGCGTCACTCAGCATGTCCCACTCCTGCTGTGTACTATCACCAACCCGGAAGTTGTGGTGGACATGCTATAGGCATCAATTGCCTCACTCAGCATGTCCCACTCCTGCTGTGTACTATCACCAACCCGGAAGTTGTGGTGGACATGCTATAGGCATCAATTGCCTCACTCAGCATGTCCCACTTCTGCTGTGTACTATCACCAACCCGGAAGTTGTGGTGGACATGCTATAGGCATCAATTGCCTCACTCAACATGTCCCACTCCTGCTGCGTACTATCACCAACCCAGAAGTTGTGGTGGACCCTGAGTTCCTTGAGCGCTTGATGCTGTAATTTAGCCCTGTTGATTACGTCCAGGTCCATAAGACAGATGTATACCCAACTCTTATGTTTTGTTTTTCTCTCTTTCTATGGGCTGCTCCTCCAAACTGCCTCCAGATGGACTTCTTGGCCTCTTTTGGGAGGCAGTTCGAGATGGCAGCAGCGCTGATTAAGTTGGAGGAGGAGGAAGTGTAGGGGATTTTGTTGGGGGGGGAGAAAGCTGGGTGGACAGACTCTGTCAGGGACAATTTATTTAGATATGTTTTAGAGGCAGAGGTTGGGGGGTGTTCATAGTATTTTGGTGGAGTGAGGAGTAGTTGGAGGGGTACCCTTCTCCACTGGTTGTCCGGTCTTCAATTTTATTGAAAGTGCCACCGTCTTTTTTTTTTCCTTTCCCACTACCCCAGTCCTAGGTCTGTCTGCATACGACTGCGGGGTCCCCCCTTTGGGGCAGTTGGTGACTCTCAGTTTTGGGGGGGGGCGCATGTATTGACTGAGGCGACGCTATTTTGGCTTTCCTCCCACCTTTACCCATTACCTACTACTCCCTGCCTGACGTCTCCTTTGGTGGCACCTTTTTAGATGACAGAGAAGACAGCTTAGTTGAGGGGGGACCTAAATGTCTCTCGAAAGCGGACCTGATTTTTCTGGTTCCAGTAATGGGCATGAAATTCTTCAGTGACAGTCTGAGTGGATGGGAGGGGATGTTTTGTCGTGACTACCGGTTTCTTTTTTCAGAAAGAAGTGAGGTGATCACTCTCGCTACATATCCAGCAAACTAGTCTCCTACTTTTTACTATTAGGAGCAGCTTCTTTCAGACATCCATTTCCAAATAGTTGGGATCAGCAAGGAAAGCTTTCCTATCTATCATCAGATCAAAATGCCATTTTCTGCACATGGCCTTGGTAGCCACAGAGACAATTTCTCCAAATGGCAGGAAAAATGCCCCAAAGTGCTCTCCAAGGACATACAAAGGTACCTCAAATACAATTACCCTGGTCTGGGATGAGGGAAATCCCAAATGTTAGGACAGCCTTCAACTGACGTTTTCTCCCCTTGCTCTGCCAGAAAAGACAAGTTAGTATTTTCCCATTCCCTTCATGGTCGGGGGGGGGTGTCATTTTATTGGCTTTTGTCACTTTGTATTTCTTCGTTTTTTTCAATTTCTTCATTTTTTTTTTCTTAATCTGGCCTGATCAGCCTTGGAGGGAAGAGAGAACTCAGAGAACATTCCAAATAACAAGCCAGGTGAAGGGTGCGTTGTTATTATTGAGGCATTTCAGCCTGGGTGTCCATCAAACCGAGCCCCTCTGTAAGTTCTAAAGTTTGCTACTTTTGATTTATAGAGTTAGATTGAGTAATGTTTGTATAATTGAAATAGAATTCATTTTATTACAATAAATTGAATGTGACTTCTATCATCAACATTTGCTATATCATAATAGGTATTACTTATTTAATTGCTATGAATTAAATGAATTGAAATGTTATTATAGATAAAATAAATTTAACTTCTACTCATTTTATTCAGTGTTGCCTGGCTAGATGTTGTTTTTTTTAAATTGGGAAATGATTCCTTGGTCTGAAAAATTGAGAAAAAAAGCATCTAGATTAGCATCACTGATTTTATTATAACTTAACTAGATCAAAATATTACTTTTATCAAAGAATTTTTTTACCAATGACTTTTTTCCCTAGCCAGGAGCCAAAGTTATGACTTTTTTTTTTCCTTTCTTGTAAATCTTCAATCAATGATGCACTGTGTTGACAAAATGTCTGAGTTTTTTTTATTAGTACACACCAAATATCAGTGTCCACAATTTTTAGGTATAGAAGCCTGAAGAGAAAAAAAGTTTATCATCAAATAAAGATAACAACATTTAGGTTTTTAAGGTGTTAGGGATGAAAGCAGTTTTCACAAAGCGAAATTTTCATGAATCCCTATTTCAAAATTATTACTTTAGCAATTATGGAGGCTCAGAAAACATCACTTTTGTTAATGCCCTTTTTAAAAAAAACAAGTTATTCGTAGACATGCAACTTGATTGATAAGATGTCTCTTCTTCTGCTGCAGAAATGAGGTGTAATAAGTGGATTATTTGAATTTTTCAATCAAGGCGAAAGGGTCTCAAATCAAGATCTGAATTAGGTTTATGTCCCCTACTCTACAAAATAAGCAAAGATGTTGAAATAAAAATTTTACAGTGAAAAAAAATAATCACCAAATTAGTGTATCAGTGCATAATTCTTTTGGCCTTTTCCTAGCCACTTTTAGCATATTTTTTGGTGTTTTTTATCACTTTTCTTCATTTTGCGCTCCTTAACAGTCAGACTAGCGTGAAAAACTTTTTTGAGTTGGCAACACTGAGTTTCAGTCTTGGCAATTTTTTCTGCAAAAATCCATTACAAAGAGCAGTATATGTGTGTGCAAGTATTCATATGTGTATTTGAAAGTATGCAAAGGTCAGCATGTCTAAAATGTATCTGTATATGAAGCCCATGTCAGAAAGGTCAAGGAAAGACAGGTAAAGGAGAAAGGTTACAATTACATTCTTTATCAGCAGGAGCATGAAATTAATTTATTTTCCTTTGCCAAAATCTCATTTTGATACACGCACTTATTAAAAGATCAAAGGCAAAATACTATTCAATAACTGTTGATGCAACATCTGATTCTGAACATGTTGAATAAACAGCATCTATCATACATTGCCTTCAATGCATAGATTGTGAGTACAAGATTCAAAAGAGATTGCTAAATTTTGGAGACTTTGTAAGAAAACAAGTTTTGACACAGGAAATTTACAGGAAACATTGAATAAAAATGGCATTCTCTTGGAAGATTGCAAGTGTCAAGGGTATGACAATGGTGCTTATATGACAGCTAAGTACAAGGGCCTTACAAAGGGTATTACTTAATGAAAATCCTATCACCTTTTTCTCATTATGTGGGTGTCATACATTGAATTTCTGTGGCATGAATTCAGTAGAGTGTTCTACTGAAGTTTCTGAATATCCAGCAGGACTATCAGCATATGTTTCTTCATTTTTTCATAATTCTGGCTATCTATGTGTGTATATATACATCATGTGTATAGGCCAGACCAATGGGTCAAGACAGATGAAAGTTTAAATATTTACAACTTATTATATGTGAGAAAAAAAATGCTGCCAAAAATAAGTTTCTAGGCGATCAATTTACAATAAAAGTTTATGAAAAATCGGGCCCTTAGTTTGTGTCTGGCAAAGTTCATGCCTGAAAATTCAGGCTGCCCAACAAAAGGCGAGAAGAGATACTTATTCATTAATCACCCCTTTTTCCAATTTTGATTAATCAACCCCAACACCGCATGCTGCCAAAAGACTTTGGTTACATGATGGTTTCTATTGAGAGAATAATCAGACCTGTGCTGAATTATATTCTATTTTTTTATGAAAAAAAAATTCATGATCGATTTCTGGTATTATGAAAATTCACAGTGGTAGTATCATTCTCCAAGTTACAGTACGTTCAGAAATTACCACGATTATTTTGAAAAGTCTAGGATTATTGGAAGTTTATAGAGAACCATTAAATACATTATTTCTTCCAAAATTGTACTTTTCCTGAAGCATTTGATTCTTGGGAATTTTTGCGTGAGTAATCACAATTATTAAAAATACTCAACTTGATAAAAATAAAGATGAAGATAACTCGATGAATATAGAATTTAATGTCCTCAAAAGTTGTTACAAAATTAAATTTCCTTTCTACCTCATCTGATCTTCTCATTCGCCCATCCTCTCTTTCACCACTTCCATTTTCACCACCTTATTTTTCTGGTAAATTGAGTTGTCTGCTGTCGAGTTCGAGCCGTCCTATTCTATCCTACCGTTTTATTAATTAAAATAACTAATGAAAAATTTCAAAAATAAATCCCCAATCTATCGTACCCATCATCAGAACCTCCATCACCGGCTACCTAATTCAAGTCCTCAAGGAAGTTTGAAGAGTGATACACCCGAACTGTAGGTACAAACAAATGCCATAAAACAAACATCTTTGGATGACTTAAAATATATATAACATTAAAAATGTGTGATCAGAATATGAAACCAGGTAAACACTTTCCCCAACGTATAAAGAATTGCGTAACAAAAAACGCTAAGAGGCGCATGCCCTAGAAATGCGTAGTTCAGATGCAAAACCTGACTGATATTACTGATGTAACTTGGTGGATATTTTATCGGAAGGGACGAAATCATCTCCAACACCGCATGACAATTTCCTTTGTCCTACACGATACGACATATTTTCCGCTAAAATAATTGGACGGTTTTTTCAGATTTCTCTTATCCTCTTCCATTCAGTATTATTGTTTTAAATTTAAAAACAACAACTTAAGAGCAATACTGAAATTGTCTATGTTGACTGCTGTGGGTGGGAATTCCGAAAAAAAAAAAAAAAAAGAAGTAATTATCAAGCCAAGCCTAACTCTCTCTACCAAACTTCAGTTTTATCTTATTTCACAAAAGGTAAGTTGAATCAATTTCCCCATTTAATTAAAAAAAAATGTATATGTAGATGTATTTCGATCTGCTTCAACTGAATATGACTCATTTCTGCGGGAATTTTTTCATTTTAGTTGAAAAATGAAGTGAGTCGATTGGCTTTAAATTGGGGGTTCGATTCAACAAAACTGAACCCTATCAGTGGATGTTAGATTTATAGTGTTGTAAACATAATACCGAGACATACATATAGGAAGAGTGCAGTTTTGCAACGTACATTGTGAATCAATCCCTCGCTTCAGAGCTAATCATATTTACTAACTTCCAGTTGGAAGTGACTTTTTCTGAAAAATGAAGGTCAAATTTTGTCAAAGCAGATTAGACTACAGGAACCACTTCTCTCTTATTTTGCTTCAGATTCTGTTTAGCAAACCAAACCAATGTATTTTTGTTTGTGTCTGAAAAAGTATTCTTCTCACGTTCGTTAATTAGATCGGCGCTATTTCACTTCTGCACCCTTAGTAGTCAACAAGGGAGATAACTCTCAAAGTAACAACAAAGTGAGACGAAGCTGACTTTTTCGATTTTACAAAATAGAAAGAATCATTCCACATTACAAAAAAAAGGGATCAAAATAATTTTTATAAAAGAAATTGAAAGAGAAATCAGTGTAAATGAAAAATTGTTTTCACACTACAACGAAAGGGAGAGCATTTTTTGAAATTTGATTAAAGGAAAAATCATTTTTACAATACAAAGGAAGGGGGAGCACTTTTTTGTTAAAATGAAAGAAAAATCAGAAGCTGCAATTTTGCCAGAAATTAGAAAATCAGTTCTATCGATTTTCCAAAATCTGTGCTTGAACTCAAATTACTAATTCCATTTTCATTTTCATCAGCTGTTATGTTTCCTACACCTCTACTTTGCTTTTGGTAAATAGCAAAAATATTTTTTCTATTTGAAAGATAACAACTCTATTCCCAGAATTTAGAGATATTTGCATCCTAGCTTAAAAAGGCAAGACATGTATTCAATACCCATTTGAAACTCCAAGGCATGACCCTCTGAAATAGACGTGTACTACGCATCCTGAACATCATGTGGCCTGAGAAAATTTCTCATACCAATCTCTGAGAAACAGCTAATTGAACCCCATCAATTAGGACATAGAGTGAAAATATTTGTGGTTTGGACACATTCTATATTAACCTGCTGACAATTTCATAAGGAAGACAAGTACTGGAATCCACAGGGAAAAAGAAGAGTTGGGAGGCCAAATTGGACCTGGAGAAGATTTGTCATAGGTTCTGCAAAAGGTAATTGCCCAGAACCAAGTCTACTGGTGTGTCATGATTAAGACCTTATGATCCACAAGGAGTCCACAGGAATAAACAAACAGGTGGAACAATGCAGATATTTTCTGCAAATATATGAAAAAATGTGTACAATGTTGAAAAAAAAAGACAACTCAAAATAATGATAGACATTAACTGGTTATATTCTTGTACTCTATTGAATATATCATGAAATTTTATCTTTTTTCAATAATGTTAAAAGTTCTCCCCTATTGTAATCAATAGCATTTGGTATATTTCATTTCTTACAGAAGTCTGCCTCTGTAGCAAAAGCAGATGAAGTGAGGGTGAGTTCTGACAGATTTCTCACTCTTTTCATTTGTTGAATTATTTTTAAACACTTTTTTCTGGCATATCCCCTATGTTGCTGGTAGCTTGACTAAAAAAACTGGCTCTAATAACTGGAATATCTATTTTCATTTATCTGTATATTAGTAATCACAAAATCATTCTTCAAACCTTTCGTCTATTTATGATCTAGACCACAATCTAAAATGAAGAAAAAATATCCTAATCCAGATAAACTCACGTTGAATTATTTTTTGATGATTTTGTTGAACTAATGTAATGCTGAAGTTTTCTCTTCTGCCTTTCATTTGCTATTACTTTCTCTTTTTCAAAAATCTTTTGTAAATTTTCAGACCTTGAAAATGAGAATTTTTCTCTAATATACCAATACAAAATTACAGAGAATTGTGAAGAGTCACCCATTATGAGAGTTTATTGAAGTACACCTCTCATATTTGTCATTGCCCGAATACAAGTCTGACTAAGCTAAGTCTTTTCCCAATTTCTAAAACCAGCTATTAACGACATCAATATAAAAATAAATATAGCAGAGTTATTGGGTGATATCACGATTGAGCAGGCTAAATGAGAATCTCAAATGAAGACTAATTTCATCAGACTCTTGAAAAAAAGATTCATTATACGAAAGATGTGACTCATCAAAGCTATAAGCTTCAACTATGAGTATCTGCTCTGTTATTGAAGGATTTGATAGTATGTTTTCCTTAATTTTTTGTTAAATATCTAATTGTGAACTTTTTTCCCTTTTCACAGAATTCAAATACATCAACAAACATGCAAACCAACTCTGAAGCAAAAAGTTATTCCTGTGAGGTGTGTGGATCATCATTTTCACAGGATACACATTTACAATTACATATTAAAAAACATACTGTAGTGAAGCCATTTAGTTGTGAAATGTGCAAATCATCATTTACTCGTAGTTTAGGCTTGAAATTACACATGCGATCGCATACTGGAGAGAAACCATATTCTTGTGAAGTGTGTGGGTCAGCATTTGCAAAATTATCAGGTTTAAAGGAACACATGCAAACTCACACTGGAGAGAAACCATTAGGTTGTGAGGTGTGTGGGTCAACATTTTCAAAAATATCATCTCTAAAGGAACATATGCAAACACACAGTGGAGAAAAACCATTTAGTTGTGGTGTTTGTGGGTCAGAGTTTGCAAAGAAATTAGACTTGAAAAAACACATGCAAACCCACACTGGAGAAAAATCATATTCTTGTAAAATGTGTTCTTTAGAATTTTCTCAAAGTTCATTGTTGAAAATACACATGAGATCACATACTCGACAGAAGACATTCACTTGTCAACTATGTGGATCTAAATTATCAACAAAAGGGAATTTGAAAATACACATGCGATCCCACACCGGAGAAAAACCCTTTACTTGTGAAGTATGTGAATTTGCATTTTCAATTAAATCAAAATTAAAAAGACACATGCGAACACACACAGGAGAGAAACCTTTTTCATGCCAAATATGTGAATCAAGATTTTCAGAGAGTTCAAATTTAAAAGAACACATGCAAACACACACCGAGGAGAAACCATTTACTTGTGAAGTGTGTGGATCTGCATTTGCAAGAATATCTTATTTGAATAAACACATGCGCACACACACTGGAGAGAAACCATTTATATGTGAAGTGTGTGGGTCAGCTTTTTCGAGAAAATATCTTTTAAAAATGCATATGCGAACACACACTGGAGAAAAACCATATTCTTGTGAAATGTGCACTTCTGCATTTGCACGTAGTTCACATTTGAAATCACACATGCGATCACATACTGGAGAGAAACCATATTCTTGTGAAGTATGTGCGGCTGCGTTTGCAAGTATATCTGATTTAAAGAGACATATGCGGACACACACTGGAGAGAAACCTTATTCGTGTAAAGTGTGTGGATCAGCATTTTCACAGAGCTCAAATTTGAAAGGACACATGAAAACACATGCTGTTGACAAACCATTTACCTGCGAAGTGTGTGGATCAGTATTCTCAGAGAGATCATATTTAAAAATACATATGACATCACACACTGGAGAGAAACCATTTACGGGTGAATTATGTGGGTCTTCTTTTTCACCGAAATCAAATTTAAAAATATACCTAGGAGCACACACTGGGAAAAAATTACTTTCTTGTGAAATTTGTTCATCAGCATTTTATCGTAGTTCACAATTAAAAAAACATATGCTATCACACACGGGGGAGCAACCAAATAGGAGAAAATCTCAACTTTTAAAGTGTGTGGCTCAGCATTTTGAAAGAAATCAAAATTAGAATAGCATATATGATCACACTAGTGAATTGTGCAAATTCATGTTTTAAATTTTAGATTAATAGTACACATCCAATCACATGCTGGAGAGAAACCATAATATTGTGAAATGTTTTGTCTGTATTCACAACGATATCAGATTTGGAAGGACAAATTTACTCAGCTTTTAATTTTTTGTGCTGGTAACTGAAGGTGAAATCATAAAGCTAGAAAAATGGTTTTTACATAAACTTACTGTAAGGAAGAACATTGCTCAGTGTTGAAATTTTTGTCTATAACAGAATACTTGATGTTGGACTAGATAGCTACTGGTAAAAGATTTATTTAAGAATCCAAAACGTGCAATGGAGTAGACATATTTAGTTTTTGTTGCAGTTGTTCAAGTTGATCTAATAAGTAATCACCGCTTCCCACAGCAGACCATTTTTAAACACTGTCGATTCAGGTTATTCATGTGTTCTCGCATATGTATCTATATATCTGGACATTGTTCAGCCCTAACTGCTCACATTAGAAACTTGAAATTTTGTACACACACTCCGCTCAATGAGTAGGGAAAATTTATTTGTTTTTTATTTTGGAAATAACTCTCCAAAATAACTCTTTAGCAGAGATTCAATTTACAATGTAAATTTATGCTGAATTGATCCCTTGGTTTTTGTCCGGCAGTGTTCAAGCCTTTTTTTCCTTTGAAAATTTAGAATTTTTAGTGATCACAGCCAAATAATAGGCAATAGTAGATACTTATTCATTGATCATGCCTTTTTCCATTCTTTTGATTGATCACCCACAACATTCCATGCTGTCAAAAGATGTTGGTTGTCTGGAAGTTGAGGAAACATACCTTTTCACATATGTCTCATCTCTCTTCAACCGCTGTTGGACAAGTTCCAATGAGCTCTCTCTCCATTGCATTCAATCCCTGGCAGCTTGTTGTGCCTCTTTGTAACAGAGTTATCCCTTCCAGCTCCTGTGCCACTGTTCTGAAACAGTCATAAGAGTATCTTCATTTTAAGGCTGTATTGCAGATGGAACAGAGTTGGAAGAAGGCACACTGAGACTTTCTCAGCCCCGTTTTGATATCTGTTTGATTCTGCTGCCTCCACTAATGAGACTGCCAAGGTAGATAAAATCTTCCATAGACTCAAGTGATTCCTCATTCACAAGAATGGGTGCTGTGGGGATGGTGTTCATATACACATATATTCACTTGCATTTTAGATGTGTTGATGCTGAATCAAGTCTGTCCTTCAAATTTGTGAAGCTTGTCAGTTTTGGCTTGCACTTTGGAGTAATTGGTTGAAAGAAAAGTGTGAGTTCAGGCTAAGTCAAGATCTTCCAACTTAGAGAACAGGGTCCCCTGGATGCCTTTAAATTTGTTGCTGGTGATCCAGTCCATGGTAACAAGGAAAAGGATAGGAGATGGTACACCCTTGTCCTACTCTGGACTGTACAAAAAAAAAAACATTCAGAGAGGGTATTGCCCATGATGGTACTTGAACTGGTCATTGTTTTCATGATTGTGATGATCTTGGGTAGAATTCTGTAGGAGTGCAATATCTTCCAGAGAGTGTTCCAGTAAATATTATGAAATCTTCAAAGTTGATCTAGTGAAGCATATTCTATTCAAAGCTCTGATGATATTTTGCAGAACAAAGATCTGGTCAATACATCCTCTTTGCCTCTGTCTAAGATTCCTCACCTGTTGTCGCAGGTCTTAGTGTCTTCCTTCTTAAGGATTTTAATAGTCTTTGGGGATGGTATCACTGTTCCAGATGTCCATCAGCACCATTATTGATGTGTGAATGTCAGCTCTCAGCATCTCAATATGAAAAATGTCTATGCATCATGCTTAGACACCCTTTGGGATTAGGATGGCAGTTCTAAACTTGACAAGGTTGGGGTGGGGAGGCTGATATTGATTTCCAGGATTTCGTATGGTATAATGTTGGCTGGTTGTTGTGGTTCAGGTAGGTTGAGGACTTCCTGGGAGTGCTGAATCCATCAGACTGTTTGCCATTCGTGCTCTGATGTTGCCATTCTTGTTCCTAACATCAGAATTTAGGCTCGTACATTTGCTGCAGACTTGCCTGGTGATCTTGTGCACTGTGCCCAGATTTCCCTTAGCTACTCTTGCCTGGTTTTCTGCAGAAATTTTTTTGTCTCTCCAGGCACTCCTTCGTCCTTGTTTTGATAGGATGCTGATATCTATTCTTTGGTCCCTTTCTGTTTGAAGCCCAATACATTTTGTGCTGTTCTAGAGTAAAGATTTTTAATAGCATTCCAATTGCAGTTTATGGTGGGTTTTTTCATTTCAGAGGTAGCATTTAGTATGCTGTAGTGATTTTTGATTTCAAACACACACTTCTTTTTTTGCTGTGCATGTGATCGTTATCAATCACTGCTATATGCAACTGACCAGTTTGAACACTATTGATTGGTTTAGATTATTCATGTGTTGTCACATTTAATTGTATGTATCTGGACTTTGCTCAGCCCCAATAGCTTTTAGAATTTTTTTCTCTTCGTTTTAGATTATAAATTTATCGTTCAAATCATATAGGTAGCATTTCTATCAAGGTAACCTAATTTCCCCACCACCACTGCCACTGCTGAATTTATGATGTAAATGAGAATGTATGTGGGTGGTGCTGATACAAAATGTCCCTTGGGGTGCTAGTATTTTTTTTTTTTTTTTTGTCGTACTTCTGCATCAATATGTGGTTGGTAGTTGCAAAGGATTGAGTCATTGCTAGATCCAGGACAACCTTCAAAATTCTATTCAATGGGAATCTACTGGGGAGCAAGGCAGTTCTTTGTGTTTGGTGTAATTCAACGGGAAGTCTTTATTATGAATTGCTATGTATCCAGTCATTTCATTGAACGCCATATTGCAGACGCATAGTCAGCCAACAGCAGTTCAGTTTTGCCATGCAGCCAATTTGTTGGGAATCTTTCTGATGAAGTGATGTTTTGTTGACTTTACTTGTCGCTGACTGCCATTTCTTTGAATGCTTTTTTTTTTTTTTTTTTACTACCATTTACTTTTTGAAAATGAAGAAAAAATACTGGAATTTCTGTAAAATAATTTTATTTTACATCTTAAATAACAACATAGGAAGACAAGGATGATAAAACGTTTATTATAAAATTAATTTTTGTGAATGATAAGAGAAATAATCCAGCAAAAATTGATGTTCTATTTTGAAAAAGTAATTAGAATTGGAAAAGATTGGTTCTCGAGTTCTTTCTTGGCTTTGCTACAAAGAAAAAAAGCCTAAATTCCAGTCAAAAGACTCAAAAAATAAATTTTCATTCATCATTAAGTAGAATTTTGCAATGTTTCAGTGTAATTTTTTTTCATTCACTTTCTCAACAACATTCAACATACACCATCATTGAAAAGTAAGTAAATAAAACTTTCATATACGATTTTTTTTTCATCAGTGTAGTTAATCTGTTGGAAAAAAATTATATCATTCCTATAAGTTATGTAAGCATAGATTTATCAAGCTGATTCCTAAAGCAGGTTTTACATTTTTGTCAATACCAACAAATTAGTTTTTCGAAAGATGTGTCTGTCTCGACAACAGAAAATTTGAAGTATTCTGTTAAAAATGCATGGTGAGAAATTTTTTCAAAATGAAGTAAGTCTCCAAAAATTGATTCAATCATGAAAAAATTAGTTGAATTTATGATTAATTGACTGGATTTTGAAAAAAAAATAAAGAAAATTACTCTTTTTACTGTAGAGGTGTCAGCAGTATTTTAAATTTGAAAATGTTTTACATCTGAATTTGGATTGTTTTGGTTGCATCTATTTCTAACAGCTAAGAATGCAATCAAATAATCTGAACGTTTCAGATTTGAAATACTGCTGGCATCTCTACCAAAACAAGTATAATTTTCAATATATTTCTAGTTTTTAAAAAAACTCCTGTCAACCATTAAATTAACTGTTTTTCTTTGCGTCATTTTTCAGAAGCCTATTTTTATTTTTGATAGTTTTTTATTAAATGTTCTTGACTGAAGTGTTTAATTTTACTACTAAGGAAGGGACACATTCTTCAAAGAAGTTATTTCATGTTGATATGGACAAAAATCTAAAAAAAATTAAGAAATAAACTCAATCTATGCTTGTATAACTTACTGGAATTATAAAAACAATTTTTCCAAATGAAAATCTACACCTGATGAAAAAAAAAAAATTGTATAAAAAAGTTATATTTACCAGTTTCTCCAACAGTGTTGAATGTTCCTGATAAGAAAACGTAAATAAAAAAAATATTCCAAAACATTGCAATATTTCTACTTGGTTATTACTGAAATGTTGTTTTTCATTTCTTTTGAATTTGAGCTTTTTCATTCTAGCAAACCCTAGAAAAAACCCAAGAACTAATCTTTTCTTTTCCAATTTTAATTCCTTTTTCGAAATAGGGCATCAATTTCTGCTGGTGGCTTATATCTCTAATCATCCACAAAAATTTATTTCATAATGTTATATCCTTAACTCCCAATGTTGTTATTCAAGATGCAAAATAAAATTATCTTTTAGAAATTTCACAATTTCTTTCTGCATTTTTAACCCCTAAATGGTTTTAAAAAAGTATATGATGTCGTTTTTATTTTATTGTTTATTACACTTATCTTGTTAGAAGTGATTCCAACAAGTTTACGATATGAAAAATTCCATTATCAATTTTTGACTAGTATTTCTTTCACCTTAATTCTAACTGCTTATCATTGAAATTTCTCAGACTGTCAGTCTATGGCAATGATTAAACAGTAGTAATTGGAAAAAAAGAATAAACTGTAAGCAAGACTCAAACTTGCATCTGCTTTACCTCATGAAGCTTGCCTATGTATGGTGACAAAACTAGGTGAGCTGTCATGGCTGGCAGAAGTTGAAATCTAATGTTATTCATCCATTTTCTTTCTTACACGATCACTCAGTGCTATATTTTGTTATTTTATGTTTACGAGTTGTACTAGTAGTAATATTATCCTACTCAATAAAGGTTGATAATATTTCATCTAATGAAAAAAGTTGATGTTTTACTTTACTCTCTTTCGTTATGGATTGAAAGAACAATATGTTTTAGAGAACCACTCTCCAAATTATGTTGTTTTCATCTTTATATAAAAATAGAAAAAACATTGAAACCACTGTCTTGGGTTTTTTCCAAATTATATCCATTTTCTGCAAATATTTTAGCATCAACATCCCAACTCAGAGACAATATTTCTAAGGAACAAGAATATAACCCAGAAAACTTTTTGTTTTTGAATATTTTCATAAATTTTTTACCGAGAGGATAAATGGTTAGTTTAGACTAATTTCCTCATCCTTGTTCTTTTCAGCTACACATCAGGAGGGAACAGACCATGAATTTGAGATTTTAATACGTAATATTTGTGCTATATTCTTTTTAGTTTCAATGCAAGTTTGAGTAATTTTTGAGTTATTCATGTAGTTTATTGTTGCTTCAGATTTTCTACATGCCAAGGTTTGATTTTTTCAAAGATTTCACTAAAACTTTTTTTTTTTGTCCCTTAGATAAATCAATGTCAATTATCAATGTTTTGATTAGCAATACTTTCACCTCAATCCCTGTTGCTTTATATCTCAACTCTCAAACCGTCATTTTACAGCCATCAATGCTAATAGAATAATAGTTGGAGAGATGCAATAAAAAGTAAAATGAAGAATGAAGTAATGCTAGTTGAAAAATTCTAAAGGAGAAATGTCAGGTTAATATGGATGATACTGCAAGACTTAGTATCCCAATTCAAATTAATTTACAAGAATGCGGCCATGAAATGGAGATAATTCCTTAAAAATTTGAATGAATTATCTCTCTCTTGGAAGAAAAATTGTTATTGCTTTGATTAAAATTTACCTTTATGTTAGTTCTGCATAGTGATGGGTTTCTGCGATGAAAAGCAAAAATAAGTCATTTTTGCACACACGGATGTGATGGCACATCTGCGATAAATGTCAAATAGAGTAGTCTCCCTTAGTGACCAGATTTTTCCATTCTTCCTTTCCAGATACTTTTAGCTAGCAGTATTGTTGAAAATGTCATTGGAAAGTAAAGGGATTAGAATAGACGTCAAGTATCTGAGCAACTTCAAATTTGCAGATGACATTGCCCTTTTTGCTGAGAACCTGCACAAACTCCAACTAATGATAGATGAACTAAATGAACTGAGCAAGAAAGTCGGCCTACACATGAAGTTCAGCAAAACGAAGATCATGTGCAATAACCACATCGGAGATAAAAACACTGAGATCAGAATCAAAGACACAGAACTGGAGAAAGTCGATCACTACATCTACCTAGGACAACGAATCTCCATGACCCTCAAAAGAAAAGAAATCAAGTGAAGAATCACACTAGGGATGGCAAGCCTTTGGCAGAGCAAGCTCAACCTTAAAAAATAAGAAGATCCCATTAATCCTAAAAAGAAGGGTGTATAATCATTGCATCCTCCCAATAGTCACTTATGGAGCTGAAACATGGAACCTAACCAAGAGACCGATCTGCAAATTGAGAACTATGCACATGAGAAAATTATGCTAGGCGTCACATGGAGAGACCACAAGATAGCACAGTATATCCAGGAAAAGACAAGAGTCAGGGACATCATAGAATCCATTAAAAAGCTCAAATGGCAGCAGGCTGGCCATGCTACACGAATAGCAGACAACCGATGGACATCGTGACTCACGACATGGATCCCCTGAGATCACGTGCAAAACCAAGGCCGGCAGAATATTAGATGGAGCTAGACAAATTCAGGAAGTAGTGGCTCAGCGATGCCCATGATAGAGAAGTGTGGCAAATCCTGGGGAAGGTCTATGTCCAACGACGGACGTTGAAAGACTGATGATAATGATGATGATGCATGAAAACTCTGAATTTAGAAATCTTATGATGTTTGAATTTCATATTCATGAATATATTATTCAAGAAATGCTGAATGCTATGGATCTTTGATTTTCTCTAATATTCATAAACATAGCATTTAAGTAGGCTTGAAAATATACAATGTCTTCTGAGATCTTTATAGAATCAAAAAATACATTTTTCAAAATGAAAAATTCAAACATTATACAGCCTTTGTTTGATTTTCTGTGAGTAGTGATTGATTAGTACACTCAAAGAAAATTCATTCAAAGGCTCTTGTGACCTTTAAGCATATCTTTCTATTAAAAATTTTAACATTGAGCCTATGTATTTTTCAGGCATACTTAATAGACACAATAATGAAAATGAATAACAATGAACAAAATTTTGTTTTATTTACCTTTATTTCTTATCAACAAAAGATTTACTCGTATTGATCTGGTATCAATGCTATTTTAGGACCAAGGAGGAGTCTTATTGCAGTATCATTTTCAAATTCAAACTTCCAAACATCTCAGGAGCCTTTGTGTGGTTTTCTGAAAAAAAAAAATAAGAGAAAAGCAACAAATAATCCAGTCACTTTCAAGCTATAAATTTAGCTGGAAATGAAAAATTTAAAAAATCTAGGCACTCTCAGCCACCCACCAAGGGCAGTAACTCTGGTTGATATTTAGGGAAGCCAACTTATGCCTATGTGTGTAAAATGACTCCAAAATGGCTGCTGCAGCTTTTATTGGACTACCATGTTAGCTTGGCAATATTTGACACCATACGTACCATGAATATGATTAGTAATAAAGTGAATGTACCCAGCTTGTTCTAACGAAAATGTAGTTCTACTGTAGTACTAGGTTATATTCGAAGTGCCTACCATAAATGACACTGCATTGTTTATGGTAAGAAATATGGAAGGTGTTACATAAAGAGGAATTTCTCTTCTGTTTCTATTCCTATTTCATGAATAACTTATCTCAAAATTTGATTCAATTTTTGAAACACTGTACTTGTTCTAGTTTCATAGGATCAGCATGTTCCTGTCACTGAACTTCAGCTTAGAGGATGCAAGATTGTTTTTAAAGACATTTTATATGAAAAATGTATATACAACCTGTCAAATACTGTAATTTGACAATTTTTTTTGTTTTTTCAAGGGGAGATAATTCATTTCAAATTTTTGGATTTATTTCCGTTTTACAGATGCTTTCTAGTGAATTACCCAATTCTCTGAACTTCAACCCAGCTAAAAGGTCTAGGGACTTTTATTGTCATCTAACATTTCATTCACATGATATGGTCACTATAGATGATACCCCCAGAAAGTGTTTGAACAATTGTCTATGGTTAGTTGGCCACTACTGTCAATGGTTTTTCATCATTTAGAGTGGATTTAGGATCCCTTTGAGGTTAATTATTACTATCCATAATTCATGACTTGAACTTATTGAACCAACACTGAGCAGTTCGCACTGTTGTTATTTTTATTCAAATGCTTTGTTTACGTTATAAGCAGCATTATATCCCAATTCGAATTAGTATTTGAAAATTTGTCTAATATCTTGTAATAGACTCAAAAAAAAAAAAAAAAATTTGTCTAACATCACTGTAATAGACTCAAAAACCTCCAGTCCTGACACAATCTGGTTTGTCAACAGACTCATCAGTGTCACACTGAATTAAATCTAGCATGCACTGGTTTGGCCTTTTTATACATGTTGTGTGAATATATGCAATACACCTCCAATGATAAATTATTCTTCTATTATATTGAAAGTGGAAAAAATGTAATTTCATTGGCTAATCTTTTCTCAATACTTTTCTTTATGATGATAAAAAAAATCATGTGAAACAGCCTCAGCCCAATAGAATAGATAACATCCTAGACTTGACAAGAAATGAATCTTGTTCTCGGTGGGTCATCAATTGAGACCTTTATCATGGTTTTTTGTGGGACCCAAAACCTTCAATACAGGCACAAAATGATTAGAAGTGGACAAAACCCTCTAAGACAAAAGCAACACACTTGAAATGGAAAGTGGGAGAAAAGAACCTGGGTTAAATTAAATCATGGCAAAAATTTAAGCAACTCGTGACAGTAGTAAGATTTATTTTTCCCTCCTTTATTCTTAATTAATGAATTTTTTTTACCTGGCTTCATAATCTAATCATTCATTTCTAAAGCCTAACATCTTTTTGAGTCTTCCAAAATGAAAGGGTTCTGCCACCTCAATAGATTTCCATGCAGTCAAAAAAACAAATGTGATAATAGATTACAATTTTTATCTTCTGAATTATTATGTTTCCAGAAATATGAAATAAAGTATAAGTCCTCATTTACAGGCATGGATCTAGAAGGAGATGGTAGGGTTTCAGAAGACCTGAACATTCCCACCCACCCATTCGGACACAGCATGATTACATTTTTTTTTTTTCAAATGTAAAAAGAAATTTTTATAAATAAAAATCTCAAATGATCATGACCTTAAAAATTGAAAAAAAAAAACATACCCGTCAGATAGATTAAAAAAAATTTGACTCCCCCCCTTTCTGAAAATCCTTGACCAGTCCCTGATTTGCAAATCCGATTCAAATGATTGTTCCATAGAATAATAGTTTTTAACTAACAGGCATTTCCATTGACTGAATAATATTCGGTCAAGTTGGAGAAAAAGGCCATTATTTGTCGAAGGTACATCACAAATTTCCAGCAATTCAAAACCATTGGTGATTTTTGCCATTCTTTCAGTGTAGAGATTATTTATAGATATTCACCAAATTAAGACTACATATTTAATTTTTGGAAAAAATGTAAAACTCTGTATTTACTTTTAATACAAAAAATAAATAAAGCAGAAGTTTATTAAGTCAAAGCAGGGAAAATTCACCATGATATATCTAATATATATTGATAGCAAATACAAACAAAACAATAATACGAGGAAATTATTTACATATATATATTCTCATATATTTAAATTGAACTTGTGTTTTTATTTTTTCATTTAACCCCCCCAAAAGATGGATTTTCTTTTCCTCTTTTATAGAACAAAGATATGAAATGAAAGTATGGTGACCATAGCCTTTTTGAGTTCATAGGGAGGAGAAGAGATAGATGCTGACAAAAACTCGCCATAATTATCTTCGTTAGGAATTTTTGTATTTATAAGCAATGCAAATTCAGAATATTTCAATACATAGTATCTCAGATTTCTGCCTAGGGGAACATCTCCTTCAGGAAGCTGAACTAAATCTAGACAAGGCCATACAAGCTGTATGATATACTGAAGGAACAAGACACCTGTCCAACATGCAGATATAAATGCAACAAATCGTCAACATAAGCAGTCAGGTACTAAAAATTCAAAAAACTTTGCTCACTCATTAAAAGTCAAAACTATTTTCACTCCTGCAAATTTTGTGAATGCAGTCACCCAAGAAATAATTGTCTACTATATCAAGAATGCAAAAAAGCACATTATTCCCTATTATTTAATTCAAAAAGGTTGTTATTCTACACTATCTAACAATGGACATTCTAAAAAAAAAAAAGGACGGTAAATTTTGGTCTCAATCAGTGTACGAGAAAAATTTAAAATAGATTTGGGTGTGGAAATAAGTATGTTATCCCCAAAATACTACTACAATCTGTCTTCCTGCCCCAAACTAAAGAAAACTTCAGTGAAACTGCTTGCATATAATAACACTAAAATTCCTGTATTAGGAGAGTGTTTGGATCACTCTAACTCACAAAAATTGTAAAACACCCATACTATTCAGTTACGGATACATAATCTCAACCAGTACTAGATGCAAATACATGAAAAAAAATGAATTTGATCCAAAGAATTTTTCAACTTGATCACTCGAATTTCATAAAATCTTTTTCAAAACTACGATGATTGTTTTGGTGATATTGGCAGTTTACCCTCCACTCACTTCATTACTGTAAACCCAAAAGTAACTCGCATGATTCTTACCCTCAGGAAATTCTCTTTGAACCTGAGAAGCGAATGAAGAAAAAAAAGACTAAAAAAAAATAGGGTTATCTTCCTTGTTATTTTTGAAAAGTCAAATAGGGATAATAAGACTATTTTTCACACCTGCAGGATTTGAATGAGGCAATTAAGCAAGAACATTATAAACTCCGCACAGAAGAAATATTTGTTGAAATGCATGGTTCAATATATCTCTCCAAATTGGACGCCTCCAACGCATCTTGGCAAATTGTAGTTGAGAAAGAAAGGTTTCACATATTAATCTTCAATGCACCTTTTGGAAGATAACTTTGCACCAGGTTACTCAACGGATTGCACAATGCAAACAAAATAATCCAAATCAAAGAAGCACAAATAAATGGGAGAACAAGCACACTCAAGACATGGTCTAATACTCAAGAACACTTACAGAGAATAAAACACATTTTTCACTCATTATGTAAACACGATCTATAATTGAACCAATCCAAATGTATTTTTGCTCAATCTCAAATCACAGAAGATATGAGACAAAAAATTCTAAAATTACTGATCAGTTGTATTTTTATGTGAGAAATCTTTTTGCTCTTCATAAGGCTCCAGAGTGAGACAACTCAGTTTTCAAAAGTGTTTTTTTGCAAAATTTTGAAATATATATCTTGAGCAGTTTTGATGATTGTTTTCCTTGGTGGAAAACCTCATTATGCAAGCTAAGTGCAATGCATATTGTCTATGATGTCCTTTAGAATCTTGAATTGGAAGTATTCTGGGTATCAAGAGATAACAGTAAATGAGAACCAGTCCTCCATGTATAAAAGATTTTTGTTGGCATTCATTTCGGATTGTGTCATTATCGTCAAAACAGCAAGTTACTCCTGAATCTTATAGCAGCAGATTGGGAAGGAGACAAGGAAGGTCACCTATTACCAGTTCAGAACCTCCTTTCGATCTTCAGTGGAAATGATAGTATCAATTATCTAAGATATACATTATTCAATCTGGAAATGACTTGTAAGCTTCTTAAAGACATCTAGTAACCATGAACAGTTCATGGGAGAGTGTGAAAATTCTTAATTTGTACAATTTTCACTGTGCACTCGGCAGCCAATTTTGTACATCGTAAGTTGGGTGATTTGAGTGGAAAAATTGGGAATGGATTTGTGCCCCCCTCCTATTGAAAATGATAAAAGCAAACAAAAGAGGAGCATTCCATCTGCCCCACACTGTGAGTGCAGTACAGATCTTTGACTTGAACTGACATGTCTTATCATGCATGCATGTTTATGACTGGCTGTTTTGTCTTGGCATGTCTTCATGGATCTTTTGACAAGGATCCTGCTGAATTTTGATGGTTATGCGAGAATTGTTCCCCACGTTTGTTTGGCTCAGATTTCATTGAAATCAATATTCTCACAGTGAAAAATTATGGGTTTGTGGCAAGATGCCTTGAAAATAAATAGACCGATATGAATCAACAAGAACTTCCTCCTTTTAATATTTAATATTTTCTGTTTAAAGTAGCTATTTACCCTTGATTTCTTGTCTTTCAGAAAAAACAAGTTCAGAGTCCTGCTTCCTACAGAATTTATGTCATTGATCCTTATAACCTATATTGCAAATGGTAAGAAAAAAAAAGATCTTTTTAGAGCACAAGCATCATCATTCATGAAAATTGCTAATATATGACTTGATCATAATATTTCAAATTCTTTCCCTGGTGATTATTGCAAAAAATCGGGGCTTTATGCGTCAACTCTATAAAAATTCCCAGTAAAAGCAATTAGTGGGTCACATCTTGCAGGTTTGGTAATTTTGAAGACATTTTATGCAGTATAACTTCTGATCAGTTAAAGTAGGATGCATACTTTCTAATTCAATCTCCGTAAAATTATCTTTCCAATGATGTTTAGCAAGTCCAAATTTGAAGAAAATGTTGTCATAGTGGATGTAAGGTAATTTTCTGCCATTTTGAAAAATGACCATCAAAATCATGTTGTCAGGATTCTGTGAAGTCTATCCAAATTTTTTTATAATATACACACACGGTACTAACAAGTTTCACTAGTTGAATTCGTACCCATAGAATTTACTACGGAAGTCTGTACTTGGGCCTAGATTAACACTCAAAGGTGTACAAATAATCATACCTAATTCTCAGCATAAAGAAGTTTTACAATCTATACATACCGATTGCTTAGGCATGGAAAAATGCCTCGTAAGAGCTAAAGGTTGTGTTTATTAGCTTGGCATGAGTGCTCAAATTGAAGATATTGTCAGCAGTCATATGCATCGATCACCATAATGAACAGTCAGCTGAGCTATTATTTCCTCATGAGATTCCTATCTTACCATGGACAAAAGTTGGAACAGATATATTTCATTTCTACTGCAAATCATACCTTCTTATAGTGGATTATACCGAAAATATTCTGATCTACACCAAAGACAAGTCTTACTTAGTGTACTCTCATGGATCAAATATATCAGAGCATGGGGACAGAGTACATCATTGGGATATCAACATTAAAACTATTCTGATAGACCAAGCCAAAATACTTGGTATTTTAATTACTCTACCCCTATGGGTCTATATATAAGAGTACAGGGCAAACAGTAAATCAACTGTACATCACAACTATAACCTTTCAGCCTTTCAACAGACCCAGTCAGCCAGAATACTTAATATATTTTACTTAGTCTATCCTCATAAGTCTACATGTCAGAGCACTGGGCACACAGTAAATCCCTAGAAATCACAACTACAGCTGTTCTGACTGACCAAGCAAGCAAAAAATTACTTAAATTACTTATTTTAATTACTCCACCTTGTACAATTAATGTGATTAAGTATAAGTTGAAAATATTAGAAGTATGTAATTAAAATGAACATTGGCAGACATTTTTAGAACCTATCAACAAGTAGAATAATATAACACTTGAAGGAGTAAGTAAAACAGATTATGGGACAAACAGTTGCTATCTAGTTTATATATGTAAACTTTAAACGGATTTTTCATCATTCTTTTGCTCCAATTATTCAATTGTCTCTGTATGTTGTGTACTTCACAAGTTATGAGATTTTCTATCTTTTCAGTGTCAGATTTAGAACCGCACTGGATGATAACTATGGTTAAAAATGAACCCATGGGGAATTATTTCAAAGCATAGACAGAATCATAAAATAGATACTTCATGGGTTAAAAAAAACAGGCGATGAAAAAAACTGGAAGGACTCTACCAACCCTACTTTTTAATTCCTCTATACAATGTAAATTAATAATCAGTTGTGAGTATTCCAGCCATACGAGTAATGATCTTTTTGTATGATGATTTGAGATCAACCATATGTTCATTTTAAAACAAAAAAAAAGTATGTAAAAGTATTTTTTGTTTAATAATTATCACCCTGATTCCCATTAATAAAATCATTGAAATAATTTCAAACAAAATCATAATTCATTGCTAATACTGATGAGATTATTGGCAGAAAAAAATTTAATTAAAATTACAAATAATTATCATCAACCACTGCAATTAAGCTGTTTTTGTTTTTGTTTTTTGCAGTTATTGTTCAGTCCTGGTTGAATTCAATATTTCTCTGATGAAATACTGAGAGAAAAACACAAAACATTCATGGAAAGCAAAAAATTTCATGTGTCCAATATGCAGTATTTTTCTGTTTTAGATACCATTGGGTAGGGAGAATATTTTAAGCCTTTACTATTAGCCAAAAAGTTCACAATTTGCTATCATTTGAAAATTCATCAAATTTTTGATTCAATACCAACAAATAAAGTCAACATCATTTTTGTATGGCACAGACTTGTAACATTTTGTAGTGTGAGTGACTCATGGAAGCATATAATTGGATAGATTTGTTTTTTAGAGAGATGTGTTACTCCTTAATTCAAGACATATTTCTTTAAAAAGATTTTTTTTTGTTGTAAATTAATTTTCACTCCAGAAACCTCCACATTATATTGTGTAACCAACAAATATGCCAGCTATTTTGTTTTTCCTCTTGTCTACATGAGGACAGGTCTTGACGCTTTTGTGGAGATATAAGAATGTTTTTTTTTTCACTTTTCCTTTCCATGGGTAGAATTCAAATTTGTTTTCAGCCCAACATTCTGATCAAAATAATTTCAGCCTTCTTTCAAATGTGTGTTGCATCTGGTGGTATTTAAAATTTGCTGAATAATTTGTTTACTTTTAATTTCCTTCATTTAGAAAACTACATTGATGGATAAACTCTCAATTTTAAATTAAATCAGGTTTATTGGTAAGTAATGTAAAAAAAAATCTGCAAATTTTTTTCTCCAATATTTATTGGGAGAAAAAAGTTGATTTTGTTAGGACTTTCTATGTCAATTCATATTATCAATCTATCAACCACTTAGGATCTCAACTTTTCTATTTATGTATACTTGAATATTTCAGTCTACTCATCTTTCTACAGGCATACCTCAAAACATGTGGGTTTTGATTAGTGCATGTTTTAATGTAGTATGCTTAAGGTATTGCTGTACAAATTAACGTTACAAAGTATAAGCCGAAAAAAACATATTGAATTATAATAAGACATTGAACAGTGTGGTTTTGAACTTAATGGAACCTTTGAGAATGGATTAACCACACTATTCAAGGTGTTGCTGTATTTATCTATCTCATTCTATTAGTAAGACCATCAACTTTATGAACTGAGCAAAACTATTCTAAAATTTCAAGACAAATTATTCTTATTTGAAAATCAGTACATTTCGTTTCATCCAAATTTCTAGGATGAGAAACTATCATTATCATATACTGATTCATTTGAAGTTGCATCCTTATTTTGGTTGTTATAGTCATGTTTTGGCCCTGTAGCTTTCTTCAGATAGCTGTTATATTCAGTATCATTCTGGGAACCCTACATGAGAAAATTCTTTTAATCAGACCTTGTGCAGCGATTAAACCAGAGAATATGAATTTTGCAACCATCAGGTGAGTGCATACACTTAAACAACATTTGTAATCACTAAGCAGCAATCCTCAACACAGGTTCAATTGGAAAGATATTCTAAATAATTTAAAATTCAGCCATAGTATCTAAATTTGAAAACAGGAAGTAAATGCTATGTTCCATAGATGTGGGAAGAACAGATACTACACTTTGATCAGGATTTAAAGGTGGGTTAAGGCTGGACCATGGAACTGGGATAATGCACAGTTCAATATGGTCCTCTGAATTTATTGAATTACATTCGATAAATGCATAATAAGACCAGTTAGATCCACGTCTGTTGAAGCCAAAATTTGTTATAACATAGATTTACTGTATATGATTTGCCGCACACTACAAAAAATAAGTTCAGCAGCAATAAAAGAGGAAATCATGCACAATTTGTTGGTTACTCTTGAATACTGATTATGGCTGGACTTCATTTATTGATATATTGATATCATATTGTCTTCTTACTTCTTCATAATCTTCATTTCCTGATGATATTCCAAAAATTTGAACATTCTTCAGCAATCTCCAAATTCATTAGTTTTGCCTTAAAGCCTCGAAGCAGGAAAGTAATCAGTGTCTACAGATTTAAAAGAGAAAAACAAATCCATATTTTCAGTTACTTTTGATAAATAAATGAATAGAAATTGAAAGTGTTGAAAAACAAAAATGCTTTTATCAGAAAAATATCTATGGAAGAGAAACAATAAAAGATGCTGAAATATACAATGTAAGTAAAATATTTACATTTTGCATTCAATTTGTGGACAATAAATATTTGTAATCTTAAAGTTTACAATCAGTGTTTAAATGGTAGGTTCCTACAGAAATGAATTGTTTTAAATAAAAATTAATGGATTGAAGACACATGCAGAGAATAATATATGTCTACAAAAGAGAACTTGAATGAATTTAAAATTTTTCCTCTTTTATAGGCCTAACATTTTACATTACTCCTGATATTCTGATATACTGTGTGGTATTAGCTGAAATAGACCATGTATCCACACAGTGATTAACATGATTTTAACATAATGAAATTAAAATATGAATACCACAGTTCCAATTTGCAATTCACAATTAAAGGAATTAGAGTCATTCTTCAAGAGAGGATGTGTATGTAGATCATTTTTCTTCTTCTCAATACAATGATGCTTCATTTTGAAGGGAAGAACATTGTTCTACAGCTATAACAACTTACTAAAAGATATCAAAGTTATATATACCAACTCTCATTGCTTGAGCGAAGTTACACTTTTAAATTCATATCCTTCCCCCTCTGTTATTGACACATATGAAATCCTAATTGAAATAAAATTGGTAGTTATTTGGAAAAGAGAAAACTTTCAAAGG
This sequence comes from Thysanoteuthis rhombus, assembly GCA_963457665.1. NCBI lineage: Eukaryota > Metazoa > Mollusca > Cephalopoda > Oegopsida > Thysanoteuthidae > Thysanoteuthis > Thysanoteuthis major. The sequence goes on from OY735229.1 coordinate 3,339,829, forward strand.
ATATTAACCCCCCCCTCAAGCCTAGGGGTTATGGCCAGATTACGTTGGATACATTGCTTCTCCTATGATCACCAAAGTTAAGCAATAATCAGTACCTAGATAGGCGACAACTGAGAAATACTAGATGCTGTAAAAAGCTCCCACAGGTCTGGCAAGCTGGAAATGCATCCTACTAACAATGCCTGTGTGTACCTAACCTCACAACACCCTTAATGAAGGTATAAAGGGAGAACAATGATATTTACAACATACTAATCTGTGCACAAATATTTTAGCGATTTCAGAAATACATTCGGAATTCTCCTTTTTAAAGTCAGCAGTAAAACTTCTGATGCAAAGAAAATTTCCATAAGAAACATTTTCAAAAATTCAAAGATAACACAGAATAAATTAATTTACACATTTCTTTAAAATATTATTTCATTTTCTGCTGGCATGAATAATTTCATAATGGAACTATTTAATAAGACAATATTTCTTTTGATGTACATCAATAACAAGGCATGTATATATATATATATATATATATATATATATATATATATATATATATACTTTAAAACCGAGTCCATTTGTGTCAATTTTTCTGACACAATCTATATACTGCTTGGTTGACTAGAAGTTTTATTACAGTTGACACACACACACTTAGCAATAAGTTTCCTCTCCGATGAGGGTTTTTTTTTCTTTAGATTTTTTTCTGTGACAATTTTAACCTACACAAATCAAGAAAATATAATTTTGATTTAAAACGTGAAAAGTCGATCCATATTCTGTACATTAATATGGTTGGTGTTCAGATGTATTTTTATATTTGAACTTTCTGATAATGCAATCCACATAATAGACTCAAATATGTTTCATCTGCTTTGTGTCCACCTTCTTGAAAATTTTTTGTCACTATAAGCGAGGCCTTTTGGCCACTTCTCACATCACAGGGTTAGTAAGAAGGGAGTTAATTATGCAGACAATCAAGATTCAGTAAACAGATATTTCACAACTTCATAAAAATGCTGATCCATAAAGTTTGCATAGATGTGGCTCATGTCCTGTGCTGATCATCATAGATGGAAACATCCTTCATCAACCAAAAATGCTGATCCATGTATACCACTGTTCCTCTCTGGAATGCGATCACATGAATTTTGAAATCTTTGAAAATGCTGAACTGCAGAGTGCGTTTGCATGCAATCTTCATTAGAATATGTTTTCTCGCCAGTAAGGGCTTGCATTAGTCATTTTCAAGATTAAGCACCGGGGGAAAATGCTGAACCACACACTTTACAGGATTACGAATTTGATCCAGTGGATATTTTTAAGGATGAATTATCAGGAAATACTTTTCTGCACTAGAATATGGTTTCTCTCAGGTATGTATTTCCATGTGTCTCTTCAGAGACAGACTATAGGAAAATTCTGAACCACACATTTCACAAGAAAATGGTTTCTCTCCAGTGTGTGTTCACATGTGATTCACCAATAGTGACTTTCGTGAAAAGGAAGATCCACACACTTCACAAGAATATGGTTTCTCTCCAGTGTGTGTTCGCGTATGATCCACCAGGTATGCTTTCTGGGAGAAAAAAGACCAACACACATCACAGGTATACGGTTTTTCTCTACTATGTGTTTGCATATGATGCACCAATTCAGAGTTCTGTGAGAAAGCCAATCCACAAATTTCTCAGGAATATGGTCTCTCACCAGTATGAGTTCGCATGTGACGCACCAAGTTTGACTTATGAGAAAAGGAAGATCCACACACTTCACAAGAATATGGTTTTTCTCCAGTGTGTGTTCGCATGTGATCCATCAAGTGGGGCTTATGTAAATAGACAGATCCGAACACTTCACAGGAATATGAATCCTTTCCACTGTGTATATCCATGTGTATTTTGAAATTTGAACTCTGTGAAATTCTGGAAACTGTAAACACACTTCAGTTTCATGCATACAGTTCAGAGAAATAGTCTCTTTCCATGGAATTTTTAGAAATCGTATCCTTTGAGACATCAATTCCATAAAATCAGAAATAATTCTTTCTTGATAATGAATTCTCTAAGGGGTTTCTAGTTCCTTTTGTATAATATTCACATTCCGTTATCTGATGAATTCAATTACAGCCAACATCTGTAAATTAAAAAAATTATTAAATTGCTCGCTGCACACATTAGTTGAATTCATGAAACTTAATCTCCACTTCAAGAAACTCCTCCATATCTTATGATTCCATAGGGAAAATTCATATGGTAATATTTTTCAACCTTGTCTCCAGATATCAGATACTATAATTTAAGGTTTTCCTTCAGTTTTTTCCATAAGTTTTATATATGAGAAATAAAGAACTCTCCATTATATGTTTGATGGATTAGTGAGGCAAGGAAAATGGTAAGAAAAAAACTAACTGAACAAAGCTTTATGCAACTTTATCAAGATGAACTGAACTTGAGATATGAAAAGTTAACAGATTTTATGTAAATAGTAATTATTCAAGTTTTCTTTTTAGAATTTGGATAGAATGTTTTCAATTTATTAGCATGTGCATAAAAAGGGAAAGTTTAAGAATAATTTTGTTTAAAGAGAGATGTATTTAATGATGCTTAAAATAAACATACCAATATAGAAAAATAGACTTCAACTGAAATTAATGTTTTGCTAAGCCATCAGAAATATACAAAATTAATAGAATAAAACATTGGGGAAAGGGTTAAAAAAACCCTGAAAAACACGAGTTGAAAATTCGAGAAGCTGACCCATAAACATCTGCTTTCGTAGACTCAGAGAGGTGTAAGAAGTTTATAAAATGTTGTTACTGATTTCAAAAGCAAAAAAAAAGTGATTTGTGATGTTTGTTAGTTTTCTATTTACTGCAAAAAATAGAAATTCGTCCCACTTGATAAAAAACAAGGTAGGTTCATTAAAGATTTTTCATGACCCACTTCCAATGAGCATTGAAATAAAATTGTACAGGTAAAAAAAATGCGTCTAAACATGAGATACACTCCAATTTGCAACCCCGTACAAATAAATGTTTCTGTGTTTCAGGTGTAAATGTGCAGTAAGATGTGACCTGGGAGCCAATGAAGTACAGTACTATAATCAAGTTCCTGTTTTAAAAAGATGATACACCACAATCGTAGAGGACATGACAGCAGTATATTGACTAGATGCCTTATTATAAATTGTAATTAAATACTGGATTTGGCCTTTCAAATGTTGTTAGACTTCAGTCAGACATTGATGGTGACATCATCTAACAAGTGAAGATTGCCATCAGGGGAGATTACCACATAACCATTCGGTAAATAGCAGCATGATTAAGATTGAATTTGGGTCTGAGGAAAAAAATCCTCCATGAAGATCTGCACATGCAAAAAGTACCAGTGCAGTGGGTTCCTTATTTGCTCACACTCTTCCGGAATGAAGACAGAATCAATTGCTCCACAGAAATTTCGATCATGTTTCAGGAAAACCAGAAGAACTTTTTTGCCTGACTAATTACATGGGACGAAATATGGGTTTATCTTTTGGACCCATAGACTAAAGCACAATCCAAACAATGGATACATTGTGATTCTGTACAATCCAAACAAGCACATGTCCAACGTTCTGCAGTCAAGGTGATGCTCACAGTCTTCTGAGACCAAAATGGTGTGGTGCATATGGATTTCCTGGACTTATCATGCCTCATTGCTGTTGAAATTAAAATCAGCAGTACACAACTCCAATGTTGCACAGATAGATGCACTCTCATATGGCTATCCCTACTATTCTCCCAGCTCGGCAATTCTCTTCCCTGCCATGAAGATTTGAAAGGCAGGCAATTTTAGGATGATGATACTGATCAATGAGGTGCAGTCTGAATCTACAGAGCTCTACAAGAAAGGTCTTCATAACTGCATAAAACAATGGAAGAAGTGTGTAACTCTTGAAATAATTGGTAACTTTCAAAACTATCCTTTTTTTTATTTTTGAATATTTGTTTCCCATGTTGAGAAAAACCACACACAATATTCAGATATTTGAGTCATCTGAAGAGGGTTAAATGAAACGAATGAGGATGAATTGTGTTTTAATTGTTTGAATTACACCTTTTTAGGGATATATTCTTCTATTTTAGTAACTCAACATGGGATTTTGTAAGTTTTATCGGCATCATGTTATGATTTGCTGAGGGTTGATACATACACACACATCTCTGAAAAATCTTTAACACCCCATTTTGAAAACATACTGAGAGTTTGACAAAAATGAAAGTAAGTTGACTTTATAATCACAATTATTCAGGCCTTGAATTGAAGATGTCTTAATTCAAGACATGAATCATTGAGAGAGAAAAAGAAAGAGTGATTCTGTGATATTATGTAATGTCAACTTGCATTTCAGAGTTCTCAATGAATTTTTTTTTTGTAAGCATCGAATTTCTGTTATGAAAAAATATTATTTTTATATAACAACAAGTATGTGTATCTTATTCATTTATTTTTCTTATTGGTGAAAATTACCTTGCTTTTAATGATGTCAGTAAAGCAGTTGATGTAATAAGACCATCAAACAATATAAAAACATAATTTTAAAAAGGCAGTAGATATTTGTCCATGATTTTGAGGTATTTGTCTGAAACTTTTATTTATAATTACTAATAATTTTCACTTGTGTTTCCATAACCCAAAGATCTAGAGCATTCTGCTAGTCATCAGTAAATTTTGGGACCAAATCCAACTGAACAGTTTTTTTTTTTCTTTTTTCCTCGCTTTAGAGGTTACGGGCTGATCAACTATTAGGCTGAGTAGGCCTTTTCTTTTTTCTTTTGTAAAACTCTTACAATTGAGTTTTGACTTCATTTTTGTAAGTAACAATGACAGATTACAATGCTCAGGAGAAAAAGGAGTGACATCATGCCCAAATAACAGTGACAATGTGACATATGCCAAACAATGATGACAAATTCATTCCCACTTCTAAACCTCAATTCAGGTTGGCTCGTTCTGCTACTGTAAGCTAATCCCATTCATAGAGACTCTTAAAAAGAGTTAAAATGAGACACGTTGTTTTGGATTAATATCATAAAGAGAAATAAATTCTGTTTTGTTTACTTTTCAGATTTGAAGGAAGCAAGATAGTTTGACCTCAGCATAGCCAAGCTTGTCTAAATCATTCTTAAGCTTTTCCTTGTTTTTGATTGAAATGTTTTTTCATTAATTATAACATAAGATTGGAGTTTTGAAAAAAGTAAATGAATGTTATCACAAAAATTGCAATGGAAAGAGGGGGATTTTTAAAAAAACAAAACAAACCAAATCAGAGTCACCCTATACAAAGCTTAGGGGCCACTCTACATAAAGGGTTGAAGTAATTCAAGTTTCACAACATATTTATTGACCCTCTATTTGAAAAGATGGATATCATATCCAGCAAGAAAGCACTCATGGGGAAGATTCTTCCACAAAACAGCTGTACAGGGAGAAAAAACTGTTTGAGTGAAAATTGCAACGGGTGTGTGAAATGGTCAGAAATTGTGGATGAGATTTAGTCAATATAGCAAATCATGTTCTGCCTGCAAAATCTCTTGAACCATGTGTTAGAGCTCCTCCGGTCACTTCCCATGAAAATAAAGATAGAGAAGGGTCGGGCTTGCTACATCATGTTAATGGGAGAGTGGTTGGAGAGATGTGAATAGCTCATCACTAACTAATCCATGCACGATTCTGCACCTTATCAAAACAAGATAACACCTGCAGGGAGGAGCATACCCTCACGTGCAAGCAGTTTTCAATTTTGGATCATATCTGACTCTTGTAGAGATACAAGATGGCAGCTTGAGTCAGATATTTTCTGGGGCAGTATAACCTACCATTTTCACCACATCTAGGATAACACATGAAACAGAAATTCCACTACAAGTCTGATGTGAACTTAAGGCCAAGAAGTTTATCAAAGCATGGGGCCTCCTTGAGAATGGTCCCATCCATCTGGATTGAGGGGGGGATTGGAGGGTTTTATGATGATGGTGGAAAGACAGTAGCTTGGTTTTAGTTTTGTTGGATTATTCAAACCACTCCCCCACCCTGTTTAACTGTCAAGGATAGATCAGAGGAAAGGTCAGATTCTATGTCCTGGTGATTAAAGTCCTCAGAAAAATGCTAATAGAGCGTGGTATCATCGACAGAGATATTAACAGAAGACTTGATGATATTGTCAGGCAGGTCATCTATAAACCAGGAAGAGAGTTGGTCCAAGGAATGAGCCTTGAGGCACACCAACATTGATACATGAACACCCAAAAACTGGCTATCAACAGCCACCTGCATGGTTCTCCCAGATAGGAAGGACCCTATGATTGAATGCTCTCTGCCAAGGATGCCATAACTGATGAGCTTTTGGAGCAATCAGTTGTGCCCCACTTGTGTCAAAAGCCTTAGAGATATCTAAGGCGTTAGTTCATGCTACATTGTTGCCATTCAGTATTCCACTGATTCTGTGGATGATAACAGTCAGTAGATCAGAAATGTATCTGGAAAATTGAAAACAATTCTGGATGTCACTCAAAAGATTATCTTTATCAAGATGAATCAAAACTTACCAACTGATGATGGACTCAAAGACCTTATTAATGATGCTCAGTCGATATTGAGAGGAACTGGAAAGTTCACCAGCTTTTTTTGAAAACTGGGTAAACAAAAGACAGCTTCCACGAACTTGGAAAACACCTCTCCTCAAGACAACGGTTGGACAACTTTGCCAACGACTCTAGGGAAAGGTTTTTGAGAATAACCACTGGAATGTTATCAGGCCCCGTAGCTTTACTTGACTCCAGATTGCGGATGAGACTTGAAACCTCCTTAGTTGATACCGTGAAGTTGTTAGGAGAGTGATCAGTTCAAGATCGAAAGTCATCATGATTGTTCAGAGTTGAGTTAGAAGCAAAGTTTGTAGCAAAAAGCTTAGCTTTATCTGAGGATGTTGAGACAATATCGGGTCCATTTATAATGGTGAGAATAGCAAATTTGCCTCGATCAAGGACTTTGTTGATAATTCTCCAAAACTCATGGGATCCAAGCAGAACAGAGATGACTACATAACTGGTGGGAGTCTTATTTGGGGTTTATGATCAAAATAGAACCTTTTGAAAGATATTCTCTTCTATTAGTAATTTCGCATAGCTTTGTGTGAGTTAGTTGGCATTTTTGTTGAGAATACTAGAATCAAGGACAATTTACCAAAGTGAGATAAATGCCAGAACCACGGGGGCCATTTTCGGCCTTAAATTCAAGATAAAAGTATAGTATCTGTTTTACTCATCTCAGCAAAACAGAAATGATGGATATTATTCAGATTAGGTAAGATTTAGCAAAATGCTGATATTTGATAAAGGAAATAATTGACAGAGGTGCAATGGCTGCTATTTCTGTAGATAAAATTTTCAATTGGCAATTTCTTGAATGGCTAAAAGTGTCTAGAATTTCACTGATGTTCAAACAATGTTATTTTGGATTATATTTCCGATGGCGTTATCAGACAGACTTGGAATTAAAGTTAGTAGGCAAGCTTGGAATCAGGGTTAGTAGGTAGGTATGTTTTTGCCATAGTATGCAAGGGTAGCAACTAACTCTTCAGAACACTAACCTTAAACCATCTCTTCATTTACTTTCTCACCAGAGCAAAATGCAACACAAAGTTAGGGCTTTATGTGTGGAAAAAGGAGCAACCCATCAAAAATAGCTCCAGCTGATGTGACTTTGGTTGCTAAGTAACCATGGTTGCTAAAACAACCGCAACCACGAAAGCGTCAGAACAATCCCGACCTGTCCCTTTAAATGCAATGGGACAGTGCTGCCCTGGGCAATGGATCCTCTGCAGCTGAGCCAAGTAATAGTGGGAGAGCCCAAAAACGAGTCCAAAGGCTCCTAATGTGCGTAACAATGTGCAGCCTCAGTATAATTTTATTGGCTGACATTGCGCCAGTGCACTCAGTCTTTGAAGATCACCAACACACAATCTCCGGCCCATACAGCAGGCAAGTGTCAGTACCAGCACCTTGGTCTCTGCTGTGGAACAGATACTACACTTTACACTGAAAGGCCAGAAAAAGATAGGGGGGGGGCTGAGCATATCCTTTCCAATTAAATTTAATGAAATACAGTTTCAAATAGAGTTTTTTTGCATTCTTTTCTTCTGTGAAATCTTTTGAAAATCTTGCGACTTTTGCAAGTAACTGGCAAAAGTTATTTCTGGTAACTTCAACTTAAGGATTCTCAAAGATCTTGCTACTTTTAGCCAATTCAAAGATTTGTCCAGTAAATAGTAGCAGCCATAGTGCCCTAATGGATTATCTCCATTGCTGATTATGAGCATTTTGTTGAATCTTACCTATGGCATATTTTTACTAAAATAATTTCCTGCTTTCAATTTCGAACATCATTATGGATGTATTTTAATTGTTTTCTTTATGAATTTTTTATCTAATTAAAATTTTTTTTCTATACACGAGGATGAGATGTCGGTTCATTGGTTTGGTTAGCTACTTCATGAAAAACCTGGCTGACTTATACTCCAATAGCATTAAAAATGAGTTACAATTTCTTGAAATGTTTGAATAAAATAAATTAGTTTTGACTTTTTTGTAGTGAAATGCGAGGGGGGTAAATTTCAAAATCTCAAACGGGAATGGTGTCAAATATTCAGTTGAGAGAATTTCATAAAATTGATTTTGTCAACTGAGAAAAAGATTTTGAATCAAATTATAATTCAAGAAAATTGAAATATAATCATGGTAACATTTGAAAATGGGAATGCTTCAAACATGTTTGAAATGTTTCGTTTCCGTCAATTGAAAAAAAGACATCTATTTTTCTCAATTCTTGCTCACTTTTTACCTAATAAGTTAAAGCAGAAAATTCTAGCTTTTCACAAAATGTCAAACAAAAGTAAATGCACAAATTTTATTAATAATTTGTTCTGGAGTCTCAGTGTTTAGGTATTTTATTTGAAAAGTGGGCTTTGAATGAATGTATAACATTTTTAGCCATTTTAAAAGGCAGTTCCTGCTATAAAGAATGAACAAGACTTGGCAACACTGATTTTATGACATATTTTTATTGAAAAAAAAAAGATAAAAAGCAAAGCTTTTTGAAGCTTTATTCGTGATTCAGTGAAAAATGGAGTTCTATTTTTTTCTTGATATTTTTTAGGTAAAACCATGAAAATCTTGAATGGCATTTATAAAACACATTTTCTTTGGCTTTAAACAAATAAAAAAAAAAAAAAAAGATAAAAAAGGTCCCATTTACAGCCCCATAATTCTTCCAAAGGGAACTAAAGAAGTTCGATGTCCGAAACGTGAGCTTGAAATCCATGATATCTAGATATTTTTCTAGCTTAATGATCTGAAACTCTAGATAATTCTAGATAAAAATCACAAAATATACCCCATCAGTTCCTTGGCCTAAAACTTGATAAGGCTCCAAGAGAGATAAAAATGCTCAGAAAGGTAGCTCTGGGGTCTATCTTGAGACTGTTCAAGGTAACATGGACAACCCATAATCAATTCTACTGAATTTATGTTCATATCTGAGTGTATAGACCAGATATACCAGAATACAATGGTAATGAGAAAAAGAAGATTGCCGTACTTGAAATTGATTTTAGACCCTTTTAAAAATCTCTGTGCATTAAGTGGAGAATCAATAAAGAGGAGAAGTGGTTTTCTATTTTTATGAGATCATAAAATGATCCATCATGATGAATACATCTTAGCATAATATATCCCTGAAAATAAAGAGGGGAGTTTTTTTTGGTGTGTAGTGGCAAACTGATCTCCTTGATAACTACATCCATATCTATCGTAGAATCTATCTGTAGAACACATACACAGTCTATATTTTATATATAAAACCCTAAATTTTGTCTAGATAAAATGGCATGAGAGGAAAAATTATTATTGATCTGTTTTTGCTTATGCTTATCCAGTAAATGCATAAACTCAAAAAATCTTCCAAAAATAATGTGAAACTTATGTAATGAGGATTTGATAAAAATCAGTCAATTTATTTTTTAATTACCCCCTTCTGAACAATTTTTTTCTACTGGAAATTCAATGAAAAATAGCAAGTGACCATTACCAGTAAAATAGTTTCAATTGTAAAGTAAGTGTTGAGTCAATTTTCCTTGCCCATAAGTGACGAAAGCCCACTTCAATGTACAAGCTTTTATATGACAGCTAAATACTGATGACCAGAAGTGAGAAAACTTGATATTATCCAAAATGTACAAATATATTCCAATTATTGAAATACAGTCATATGGCACACACACACATATATATATATATATATATATATATATGCTGTATTTTACAAATGCGAATATACCTAAAATTATCTATATTTTTATGCAATTTATCTAGAAAAATATGCAAATACTTTTTCATAGAGATTTTTTTATGCTAAGCCTCTGATGGGTTCTATTGAGATTATTCTTCTCTTAGGCCAACCAACTGATGATGTCTATTGAGATAGTTATTTTCTTACACCAACCCTCTGATGGAATCTATGTAGATCAGGGGTACCAAACGTTTTCTTGCCAAAGAGTAATACCAGTACTGAGGCAGGCGCCAATTACTTTCTGAATCATATTTATAAAAAAACAAAACAAAAAGCAAAGTTTTCTAAGTAACAAAACAGAATGATGACAGGGACGGGTCACAGAATTAATTAATTGAAAGTCATTGATTTTTTGGCACATTTAATTATCACTGATCTGAATTTGGACGCTGCTTTCCCATGCAGAGATATCAGCCAAAATATGAAAAAATTAAGATGAAAGAAAATACGAGTAAAAAAATAATACTGGATTTTGTTTTATATCTTGAACTTTTTAGAACTGCTAACCAGATAAGGAGTGTTACATGGAGTGTAATAAGTTGTAATCTAAAAGGTAACAGGTCTGGAGAATGCTTTGCAAGAAAAAGAACTTCCCGATCCAGTTTCATGATCATTTGTTGCATCATATGTGCAACATGTTGTCATGCAGTAAAAGTTAATTTTTTTGACCAGAAAAAAAGTAATTTCTGTTCCAATACATCACTCAAATAAGCCAATAGCTCACAAGTATTTTGCAAAAACAGTTTATTTAGATTCATAAGAATTCTTTTTGAATCCTGCCAAACATATAAAACATTTTCCCTTTCCCCAAAAAATTCCACTTGGAAATTTTGTAGGCTATCCTGAATACAGCCATAATCCCATCCTGAGCAACATGACACATGCAAATATACAAATGCACAAATGATGTCAGATTGACTGAAATTACAGGGAAGAAAACTCACTTTTTTGTATTTTTGCAATACATCCATTGCCAGTGTCAAACTTGACAAAAAATGTCTTTTTTCTTTGTCAATCAAAAAGAGAAAGACAAACGTTTAAACACAGTCTAATGCTGAGTTCTTTAAGTTTATATAGAATCAAATTTTCTAGTTCCAAAAATTTGAATTTGAATTATAAATCATGAGAAAATGCTAATTCGCATATTTCACTCCAGTGTGAGTTTGCATGTGTACAACTAATTTTGATTTTATTGAAAATTCTAATCTATACATTTTAAAGGTGAATCGTTTCTTTTAAGAGTGTTTCCATGTCTCTTTTGAATTTTTTGAATGCATAAAGTATTTGAAAATGATCCTCTACAAATTACACAAAACCGTTTTTTTCCAATGTGTTTGCAAACATATTTTAAAAAATGATTTTCTTGGAAATTAAGATCCAATCCTTTGTTGGTTTCTTCCCAGTGCTTCCAAGTGTCCATCTGAATGTGAATTTTGGGAAAATACTCACAAGCACATTTACAAGAATATGTGTCATTGAATGTGTCTTTTTAATTTTGATTTTGTTGAAAATGTAGGTCTTGATATTTGGCAAGTGAATGATTTCTCTCCAGTGCGTATTTGCACATATCTTTTTAAAGATGAATGATCTGAAAATGCTGATCTACATAATCCATAAGAATAAGTTTTTTTTCCTGTGTGTATCCGCATGTGACTTTTTGAACATGAAGTATTAGGAAATGCTGATTGACATACTTCACAAGTAAATGGTTTCACTCCGGTGTGTGTTCACAAGTGTATTTTTAAAAATGATTTTCTTGAAAATTCAGATCTACATACTTCACAGGTAAATGTTTTTTCCCCAGTGTGAGTGTGCATGCGATCTGTTGATGATGAATTATCCAAAAAAGCAGACCTAAATACTTCGCAAGTAAATGAAATCTCCTCAGTGTGTGTTTGTATATGCCGTTTTAAATGAGAACTTTGAGAAAAGGCTGATCCACATACTTTACAAAAATATGGTTATTCTCCAGTATGTGTTCTCATGTGACTTTTAAAATTTGAACTATCTGAAAATGCTAATCCACACACTTCACGAGTAAAAGGTTTCTTACCAGTGTGTATTCATATATATCCTCTTAGATGTGAACTTTGAGAAAATGTTGATCGATATATATCACAAGAAAAAGGTTTTTCTCCAGTGTGTGTCTTGAAAATGCTGATCTACACATTTCAAAACTAAATGGTTTCCCTCCATTGTGAGTTTGTATGTGTCATGTTAAAGTTGAAAGATCTGAAAATGCCAATTTACATATTTTACAAGAATAAGGATTCTATTCAGTATGTGATTGCAAGTGTGATTTTGAATCTGAACTTTTAAAAAATGTTAATGTGCACAATGTACATGAATATAGCTTTCCTTGAGTGTGTGTGTGTGCATGGCGCTTTTTAAAATTTGATTTCTGATTTGATTATGCAGTGTACAGTTATCTAAAAATGCAGATATGTAAAGACAATTATTTGAAAATGTAGATTTATAATCAGTGTTTGCATGTGTGCTTCAAAAGATAATTTAATTGAAAATGCACATCCACACACTTCACAATTAAATGGTTGCTCTCCAGTGTGTGCATATGTACAAATGGTATTTATGCAAATGCAGATCACAATGGTCTCTTCAGTACGTGATTACATGTATAATTTTGAATCTGAACCATGAATAAATTCTGATTATTGCATTTCATAAAAGAATGGTTTCTCTCTGATATATTCTTGCATATGTACTTTTAAATGTGTATCATGTGAAAAGGATTATCTACACAAAGGAAAAAGGTCTTGTTGTAGGGTAGATTTGCATGTTAGTGTAGACATTTGACTTCTGTAGAAAGGGAGACAAATTGTTTACAATTGAATATTTTCAGAAAAAATAATAAAACAACATTTTAAATCCTTCAAAATCCTTAAAAAGAGAAGGAAATAGCAAATTAAATGCAGAAGAGATAACTGCAGCTTTATTTTAGTTCAACACATTAATCAAAAAATTGTTAGTTCAATATTAGATCATCTGAATAAATTTATATGTATCAAAATATAAAATTAATTATCAGCACCCTACAGTATATAGAAAGATAGGTTTCTATATATTCGTTCATTCTAGAGAAGATTCTAAGATAATTTATTTGTCCCCAATTACCAAAAAAGCATTCAATATAAAAAAAATTCCTTGGAATAATATTGATAAGCTTAGCAATGTCTTTGATAAGCTTTATATCTTTAAATAAAGATTAAAAAAACTCAGATGGAAAACACATAGCAAAATTATTGAATAATTATTTTAATGAAAATTAAGTTTACAAAATTATTAGTAACATGAACAAACATATGTGTATAGAGTATCTTTTCTAACACTAATATGTACATGAATGGGGAATTATAACTATTCAGTATGAAAACTATGCTTATTTTTTGCAAAACAAATAATTAAATTCAGTGTCAAACTCTAGATAAACACAAAATTGATATTCCCTGAAATGAGATTGCTGCTTTTTTTCATAGATGTGTTCATTTTTTGTGGAACCTCTCACAATCTCTGCAAAAGCCTATGTTGAGAAAGGCTGGTTTAACCAACTAATGTCTATTATGGTTTAAGGTGTTTTTTGTTTTAAAAGTGTACACATTATTCAACCTGAACCAAAATTCTAAGAATCATGAAATCTTTTATATTTAGAAATTCAAATTTCATTTTGTTTGAATAGAGTACAAATTATCTTAATTTTCCAACCTGGGATGCAGATATTTTCCAAATTCTGAGAATGGAGACATTATTCATATTTAAGATTACAGAACTGCTTTTACTGTTTCCCCAAACACAAAGTACCATTTATCTCCACAACAAAGGAATAATTCATGTTCAACATTGCTTAGTTTTTTTCTTTCTTCTGCATGGTCATCAATTGAACCAATTACTTGAGAGTAATTTCTTATTTTGTATCTTTGTGTGCAATTCAGAAACTCAAATCAATATGAAATCTATCCATCTGAAGAAATATTGTTTTTATTTCAAGGTAAGAATTACATTCTTTGCAAAAATTACTTGATGCAGTGAAAATGAAAATCTAAGTTTTTATTTATATTTTCCTCAGTGAAATATTTTAATAGATACAACTAGTCCATTGTAAAACCAAAAATAATGTTCATCTAATGATAATGTCGAAGGAAGACACTGTGTGTCATCAATACAAAGCATTTAAACACCTTCTAAATTATCTTCTAACTTGACTTTATTTTGCTAAAATACTTATTACAATGTTAACTTTTATAGACACTAAAGTATTATTTAGATTGCAAGAAGGACTATTTTTGCATAGATATTACATTTTAAGATATTGCAACATCCCCCCCAAGATATTTAAAACATTACAGAGGGAGAAAGTAAAGATACCACATCATCACTGAGTCCCAAAATTTTCTTATTAACAGGAATATAGCAGTAAAAATTGTAATTTTATGAATTCTGTTCATTATTTTCTTAGGGAAAAAGAATATTATCACAAAAGTTATTTTATATCAAAGTGCTTGAATCGGGGAGAGATTATTCTTTTTCATTCGGAGTGTAAAAACTATTCATTAAAGTAAAAAAAATTGAATATACAAAAGTTTACATTTCAGGAAATCATGTTTTAGTGCCACTAACTTCCTGATGGAAGATATTTGCAAGAAAAATGATCTGCATGGAGAAAATATAGGGGAACTCACTTATTATGTTCTGTTTTCTGCTGATGTACAGGACAAAAAAAATATCTAAATTATTTTCCGAAATTTGCATTGTCTTGGAATGAAAGTGCTTCTATTCTTCTGCAATAAAAAATCTGCAATTATAAAATTTGCTTGAAATTGGATGTTTTTTGTGAACAAGTTGATGGCGTTGAAAATGATGGACTGAAAATCTGACGTTTATCCTTTGTTTGAAAAATTCATTTTAAAAAATGCACAGTTGATTATCAATTATGTCAAATACAGCTCTTACCTGATTATATAAGAATTAATGCCTTGATGGGAATGAGATTTTGAAATTTGCATTTCAACTGAATATTGTAACTTTTGCAACCAAAGAGAGGGGGGGAAATTAATCGACAAATTGATGAACTTCGTGATTTGAACGTTTATCCACGATGGAAAAGTTTGATGCAACATTGGTACATCTACGCAACTTTATGAAAAACTTTGTGCATTGAATGCAAATTCTGCTGTTGGTCATAAATGTCCTATATATATGTGGATATGTATCAATATTACATATGTATATACATATGTATGTGAAAAGATTTACATATATATACACACACATATTGATATATATATATATATATATACATTCATATATATATATATATATGTATATATACATATATATATATATATGTATATATATGTATATATATGAATATATAAATAATATCATGTAATGTATATTCATATGTATGTATATGAATATTGATATACATGTATATACATATATATATATATTCCTATATATATATATATATATATATATATGAATATATAAATAATGATATATATAATGTATATTCAAATTTATGTACATGAATATTGATATACATGTATATACACATTCATATATTTATATATATATATATATATATCCATAGTGGTTTCACCAAAACTAAACTCAATGACAATAAAAATGTTAAATTCAATAGCAAGAAACAGATCCCCCAAAAATCAGAAATAGAAGAATCATCTAGTTTACACCCTCAATTAACTGACAAGTAAGAACTAACTTAAGTAAAATAATTATTCAATTATTAGAAAAACACTTCCCCCCAAACCACTCACTAAGCAAAATATTCAATACGAATAAATAAAAAATTATTTTTAGTCATATTGAAAATTTTGAGAGAATTATAACAAAACACTACAATAGAATTATCAGAAATAATATAAATAAAGAAAGCACAAACACAAAAAAAAAATAGACTGCAATCGTCCAAATAAGAACACTTGTCCCTTCCAAACAAATGTCTCAGATCTAACAGTATACCAGGCAGAGATATCACCAAGGAAAAACCCTTAGAAATACTATATTATATCAGAATATCAAAAACACCATTTAAACTTAGATCAGCCAACCATATATCATCATTCACAAATGAAAAATATAAAAACAATACATATTTATTAGCATACTATTGGAAATTATACCAAATGACCTACAAATCAATGGTAAAATGGAAAATTTTAAGACAAACTAATACAGGCCAAAATTTAGAAAATCCTTGTAATCTCTGTCTAAATGAAAAATTCGAGATATTAAATTTTGTTGAAATTACCAAGAAGCCCAAAGTACATTTATTGAATAGGAAAAACAAAATAACACTAAAATGCAGGCATCACTAAAAATTCTTATTAATGAATGCAATATAAGTGCGATCCATACATAAGTAAATTCAAAGTAATGCAGACAGTAAATTCGTAATCCTATCATCCCATAAACTTCAAATCCAAATTTCTAATTAACATTATCTACTTACTAACATGTCCAAGTGAATTAAGAATAATACAATCCACTAGAACCATAAAGGATACCAACATAAGCAATAAACACAATGACATCAAGGTTAAGATAAAAACATCCCTCGGAAAACAAGCAAGCATTCTTTCATAGATAACTCCTATACCTAGCTCACACCCTTTGACAAGTAACTTACAACCACCAACAAAAACATTCACACTTCTAAAAACAATTTTAAAAAATGAATAACTCCTCCTACACATAGCGACACCCATAAGACTCTTACCAAATTCCTCAAACTAGAATCTAAAAACGGGTACAATCATTTGTTTGAAAAGGCCCAGAGAGGGCAGGAACATGAACTTGTTTGTGTAGCGAATCCACATCCTATTATATATAATTCCAGCTCTACTTTGAAACAACTTGACTTTCTAAGTATAAAGTTGAATGTATCGAACACTCCATGAAATAAATCCATCACATATCAGACATTGCTTTATATTATGCTATATTGGTAACCTGATCTGTACCATATGTAGTATATACATACATATATATATATATATATATATATACATAGACACACACACATATATATATATATATATATATATATATTGCTCTACTTTAAAACAACTTGACTCTCAGAGTATTAAGTTGAATGTATCGAGCACTCTATGAAATAAATCCATCACACATCAGACATTGCTTTATATTATGCTATATTGGTAACCTGATCTGTACTGTATGTACTATATATATATATATATGAATATATTTTCATATGTAAATGCATATATTTCCATTTATATGTATTCTCATGTACAAATTTGACCAAAAAATTAATTTTAGGTAGAGTTAAAAAAAAAAACTTGAGGCTTATCATAAAATGTCTGAAAACTTTCCAATTTTACACGTGTACAGATCAAGGATACAACTTTCAATATATGATAAACCACAAGATGCTGGATTTAATTTGGGATGAATTAAAATAAAGTAGAGATATATATGTCACTTGATTTCTGTTCTTGGAGTGTTCAAGTTGACCATCATGTTTTTTTTCAAAAAATCGTCAGCTATCATTTAAAGTGGATACCATTCTCGCGCACGCACAACATATACTCTTGCCAAAAAGAATTGTTATTCAGTGATCTGTGAGCTTTCACTTGACACCCTCTTTCCTTAGACCCTGATATAGGTTACAGTATGTAAAATCCAATGGGATTTTTTCATTTGGGCTTATGGCTCGAAAGTCACTTCAAAAGCGTAGATGGAAGTAAGTGAATAGGCTCTAAAGTGAGGGTTAGACTTACTATGAATGTATAATCAAAAACTGGACCCTTACCTTACGTTCGTCTTAGCATTACATTCAAATATCACATCAGACATCCATTGTCAGAAAAACATGTGAAGTCAAGGTTCAGTTTCCCCCTGAAACCTATTTTAGAGTCAATCGACTTGCTGGCTTCTTGCTTGCTTAAAAGTTGGCAAACGTTTGAAGTGACACTTTTCGAAAATAAGAAAAATTCCAGAAGAAATGAAAGTTATATTCAGTCAAAGCGGATCAATAAACATCGAAAAAAATTTTTTTTTAAATTACTACCAGAGATTCCTCAACTTACCTCACTTTCAGGTGAGTGTGAGATTAAAACAATACAATGTGGAGTAAGTAAGCTTATTGAATCAGTTATTTTTTGCTTTTTCGAATTCCACACTTACTTCGGTCAATCTAAAAAATCTATATTGTTTGTTCAGTTAAGAACAATAATGCTGAATTGAAAAGAATTAAAAAAAAAAAAAGGAACCTTTCGAAGAAACGAAAAAGAAGAAATTAAGTTAAATTTCTGGATAATATCGTCTGATTGGGCAACGAAGAAAATGGTTGGCGGTGTTGAATATTATTTCGTCCCCCTTGTTAATATATACACAGGGTTTTTAGAGTGGGGTCATTCATTAGCGTCACATCGTGGAATTCACATCGAATTCATCTGCCTCAGAAAATTGTTTCTTTGAGAACAAAATTAAGAGAAGACATTATTAAGGAGACTTCTTTTCCTCTTAGGGGAAAATTTTTGATTTAATTAAATGAATAAGTCAGAATTATGAACATTTTTTTATTGTAACTTTACTTTTGAATTTTTTCCAAGTGTAACTTTGAAGAAAAGTTCATTTTAATAAGTTTCATTATGAGGAGATTTTTCCAAAGGTAGACTCATTTCTTTTTTTCGTTTATAATTAAGTAACTAACCCCAACAGAAACATTAATCTTTACTTTGTTGTTATGCAGTCAATTCTCCTGAGTAGAAATAATAAATATAAGAAAATGATTTGATTTTTGCGAAGTAATCTGGCTTGCAATATCGAGTTACGCTTTCTTCCATACACGGTCTTAAAGAAACGGTAAATTCTTCGTTTCTTTCATCAAATCAGATGGCAAATCCTTATCGAAACAGTAAGACAAATTCTTTCTCTTTTATTCGTGTACATTACCGAGGTAAGCCTGCATTTCGCTCTCTTCCAGTTAGTCAAGGTGAGTTTTGCACACACTTTTTACACACTGTTAGTTCGGATTTGGGGACGTCAGAAATCAAAAGGTTTATTCCAAGCTGACGAAAAATTAACCCTTCCACTGCTAGTTCCATTTTCCAAATATTTAAATTGAATTATAAAATAGTTGGGCTTCCTCACTTTCCCGAATTTCGAAAAAAAGGTCGCACTTGGCGCATATGCGGTGTTTATCATGCTTTGAATTTGTGACCCAGTGGGATAGGTACCTCCTTCCTTTTACACAACATCACATCACAAAATAAAGGAGAGACAATCTTTTTTAAAATGGATTTTAGCCGGGCAAATAACCGAATTCTTGTAGAGTCTGCTGATGTACTGAAGATGGACATAACGATACCTTTCTTTTCGAGTTTCTCTGCGTTCTTTTCAGACTTGGAAACGCCACTCAATCCTTACAACGCATCATGAATTGTGTTCTCTATGGGTTGGATTAATGTTTCACACATCAACATTGTTATGTCAGTTCATCCCATGGGGAACAGGTTCAACAGGTTCTTGTGTGTTTCAAGAAATATGGCGTTGTCATTAATCCAATTAGGTGTCAGTTTAGAAAATATGAAGGAGATTTCTTTGGACCCAGAATTAGTGCCCGCGTGTTTCTCCTATCTCTGAGAAGACAAGAATTTTTCCGCAATTTCCCGGCTACGAACACAATGGAGAAGTTAAGCCAGTTTTTGAGAATGATCAACTTCTATAGGAAATTCATCCCAAAATTGTGCTGTAGTGCCCCCTATACTTTTAGTTAGGAATTAAGTACGAAACTCTCCTTTTAGCTTAATATCCAAAACGTCACTTCCGACGATGACCCCTATAAAAACCCTGGACGCACATGGTCCAGTGCTCACTAGCTCCAGCACCCCTAGCTGGGTACGCTTCTAGCCCTGGCCTTTGCGGTCGGCCACTCTCTTTCCTTCTCTCATGTTCTATGTCTTTCATAGTCCGTTCGTCAAGAGTCTAACAGCGTCTGAGAATAGCCTCCAAGTTAACTCACTTACTTTGCAGTAAGGCTCACACACTGAACCCGGTTTCCACGTATCTGGGAGCAATCCAACCATACGGAATCCACGCGTTCAGACAACTCCGCTACAACTCCGACGCCAGCACTATCAAAACAAGAAAGCTCCCACCTTTATTATCTCTTCTCCTAATGGGGGCGCTACAGTACAAACATAGACTGTTGACCGGTGTTCTGACGGGCGGAAAGAACTGTAACACAACATTGTCCTTGGAGGCGTTGACATCATTTGACAAAATAAACACCAAGCAAGCAAATACCACAAATCTTTCCTGTCTTATCTGACACGGAGTTGTGCCTAGTTTAGTGCGCAGTCTCCTTTGTTGAATCCGAACTGCGATGGATTGCTGTGAGACGAGGATTTTGGATCCTCGTGGTTGATTAAGTAACGCACCGGCCCTGTTCTTGTGGGGAGGGAGAAGAGATGTTAGGAAGTGAATGCGTGCCAAGTATGAAGTTGGATGCACATTGAAATAACAAAGTGAAATGAAGATATACACATATTTTTGGCCAGGGAAAAGACGTACGTTCAATACAAGAATAAAGATGAGATACATGTAAGGATACATAAATGCGATCGATCGTGAAAAGTAATGTTAGGAGAAGAGATAGAAGAAGAGATGGCGAAAAGTAGGAGCTTTCTTGTCTTGATAGTGTTGGAGTAGAGTTGTCTGAACGCGTAGATTACGTATGGTTGGATATGTCCAAAATAATACGTGGGAACCGGGTTCAGTGTGCGAGCCTTACTGCTATTCTCTGACGCTGTTAGACTTACGACGAACAGACTATGAAAGGCATAGAACTTGGAGTTTTATCCATGCGTGTTTCCCGAAGTGAGGATGGTGGTCAAGATCGAATCGGCCAGTGTGTCGGCGAAATGATAACGATCTTAGAGAGAAGGAAAGAGAGTGGAAGAGTAGCCGGCGGCGAGGGCCGGGGCCAGAGGCATGACCAGCTACGAATACTGGCGCCAAGGAGCATTGGGCCCAGGAGAAGGAAAGAGAGAGAATGGTCGGCTGCAGAGGCCGGGGCTAGAAGCGTACCCAGCTAGGGGTGCTGGAGCTAGTGGGCATTGAACCATGTGTGTCCAGGGGTTTTATAGGTGTCGTCGTCGGAGGTGACGTTTTGGATATCTAGCTAAAAGAAGAGTTTAGTATTTAATTCCTGACTAAAAGGATAGGGGGCACTACAGTACTCTCCCCCTGGCAATCTGGAGGGCTGCGAAAAGGAGTTAGAATCTGAAAAAGTAAGAAATAGACAGGCGAAAGATAGCAGATAGAAATCTAAGAAGATTTCAACAACGTGATGGAACAAAATCATGAACGAAAATCAATCAAAAGAGTGATGTGTCAGCGAAGGTTTGGCTGTAAAGCCAAATAAAAATCGCAGAACAAAACGTTCATTTAGTCAAAAGCGAAATGTCTCTGTTTCAGGTAAATGCTGGAAAGGAAATTTTTCTGTGTTTGCAAAATAGTTTGGAAAAGGATCGTGTACGTGTATAAGTTTGCGTGCGCGAAACTATTGCAAATCAATACAAAACAAAAAAAATAGTGTACGTATTACGTGTGAATATAGACAACAAATGGAGCAGTTTTGTAAATATGAATGAGAATGTGGTCAAGCAAACGTGTGTTTTTGCTCGTCCAAAGTGTGCTAATTGGTAGCAGTGTTCATTCAAGCGTGTTCAACTCCAATCTTGGTTAAAAGTTAAGTGATATGCAGCAAATGAAGGAAAGGTAAAGAAACGATCAAAAACATACACTCACTCAAACATATACAAGCACCAATAAAGAGAAAAGGAATTAAATAAAGAGAAGAAAGAAAACATAGGGATTGGAAAATCTCGTTTTGACTTCAAATAATCAAAATTGGCACTGGAAAAGAGAGCAACTAAGAAACATGAATCGCAGCAATAGGACCAGAGATATAGGGGGGGTGCCGACCGGCATTAGCTGAAAGGGAGTCGAGATGATACAGTTACAGGTAATATATTTGGTGGAATGTAAACGATTTCGTAGAAATTATGGTTCTGGATAGCTCTTGCAGTTGTCGCCAAGGTATGGGTAGCGCGAAAATGTTGTGGGTGACAAAGGATTTTGTTTCCTCGTGGTTTGGTGTTTGCATCAGTGTCACTGGGGATGTTGAAGGAGTACCCTTGCATCCCAGTAGATTGAAAAATGGACATAAAGATTGAAGCTGTTTGCAGTACCGTCTTGAGAGAGCTGCAACTACTTGAGAGAAAGAAGCCATTTTGAGATTGCATGGGCAATTCCTCCATTCATCATTGCCAAGACTGAACGAAATCATGGAAGATGCTGGAGTTTGAAAAGATGAATATATAAAAGAACTGAACTAGATTTATAATCCCCGACAAACATGTAAACTTAATGAAAAGGATACAGGGTGTGAGCTAAGAGATATGACCTATCCAGTCGTTGTCGAGAATCTATGAGTGGGAGAGACTGAAAGGAGTTGTTTCCATAAAGCTGATCACTTCAAAGACCAGATTAAGTATTGAAAACAGGGCCACACGGGAGTTTCTAAGACGATAGGTTGACAAGTATTTGATCGAGTTAACTCGTGAGCCGGCCATCAACACAGATAAATACAAATTACAAAAAGATTCGCAAGTAGTAGAGCTTGAACAAGTTGGTTATATACGTAACATGTAGAAACATATGGTTAGGTCATTCACGTGGGATGGAGATGTGGATAAAGAAATTGGCACATAGCCAGACGTGCGAGATCGATCTCAACATATGTGAAATGAAAGCGGTTTGCAATAGTGATGGGTCACTATAAAACGATGAAATTCGAGTGAACTGGTCAGAGAGAAAGAGAGAAGGGAGAGAGAAAATGGTAAATGGAGATTTAGGGCCTTTATAAAAAGAAGCTAAAGGAAGTGAAGTTTTAAACATGTGGCTAGATTTGAGGTTTCGTCCTTGAAGCTAGTACTTATATTCGTATTTAATTCAAACTAAAAGTAAAGGAGTCACTGCAATACTTTGTTCATCAAAGAAGGAAAGAAATTTTTTTTAAGTGGAAACATTCAAATTTAATTTAGATATATATGAATTTATATACGCAAATAATTTCCTTTCACTATTGTTTTCTTCTCTTTGGCTTTTACGCCAAATCGGTGAAGTTATTTTTATCCCTGTTTTCAAAGTTTTGATCAGATGTACGTTTGATCAAATTGAAACTACGTACTTAATTCTTTGTTGTGTTAAGAAAATAAATAAATACATAGTTCAAATTCGATACATGTATGTAAATGATTTCTATGTTGGAAGAATGCCAGAAAACAATGTCTTTTCTAGAGGGCAGAACATAAATATGCATATGATCTCCCGGGGCAAAAATTGCCATTAGTTCGAATAGCTGAAAGTGTGCAAGATACCTCCCGACGAAAAATAGCCTTTTTCTCCGACTAGACTTTATATCATTCAGATAAATAGAAATGTGTGTTTCTTGGAAAAGACTTACAGAGTTTAATTAACATTGCATTTGTGTAGAAACCAAAATACTGTCGTCGTAATTGTACGCGATTTAACTCACTATACCCTCATATGTCATAGCAGACAGCGTCTGGTAAATCATTATGTAGATTTACCAAATACTTGGCCTTCCACTATTTCTTTAAACATACCGTAGCAGTACATGTTCCAAGAATTAACTCGTTGTTTTTAAAGCGGTTTTCCTGAAATTAAATTAACGAGGTGAAAGTTATGGCCCTTACGCGAATTACAAAGGTAAATATAATTTAAAGGAATTGGCCGGAAAGAAAATAAGTTAAGTTGTTGAAATGAGATGGTAATCTTTATAGTAAGGATGAAAGGGTAATACACAAAGAGGAAACACAGGTATGAAAGTTTCAATTGTAACAGATAAGTATTGAATAGATCTAGTAGCTGTGGGAGCGAAGCTTAAGAATGCTGACAGTGTTAATATCTATTCTTAATGCATCTTGGTGTTTGTTATATCTAGGAAGTAATTCTAAAGAGAGAAGATCAAAGCAATCATGTATAGCCACAAAGCTGTGTGAGTTTTTAGAGAGAATAGGGCTAATTAGCAAGATGCTTTTCGGAGAGAGATGTCCTTGAATAGATGGAAGAATCAAAGGAGAGGGAAAAGAGTTCCGGAACAAAGAGGGTTAATCTTCGCACCCCTTTGATTTCATACCAGATTTGTGCCTGCACCAATTACAACGGTCTGGTACCTCTCAGAAGGGTCAAAATAATCAGGAGGTATAAACCTACTGGAATTTTACATTTGATACTTTTGAGCGTGAAGAGGTCTATTGTAGTTGATCCAAACACGCAATGGGATGACGAAAAATTTAGATCCTCGTGGGTGATGTGTAGTGCACCGGCCCTGTAGCTGGGTAAGGAAAAGAATGCTGTAGGAAGAGAAGGGAATAGAATGCACGCCAAGTATGAAGTTGGGCGCACATTGAAATAAAGAGGAATAAACACATACAAGAATTATGGCCAGATGAGAGACGTACGTTTAATAGAAGAATAAAGATGAGCTACATGTACGGGTAACGTTAATACGATTGATCGTGAGAAGTAATGTTAGGAGAAGAGATAGTAAAAGGCGGTAGTTCTCTCGTCTTGATAGCGCTGGCGTCAGAGTTGTCTGAACGCATGGATTCTGTATGGTTAGATTGCTCCCAGATACGTGGAAACCGGGTTCAGTGTGTGAGCCTTACTGCAAAGTAAGTGAGTTAACTTGGGGGCTATTCTCAGACGCTGTTAGACTCTCGACGAACAGACTATAAAAGACAGAGAACATGGAGTTTTATCCATACGTGGGAATACTGGCGCCAATGAGCATTGGGCCAGGGAGAAGAATAGAGAATGGCCGGCTGCAGAGGCCGGGGCTAGAAGCGTAACCAGCCAGCGGTGCTGGAGCTAATGAGCATTGGACCATGTTTGTCCTGGGGTTTTATAGGGGTCATCGTCGGAAGTGACGTTTTGGATATTAAGCTAAAAGGAGAGTTTCGTACTGAATTCCTAACTAGAAGTATAGGGGGCACTACAATACGATTTCAACTGTCAACGATCACTACAATTGCAAGCACAGCTGTTCAAATAGACGCAACCAGCCAGAAGACTTGGCATTTTCACTATCAAATAGGCTTATAAGTCAGAGTAAGGGGCACATGGCAAATTGCCTGTATTTCACCACTACAACTACAACTGCTGGAATAGACCCAGCGAGCAAAATACTTTAAAATACACCTACTCTACCCTCATGTGTCTACATGTCAGAGTGAGGAGCACACGGTAAATCACAAGTATCACTACTATAACTATAGCTATTATTTCTTGCATCAGTTGAGCGATTATTTTCAAGTTGAGATATCAGAGGATCCTGCGATAATCAAAGAGACATTGAGTTAATTAAAATAAAGGTTACTGTCGTCATAAAAGCCATAAAGGAGAGGAAAAAAGTCACGAATAGTCGTATATTAATGACAGTTTCATTTAATTGTATTTAGATTGGAAACAGTCAAAATTGGTCAGCCTCACCCACCGACGGCAAAAACATGAAACATTGACGAAAGATTTACAAATGTATGCAATGGTTATACAATAAATTAATAAATGATTGTTTTCGTTGGATAACGATTGTCGATGGGAAACATTGACAGAGGCGATACGACAAATGGGTGGTAAATTGAATAAATTAATTTTTTCTCCAAAAAAATAGTGCAGAAAGAAAAAGGAAATGGCAAGTTTTCCTTATAAGAAAATATAGATATCTCAAAGTTCTGAGTTTTATTTTTTTGTGTGCTATTTCCTTAAATACGACCAAAAATACAAAAAAGATAAAAACAACCACTTTGTTTGGAAAGCAGGCGAAAAGCAATTGCAATGCATTTAAAATGTTTGTGTAGTGCCTACTTCTTCTAGAAAAGAAAATTACACACATGAGTTAACTGCTCTTGGGTAGGGATCTACGTGATATTCCTTACATAGTTGTGAATCCCTGTAGAGATGGTAAATTCTTTGTCGCTTCCTCTTTGACATCACACAGAACCACCAATAAGATAGCCAATCATCATCTTTACGGTATCTAAACTGTGGCAGTAATACTATCCTCACCTCTCTCTCAGTGTTCTAACGGCCTCAAGGTAAGCTCGCTCTTCTCTCTCTCTTTCTTTAGTTAGGATTGTTTATATAGTTTTTACACACACTTTTTACACACACATCATTAGATATAAAAAGTCATCCATTCTTCTTTCATCTCAAAGAACACATCCTATATAAGTTAAGCACTCTCAACGTAGTTAGGTCAGACTTCTAAAGATAACATTTTAGTGGCTATAATTTAGATCACCAAGACTGACAGACATCTTAAAGACTATCTCACATTTAGTTAATGACATGGCTTTCCTTTCATTCTTCCTATCTCCTCATCCCATCGCAGAAGATCTCTCCAAACATATTCGTGTCGGCAAAAACTCCAGTCCATCTTTATTGTAATTTACTCATGAATTAAAACTTCTCACTGTTGTTAACCAATTCGTTTGTTCTTTTTCCCGCGCTTGGTAACAATCAAATTAACTGTGTTCTAACCTTGTTTTCGTGCTTAAGCAGTGAACATGCTCCTTACCAGAATTTATATTCTTACATCAATTCTGGTAATTTATTATTTAGAGGGCTAATATAACTACCAGCCCAAGACCTGTTTTATGGTAAATAGCTCTCTATGGATTTATAGTTGCTCTCTCTTGTTTGATTCTTGTTTTGCATAAAATTCGATAAGAGTCTGCAAGACATCCAAAATGATTCTCATTGTTTAACTTAAAGATAAAATAGCCCAGGCCCCAACGGCGTTTGCTGCGTATTCAAAGGGTACTGACTTCTGGCTGTAAAGAGCGAGGTGCTGTTTGGAGGACAGGACCCTAGGAACTAAGCCCATTTTCTATGAATAAGCAATAAATGACCAGGGACTACAGTGAAAACAACCTTGAGGCTGTAAGATAAAAGTCTGTAAAATACCTTTAATTGTAAAAAGGTAAAACCCAACCATCATGAAATAACAATCTCGATTGGAGGGTTGGGGTAAGAAAATAACAATCTCGATTGACGATGTTGGTGGTGTGGAGTAAGAAAATAAAAACCTCGATGCCTCTTAGAGCGTAATACATACCTGAATATAAAGAGTGGGGTTGGTACAGGTATGTAATGACAACTGACCCCCTTGTTTAATACATACATTAGCTTTAAGTAACAAGTACAGCAGATATACATTTCATATTTTGTACAAAATCCCCTAAATTTTGTTGGAATAAAATAGTATAAAAAGAAAAATTACCATCATCCTGTTTCTGATTATGTTTGTTAAGTGAAAACATTAAACTCTACAAGTCTCCCTCAAATAATGTGGGAATTATGTGTAGGATTTGATAAAGACCTGTCAATTTTTTTTTCAATTACTTCCCTTTTGAAGTAATCTTTTACTGGAAAGATAACGAAAAATTTCCTTATTCATAAGTGATAAAACCCATTTCAATTTTCGAGCCTTTATATGGAAGCTAAATATTGATGACCAAAAGAAGAGAAAATTATTAATCATTAAGAATAGAAGTCTGAAATTTATAAGAATATTCCAAATATCATAATACCATCATATGACGGGTAATATTCTAACATATATATATATATATATATATATATATATATATATATATATATATATATATATATATATATATATATATATATATATCACGTATCTGTAAAAAAATATTATATTCAGAGGATATTGTCTGAGGTAATTTTAATAAGAACATCATCATCCACGCATAAAGTACCTACTTGTAGACCAGATGATATTATATTTAATAACATCGTATTATATGAAAAGCTAGAACTTACCATAGATGAAAAAGTACAAAAGTTACCAATTATATTTTGGATACCTAAAATGCATAAAATGATAGGTGCTCGGTTTATTGTAACCTCTAGAGTGTGTACTGCTAAACCTCTTTGCAAAGCTGTTTCTAAAGTTTTTAATTTAATACACAATCAAATAAAGAAATTCCATAATAACAGCAAATTCTAAAGTAACTTGAATTTCTTTCGGGTAGCTAATAATTCTATGCCTGTTAAACAAAAATGGATATTATAGATACCCGTAGAGAGACTAAATTTATCTAAACCTACGATTTTAGTACTCTTTCCACAAAAATTCCCCATGAAGATCTTATCAAAGAATTAAACAAAATAATAGACTTGGCACTTGCATGAGGAATTAGTAAATATATTGGATTTGCAAACTGAAAAGGCAAGACTTACTTTGCGTGCTTTGTCCTTGAAGCAATTATTAATCATCTCATTAGGGAATGTTCCTTTCAAATAGAAAAGAAAATATTTCATTAGATCATAGGTGTCCCAATGTGAATTGATCCTGCCCCCTATTGGGCAAATTTGTATTTACATAGACACAAATATATATTCATATCACTACTCATTAGGACTTATATAAAACGAGCTCGTTTATTTTCAGGTTATACACGTTTTATTGATGACTTATGTTCTCTTAATGATAGAGGAAAATTTGGAAAATCCTATATCAATATATACCCAATGGATTTCGAATTAAAATGGGAACGCAAGCAACTCTCCTGGATTTGAATATTAAAATCAAGGATGGAATATTTATCCACAGAGTGTTTAATAATCAAGGTTGCTTTCTGTTACATTTAGTGGAAATGCCTTTCAGAACAAGTATTATTCCATCTGATATATTTTACGAAACAATATTATCAGAATATTTGAGATATGCTAGAGAAGCTCAGAGATTTGTTGATTTTATTCAGAAAATTGTTTCTTTAGTTGTAAGAAAAGTCAATCAAGGCAGCAAAATTAGAAAGACTTTCAGACAATTTGATAAACCGTGATTAAACATCCTTTTGAAATTCATAGTCAAATAATAACAGAAATTGAAGAATATGTTAATGAGAGTATAAAAATAGAATAATTTAATTGTGTATTTTGGATTGAACAATTTGTACTAATGTACGCCCCAGACGGAATGCTCCTTCTACAGCGAATGTCGGTGCGCTCTGAGGGTCATCTCACGGGTGTAGCAAGGCCTCTCTGAAACCCAGTCGTTGTCGAGGAGGGCATTATATCGGATAATAGTAAGGGGGTCTGTTTCAGACAAAACGATATAAAGGCTCTGTTTGACAAGGGGAGAGAGTCGCTCATTCTGGCCTTGGATGCCTAGGTTGAGGCGCCTCAATAACAACGAAGCGTCCCTCGCCTGGCTAGTCATTCGGAAGGCATTCTGGACCAGCAAACGGTCTTTTGCAGCGGGTCTGGTAGATTCACCAGAGTGCCTATGCTGTGGTGATATGGAGGAGTCAATCGAGCACGCCTTCTTCCACTGCGGAGTGGTACATCCGTTGTGCGAGCTGGTTGAGGGCTACATGGTTCGCATCGTCGGGGCACGTTTTTTTTTTTGCCCTTGTTGCCAGCGCTGTCTGTAGCAATGTGTTCCCATCGTTAGAAAAGTGCTAATGTGCTTACTTGGCGTGATGAGAATGATGATTTGGATGACGCACCAGAAGGGATTCCACGAAGGCAAGCATTTCACTCCCGAACAACTGATCGCATACTTTAAGCAACAGCTTAAAGTTAAGTTCAGGGTCGAGAGGGAAAGGCTCCCTTGGTCGGAGTTCAAAGGAAGGTGGGTGAGAGTTTATCGACTGTGCTGAGTGAGAGCTGCGAAATTAGAGTGGCATCTAGAAGTCACTGGTTAGGTAAACAAAGAATTTTGGGAAACCGGAAGAGACTGGTCAGCTCAGCCCAGGATAGGGTAGGATAGATTTGTTCCTGTTTTGAGTTACCAACTGTTTCTCAGCTAGGGAGAATATGAGCATTGGTTCTCCTTCTTCTTAGTGCCCCTCTTTTCGTTTCGTGTACCCCTTTCTCCCCCATAGATGACAGAAGGTAGAGTTCTCTGGGGGACGCAGAAAGTTTTTGAAACTTTTTTTTTCCGCCCATATCAATTTTTGGCCCAGTTTACTCACTTTTCTGCCACATTAGGCTTTTGTGGGGGTCACATACTAATCCTTTTTGTAAATATGCATCGAGCATCGGGGATTTTAGTTTAATTGTACATATCTATCATGTTTTGGCCCCCCCCAAGAAATTGTAAATATGGGATTAGATAGGATTGTCTTAGAGAAAGTCCGGTTTTGTGATGAGCGTAGTCTGGAAGTAATCAGTAAAAATGGATTGTTTTGATGAATGAAAAATTGAAGTGAGATTGGGTCAGCAAATGAGACTAGCTAAGATAAAGATAGGAGAGAGAAGACCAACCCAAAATCCCTACCCCCGTATTATGACCTTGAGTGGATTTTTTCTTTTCTGAAAATAAATATTGGTACCTCTAGATGGTTACACCTTTCTTGCTTCAGCACTTGTTACCGGTTACCCTTTCTTTCTCTTACCTTCTTCCTAAGATCCGTACCATTTTGCTGACCTCCCGGCCGATCTCTGAACGAACTTTGCCCATTTCAGTTTACCAATGTAAATGCACAGCTACTCAACTTATCCTTACCCTGTGCTTCTAATGCATATACACCTTCAACTTTCATGAATGAAATGGCGATGCTTTTTACTACATGATGGTCGCAATGATCCGTCTCCTAATTCTTCTTACTTCGGGAAGCACACATGGATTAAACTCCATGTGTTCTCTGTCTTGCATGTTCTGCCAGTGTGTCTACCAGTGTCAGAGAATGGCCCCTTAATTGCACACGCAATTTGGCAGTTTTGCATACACACTGAACTCAGTCTCCATAACCATTCTTTGGGGTGATCAAAGCCTTATGGATTCAAAAGCAGTTCAGATACCTCTGCTTTGACTTTGACGACTGTACTATCAATGACAACAAAGCAAACTTTTATGGTTGGTGATAAATTGGTGAATCCAAAAGGAACAAATGAACTCTTTGGTTGGGTTATAGTCTTAATCAGATCGAGCTGAGACGGATTAGAAAAATGTAGTTGGTACACTGTTGGCTTGAGATGGATCCATGTACTAACAAGTCAAGAATCCTACAATGCCTGGAAAAGCTGGAAAAAAATAACAATGAAACTCATCAAAATGCACAAACACCTACAGATGCAGAAGCATCCCCAGCACCCTCTGAGAGTTCAAAAATTACCATTGTCGATGGAATGGTGCATGCTTAACCGATGGCAAAGCAACCTGGGACAATCAGTGGAGTCAAAGATCTAGGCCAACACTTCAATGACAGGCCCATTCTCCACCACAGATTCTGTTGTCTTGGTTCTGGCTGTTGCACACGAGTTCTGAAAGCACTCTGCAATATCTATAGTATCAATAGAACCACATAGCATAACATAGTTCAACTTGATAACTAACAAAGCTGCTTCCTTGCTTCATAAATACATACCCATTATTTCAAAGGACTTGCAATATGTATTGTGATGATTCATCATCCATCAATATCTGAAAGCTTTTATTTTTCGAAGTCCTGTTCCACTGAAACCTTCAGCATAGTCAAGTCCACTGTTTATTTTCATATGAACTTCTTAGAGATTTGAAAAACTACACATTTCTGTAATCTTCAGAGGAAGGAATATTAGAAAACTAATGTTGGCATTTGCACAAACACTTATATGACCTCCATTTTAGATTTTCAAAATGACTACCATACAACGTATATTTTTTAAAGCTATAACACAAATGTAAAGATAACGGCTTTTTAATCATTTTTTTTTGCTTTACCATAATCCCGAGCAGTATTTGAGGCCTTCATTAGATTCTCTGACCCTGAAAACATAGAATAAGCATACTTAATTAAGTTTCTAGGTTGACACAAATTATGAAATATACTACACTACATACTTTTTTGATGGTAACAGTTTACCTTATATACATTCTTTTCTCAGATATTCTATCATAGGAAAGCAGAAGTAAAATAAAATAGTTTTAGATATTTTAGAAACGTTGAAACTTGACTCCAACTTCTATTCTGACTGAAAATGATCACTGCAACTTTTGTGTTGTATTCATAAGAAATACAAAATCATACAAATATTTATTTTTTAATAGATGTATTTATCAGAAATAAGCCCATGCATATCTCTGTGATGATTATTCTATGATATCTAAATTGGTCAATTTAGTTCAATCAGTAAGACAGCCTCCTGACAATCAGTGGAAAGGGAATGTGGATATTGCATATTGGTAAAGATTGTTTCCTTCAGTAAAAACGAAGAGAAAAAAGTCAACTCTGAACTTTGAACTGGAGTTTGACAAAATACAATAATCACAAAATCCTGTGAGGTAATTTGGAGGTGAATCCCACAAATTCATAAAATACATTCAAATGTCAGAGTAAAACATTCATTTATTGTAGTCATTCTTCCTACAATCAAATCCCCTGAACATTTGGGTTAAACCTTGTATTGCGTGAAACTGGTTAGAATTTTCAGGTAGTTTCTTTCTGATGTGTGATTGTATAGTTAGATGAAAACATAAAACATTGAAAAATGAAGATCTTTATTTCCTTCCTATGTGTAGATAGATGTTGGAAAGAGTTCAATTTAATGACATGAAATTCATATCAAAAGCCAAAAAACAGAACACATACCTAATCTTCTTTATGCTTTCCCACTTAGAATAATGAACTATACTTGAAAATTATTCAATTTTCCTAAAAATCAGCTTTTAAAAAATGTCTTGATTTTATAGAAAAGTATACATATAATAGAATAAAAAGTACTGTAAGGTTGATGTGAAAAAAGTCATCACTCATTTCCTGAATTTTTTCAGACGAGGTGGTTTAATCATAGAATATTTTATTAGTTCGGACAGTCTCATCTGTTTTTTTTTTATCACAGCATTTCAGTCACAATACACTCCAGCCTTCCTGAGGTGTTTGTGGAATTTTTAAAAATTAAATTTGACTGATGAGGCCATATTCTGAAATCTCCAATTCATGCTTTGTTCCTTCTTAATCAGTGGCTGAAAACAACAAGGAGGAATTAGTCTAAACTAACCATTCATCCTCTATAAAAAGAAAAAAAAAAGAAATGCTCAGTGACAGAAAGTTCTGTGTTGCATTGTTACCCCTTAAATGTATTGTCAATGCAAAGATTTGCAGTAATAGAATAAAAAGAATTAGAAAAACATGTGTGTGTAAACTCAAAATAGAAATTGACAAAAAACACAAGTGATTTGATGCTTTTCAGTTTTATACAAAGAAGAAAACAACAAAATTTGAAAAGGAAATCTTCAAAATAGGAAACAAAATCTGTTTTTTTCTGTCCATAACAAAGAAAAAGTAAAACATTAACTTTTTTATTACATGAAGCATTGTCAACAAGTCTTGATCAGGATATATTACTACTACTAATACTAATATACATAAAAACAATAACAAAATATGAAGGATGATTTTAGGGCTGGATTCACTCTCATGCCAGCAATGAAGGCTCATCTACCTCAGTCAGTAGGACGTTCACCATACATAGACAAGCTTACTGCAGTAAAGCAGAAGTGAGTTTGAGTCTTGCTGACGGTTTATTCTTCATTTCCAATCCGTGCTGTTTAATCAGTGCCATAGACTGATGGTCAGCAATTAAAATTATGTTGAAAGAAAATACTAGTCAAAAATAATATGGGATTTTTTGATATCTTAAACTTGCTGGAACCACTCATCAGACAAGTGTTGCATAGAGTGAATAAGTGATAGTTCACAGGTGACAGGTAAGGATATTGCATTGCATGAATAAGGACTTCAAGCATTCCAGCTCTGTGATTATTTGCTGCATTGCATGTTCAACTGAAAGACAGATGTTGTCATGCAGTAAAATCAGTTGATTTGATAGAAAAAATAGGCCATTCAAGCAAGCCATTTGCTCACTGTAGCATTTTGCAGTAACAAATCTCCCAGATTCTAGCAATTCATAAAGAAGTCTGAAACCCACCAAACACAAAGAACTCCCCCACTCCCCAGTAGATTCCATTGGGTTAGAATTTTGAAGGCTGTCCTGAATCTAGCCAGGGCTCAATCTCTAGCAATAACCACTAGACACAAATGAACACACAATTGTACAAAATACAAGTATTCCAAGTGAAATTATGATTCACTGCCACCAATACTTATTTCTTTTTACCTCATGAATTAAGCAGTGGAGGTGATGAAATTAGATTACCAATGGAAATACCACTAGTATGGTTTGAACCATAAATTCATGATTTAGAAATAAAGGAAAAAAGAGCAGTTTGAGCTGAGCAAAGTTTGGATATATAGATACATACAAATATGCAAGGACACATGAATAGCCTAAACCTATCAACAGAGTTTAAACCAGTCTATTGTCGATAGCGGTGATTAATAACAATTACATACACAGTTGATGAGATATATTCGAAAAAGTGTTTTTCAACCACCAAGTTACCAACATCTTCTGACAACATGCCACATTGTGGATGATAAAAAACATAAAGATGGAGAGATGGATGAATAAGTAACTTCTCTTGTCTTCTGTTTGACAGTGATCACTAAAAAGTCTGAATTTTCAAAGAATAAGCCAGAGGGCCATTTAAGCATGAACTTACATTGTGAATTGAATTTCCTCCTGGTTATTTTCACAGAAGAACAATAAAAATGCAAAAAATGTTTTCCCTACTAATCAAGGGGAGTGTGTATGCAAAATTTCAAGTCTCTACTAGGAATGGTTAAGACTTGGCAAAGTCTAGATATTTAGGTACATACAAATGTGTCAACACATAAATAACTTGAACCCTTCAATAGTGTTAAAAAAATGGTCTGTTGGGGGTAGCAGTGATAATTATCCAGTCAACTTGAACTAGTCAACTCCAAACATTTTGGATTTTCAGACTAAATATTTTGCCAGTGACCATTTTGTCCAAAATTTTTCTCTTGAGTCAAGCAAAAAGAAAAAGCCATCTATTTAAACACTGACTGATGTTCATGAGAAACCCATTTTTCTAGCTTTAGAATCTCTCCTTTAGTTACCAGCAGAAACAATAAAGAGCTGACTAAATTTGTCTTCTTAAATCCAATATCCTCGCAGATCACATATTCCACAATGTCATGTTCAGTGTATTTGCATGTGCTTTTTTAACTGTAAACTATTGGGAAATGTTGATTCACATATTTTACAAGTACATGGTTGGTCTCCAGTATGTGTTTGCATATGCTTTTTTAATTGTGAACTATGATAAAATGGTGATGTACATATTTCACAAGAAAGCAATTTTTCTCCAGCCTGTGTTCCTAGGTGTATTTTCATATTTGATTTCTGTGGAAAAGAAGACCCACATACTTCATCCGTAAATGGTTTCTCTCCAGTGTGTGAAGTCATGTGTATTTTTAAATATGATCTCTCTGAAAATGCTGATCCACATACTTCACAAGTAAACGGTTTGTCTACAGCATGTGTTTGCATGTGTCCTTTTAAATTTGAGCTCTCTGAAAATGCTGAACCACATACTTTACAGGAATAAGGCTTCTCTCCAGTGTGTGTTCGCATATGTCTCTTTAAATCTGATACACTTGCAAATGCAGACACGCATACTTCACAAGAATATGGTTTCTCTCCAGTATGTGATCGCATGTGTAATTTCAAATGAGAATTACGAGCAAATGCTGATGTGCACATTTCACAAGAATATGGTTTTTCGCCAGTGTGCGTGCGCATATGCATTTTTAAAAGGTATTTCCTTGAAAATGCTGACCCACACACTTCACATATAAATGGCTTCTCTCCAGTGTGTGTGCGCATGTGTATTTTCAAAACATGTTTCCTAGAAAATGAAGATTCACACACTTCACAAGTAAATGGTTTCTCCCCAGTATGTGTTTGCATGTGTTCTTTTAAATTTGAACTTTCTGAAAATCTTGATTCACATATCTGACATGAAAAAGGTTTCTCACCCGTATGTGTTCGCATATGTCTTTTTAATTTTGATTTAATGGAAAATGCGAATTCACATACTTCACAAGTAAAGGGTTTTTCTCCAGTGTGTGATCGCATGTGTATTTTCAGATTCCCTTTTGTTGATAATGCAGATCCACACACTTGACAAGTAAATGTCTTCTCTCCAATATGTGATCTCATATGTAATTTTAAATGTGAACTTTGAGAAAATTCTGATGTGCAAATTTTACAAGTATATGATTTTTCTCCAGTGTGGGTTCGCATGTGTTTTTTTAAACCCAATTTCCTCGCAAATGCTGACCCACACACCCCACAACTAAATGGTTTTTCTCCAGTGTGTGTTCGCAGATGTTCCTTTAAAGATGAAATCTTTGCAAACGCTGACCCACAAACTTCACAACTTAATGGTTTATCCCCAGCGTGTGTTCGCATATGTTCCTTTAAACCTGATATCTTTGTAAAAACTGACCCGCACACTCCACAAGAATATGGTTTCTCTCCAGTATGTGATCGCATGTGTAATTTTAAACCTGAACTACGAGTAAATGATGATTTACATACTTCACAAGTAAATGGCTTTGCTGCAGTATGTTTCTTCATATGTAATTTTAAAAGTGCATCCTGTGAAAATGATGATCCACACACCTCACAGGAATAACTTTTTGCTTCAGAGTTGGTTTGCATGCTGGTTGATGTATAAGAATTCTGCAAAAAAGGAGAAAAATAGTTCACAATTGGATATTTAACAAAAAATTAAAGAAAACATCTCATCTATTCTGTCACTTATATTAATTTGTCAGGTTGATATGCACGCAAAAGGTTGGAAATTGATTTTCTGACTAAAACATGCAAAATAAAAAGTATATTAAAATATATATATTTCAATTATCAAAGTAGTTCTGTTCAGTCAAACAATCAGCAACATTGAAAATTGAAAAAAAAACGAATGTTTACAAAATGATACAACAAATAAAACAAAGAATGGATAATCTGTCAGAACTCACACACAATTTATCTGCTTTATGCTAAGGAGACAGACTCTAGTGAGAAATGAAATATATAAAATGTTATTGATTTCAAAAGGGAAAAACTTTTATCATCAATATAATATATACTAATCATTAACTAGGATAGAATTTCAGGATATATTTAACAATGTACACTTATATGACCAGTAAATGTCTATCCTGATTTCTTTTGTCTCAACGGTATACATATTTTTTTTTGTATGATATTTATCAGAAAATACTATTTTCTTTTTTCAAGCTGTTTATGGTTTATTCCAGTGGACTATGATACACAATTGGACTAGGTTTTGAGCAATTTTCCTTAGCAGGGCTCATGTCAGATCTTCTTCGCGTCTACTTTGGCCTCTTAACTCTTCCTTTCCATGCCTGCCTTGTGACAGGGTCAACTGGTTTATGTACAGGGTGTTCAATCCACCAATATCTTCACTTCTTAAAGTCCTGGTTGATGGGGTTCAGATTAGCTGTCTTTAACAGATTTGCATTAGAAATTTCGAAAGCATCCAAAAATCTACTATAATGAGCAATGTGATTTTTTCCTGTATCTGTCTGTCATAATGAATTCAACTTGAGAGTAACTATTCAATTTTGTTCATAAAATAACTCTAACCCACCATTTGAAACAATGGACTCTTTGAAATGATTTCAGTTGTTTCTTTTCTAAAATAAAAATCACCTCATAGAAATTCAAATATATATCAACTACATTGAATTTTTGTAAAGTCAGAAAAATCTTTTAAAAAAATTAATCAGGATCTTCATTTTGAATTATAGCAAACATCTTTTTGATAAATATGAAATAAAATACATATCATTCAACATTTCATCGAATTTTCACTTCAAAATGAAGCTTACCAATCTTTTATTTCTACACAGGTGAAATGTGAATTGACCCTTCTATGTTTTTTGACACACATTTCTACTTACAGGATAATGAAGTCAACTTTTTTAAAAAAAGTCTTTTTATGTGCAATATATAAAAGTAAAATATGAAAACAAAAAATCTACGATAACCTTATGTCTTTTTGATTAGAAAACTTCTCTCTAATCAGTCATACATGAACTTGTTCTTTTTCTTATTTACAAGGTTATTTACATTTGAAACTGCTGGATTAAACTAGGTCAGAGCCTGTGGCATGTCATAAAAAAGCTCTGAATTTTAAAAATAAACATATCAAAACACTTGAATTCTTTACATGCAATCAATTTTTTCATTTGGTATTCAGTTGATTTCAAATTTTATCAAGCGAGGATTAAAGTTTACAATTCATGTAATGAAAAATAAAACAAAATTTAGACAACTTCAATCAAAATAAGGATTGTGTAATTGAATAAATCACTATCGGTGATGTTATTGTGCCACTTTCTAAACATAATAATGTTTTCTGGTGAAATTATTTGGCTTTTTCCTGGCTTTGTTATTTTACATGCTGAAACTGCATTAAAAAACAAGCATGATTCAATGCAACGATCCCTGGATATAATTTTTGTACTTGTCATGCATTTGTTTCATTTTCTCAGAGACAAATCTGTCCCAAAGTTTATATATGAAATTAAATAAATCAATCAGTCAAACATCAAAATAAATACACAGTTGTACACAATAGTATTTGACCCCCTAGATTTTGCTTATTTTTTCTGATTAACAAACCTGAATTTGATTTGATGATATTCATCTATTCAATTAATATTATTAGTAAAAAAGTTTACCGTGTGATAATAAATAAGTGAACTGAAGTGCATTTGAAATGCAAAGATGCACCCCCCCCAAAATCCTAAAATTTCAGTGAATGGTGACAGTATAATTTTCCTTTTGACAAGGAGTGTGTGTGAATCTGCCTGTGCCTTATGCAGATATGTCCTGACCCAGAATCTGCTGTGACTCTAAAATATACCTCATTTCATCCAGACTACCAAAGAGTGTGTATTAATCTGACTATGGGTTACACAGACCCTAATTCATATTTAATTCAACCATCAACACTGGAGGATACTAAATTCCTATGACCACCAACACACTGGAAGATGCTGAATACCTATGTTTGAATACCGGAAGATGCTATCTTCCCACAGCTGAGTGTAGAAAGATGCTAAGTTCCCCAGCCCAGACTCTAAAAAAGCAAAATTCCAATATCTGAACATTATATAGCATATTCCAAGTGGTTAAATATTGAAATTTAATTTATTCATTTATCCAAAAATCTAAAAACAAATAATATTGGAAACCATAAACCCAAACTCTCAACATAGGTTTCTCAGTTTTCAAGTCTGGCTTGCTGGCCACCTATGTATATACTGTGCATACAGGCTAAACCGATGGAGCTGGTGGGCAGAAAAGTTCAACATTAACTTGTATCCAAAGAAAAATGCTATCTTTTTTCAAAAGAAAATTCACCCTTAAACAGTTTTAATATTTCTAGTGTTGGGGAGAGGTCAATTTACAATGCTAAATTGATCCCTCAGTATGAGTCCAGCAGCTTTCACACTTCATGGTTCTCAACAACTTGCAAGTTCAAGATTTCCCAGACAATACACGAGTTAACATAGGGGTAATCGATGGCCTTCTACAAATCATTCAGTTACCCCTAGAAACTTTTTATTGAAAAACATAAAAAACACACACCAAGAAAATCTCATCAACCAGGATTTCTGCAGAACATGTTTGAATAAAAATCAAACTATAATACACTTCTTCAAAAGACTTTCATTTTTAAATATGAAAAAAAAATGTACCTTTCTCCCATGATTGAGAAGTAGCTGTACTTGGCCCTTGAATACCCTTTTGATTTCTAGATTTTTTCCACAATTGGGGGTGGGGGAAAGACTGATTCTTCCCTGATATTTGAAACAATCTGGGGAAATCTCAAAAAATTTTTACCCTGACAAGGGTGAATCTAGCACTTGTTTTTGAAAATTCAGACTTATTAGTTTTCGATTCCCAACAAAAGGCAAGAGAAGTAACTCATTCATTGTGCACTTCTTTTTTCCAATGTTTAATTGATCAACCCATCACAACATGCTGCCAAAAGATGTTGGTAATGAGTTGGTTTTCAATGAATGACTAACTAGACTGATTTTCAATCATTGATTCTATTCAAATAGGAGAAATTTGTCACAGTTTTTGTACTGATTAGTAGTTTTGGATAAAGGGATAATGTTGTAAAAAAATTCAAGTCCCTTATCTGCATAACATAAAATCATTTACAGATGTTTTTTTGGCTATCAACCCTGCAAAACCAGATCTGCTTCAAAGCCCTTTTAAAAAAATATCTTTGAAGGAATAAAGTCTCTTAAATCAGATCTGTATTCACATACAGGTAATATAACCTAAAAGCAGGCCAGGTCAGGCCTGTGCCTAACATTTCCTGAGCCTATATTGCCATTAAAGTTTCTGATGTTGAAATAAAAACCTATTTCCATTTTCAACAGTTGAAATTTAACATTTCCATTTGGTTGAATGATAAAATTTAGCGTATTTCAGTGCCTGGATGCTGGATTTAGGTATTTTTCAGGACCTGGACATGGAAATTTGACATCTCTTAGGATTTGGGTTTGAAAATATGGCCTCCCCAAAGTTCGAACATGGATATTTGGCATCCTCTAGGGTTCAGGCATGGTCTTTAGCCTTCTTCAGGTTCCAGGCATGCAAACTTAGCATCCTCCTACATTCTGGGGTGGAAATATCGCTCGCTCCTGCGTTCGGGCGTAGGAATTCAACATTCTCCAGCGTTCGGGCGTTGAAATTTAGCCTCTACCAGAAATAAAACGTGAGAAGTTAGACTCTCCAGTGTTCGGGTGTGGGAAAATCAGCATCTTTCAGTACCCAGGTGATCGAATCTAAAATATTTCAGGGTCCGGATGGGCTAAGGTAATCCCTGAAAAAGTATGTACAAACCCTTCACCAGTCCAGACAAAATCGGGTGTCTTCACATGATTTTTGTCGGTCTGGAAAGGATCAGACATCTTTTACCCGATTGTGCTGGTCTTATTGTAAAATCCACTTGCTTTCACTGTGTATATTTTAAACATTTGTTTTCTATATTCTATATGCAATAAAAAAAATTCTACTGGGTCCAGTTGTAGAGCAGAATATTCACATTGTAAATCGAACATCCGCTGTCAAGAAGATCGGCAGAAAGTGTAAGGGTCCAATTTTACATTTACCGACGTACATAGTAAATCGAAATCAACGCTTTCGAACCGAGTCACTAGTCACTTTTTCTGATTTATCTGTCAGAAGTTTTACGGAAGAAATGAAGGTCAGATTGGGTCAATTTCTTTCAAGTACAGATCAAATTACGTAAGAAAAAATATAAAGTTTATTTCTAACAAAAATACGCAGATCGTTTGCTGAACAGTATTTTATGCAAAATTGGAAAAAGTCATTCTTGCTGTTTGATCTGCTTTGACAAGGTCTGACCTTCATGTCTTCCAGAATTTTTATTTTTGAGAAAAAGTCACTTCCAGGGGGGGGGGATCAACTCTAAAGTGAAGGATTCACTTTTAACGTACGTATAATGTAAAACTAGACATTTAGTTTATAAATGTCTCGGCATAATACTTACTTCATTATAAATCAAACATCCACCGCCAGGAAAGCAGATATATAGTCAGGGTTCAGTTTTGCATTGCACATAGATAATAATTCGAACCCCCACATTCAGAGCCAATCGATTCGCCCGCTCACTTAATTTTTCTCAGTAAAAATGAAAAATTTCCAGGAGAAATCAGTCATATTCACCCAAAAGAGATTAAGATACATTAAAATTTGAAAAAAAAATCGTGTCTTCAACTTACCTTTCAGATGTGAAATAACAACAAAACAGGAGCTTTCGGGAGACTAAGGGAAAGGCTTCCTCTTGGCTTGATAATTAATTCTTTTTTAATTCCCCTCTCACTTCAGTCAATGTAAACAATTTCTGTATTGTTTGTTCAATCTATAACAATAATATTGAATTAAGAAGAATCACAGATGCCCAAAGAAATGACTGAAGGATCAAAAGAGAAAAAACATGAAATTCTTTTTGCGGAAATAAATGTCGTCTGATTGCTGAACAAAGGAAATCGGTCGACGGTGTTAAACATGATATTGTCCCTTCGGATAAATTATACACGGACTGATATCAGTGTTGACACCAACTTGATTTTTTCGGTATAAACTGCTTCAAAAATCGGTTAAAAACCAGCTAAATCTTTTGGACCTTTAGCTACTTTTATGGCTAAAAATGTTTTATACCCATCAAAAGCTCAATCATCCGATAGAATAACTATATACTCAGACTCTAGAATGAATGACAAATAAAAATTGTACACTTGTCATTTACTTTTATTGAACTTCATAGATTTGTTGTGAATTTTCAAAAAATTGAGACTTAGCTCGTGATATAATCTCGAAGCAAAAGTTTCGGTCGAAATTCGGCTTATGGATCTTAAGTAAAAAAAAATTATGAAGAAATATTCTTCGTATAGTTTGATTTGTATTATATAATTATCAAAAATGGCTAGATTATTCGATTTCAGCTATCTTTATGGCTAGAAATACTGAACATATATGTTTTGAGTTGGCAATAGAATTAGATTCAATCGGCTATTTAAAAAAGAAATTGACCAGATTTTCGGCTATCAATCATCGCAGATTTTTTATCGACAAAATAGGGGTAAATCAGCAAGATCTGGGCATCCTCCAGTTGTATCGATAATGGTACAGTTTAGTTTCACATCTGAACTACGAATTTCTGAAGGTCAAAATGATGATAAATATTTTAGGCTTAGAATTCCGGGCTGCTTTACAAACAAATGAGTACTTCAATTTTTATTGATTATCTAATTTATTCCATGGGGATTATGTGGAACTGGAGTCCGTCATTTTCAGCTAATTGAAGAAGTTAAATGTTATCCAAATTTCTCATTCAGTTTAAACAAACTAAAAAAAAATGACAGAAAAAGAAACAAGGAAATTTTCTCCTATTAAAACTAGTAGTAGGATTTTCAAGGATTGAACCGGAAGCAGGCTAATGATGTCATACTTTGACACCATTGGTAAAAGTATTCATTTAATTCAAT
Source organism: Thysanoteuthis rhombus (assembly GCA_963457665.1). NCBI lineage: Eukaryota > Metazoa > Mollusca > Cephalopoda > Oegopsida > Thysanoteuthidae > Thysanoteuthis > Thysanoteuthis major. The sequence goes on from OY735229.1 coordinate 3,383,321, forward strand.
CTCCCTATTTTCTTACACAGGAAGACGTGCTTACCTAGTTTCAAATTCCAGCCATACGTTTTTGAAGTTGAACATTTTCAAGGCATTCAAAGATGTATCAGACTTGACTTTCATACCGTCAAATTGAGAAGCAAGCAATTTAGGTTCGAATGATAAGTACGGTAGCTTGAGGATCTCCTTTTTTTTCTTCTTATCTTTATCGCTTCATCTATTACAGTGATGTATTTTTTTTATTAATGGTATTTTGAAGAGAGTCAGAGCGAGAGAGTTAGAGGAGTGGACCACACGGATTCGTTGGCGGACGATTTCGGTTGTCAGGGTGATAAAAAGAAGGTTGGGAAGAGTCAAAGGGCGAAGATAGAGAATGTGGGGTGGAGAAAGACGGGGCGGAAAGAAGGAATTGAAAAGATTCGGTAAGGTGGAAGAAAATTCATTCTATATCAACTTTTGATGACATACCAAATTATACGTTTATTGAGTTCAATTTTGAATGACCTCTTTCATCTTTTTTTTTTTAAATTTCATGATTCTTCATTGCATTTAGTAATTCGACTAGGCGTAGGTTGTTGACAGGCCATAAGTTTTCAAAATAATCGTGATGATTTCCAAGGGTGATGCTACTTGAAAAAATAATATCGCCGCGATAGATTTTCATAATCTCAGATAGATAACGTAATTATCAATGAGGATTTTTTTCCATCAAATAGAATATAATTAAACACGAGTCTGGTTAGTTTCTCAATAGAAACTGTCAAGTGACCAGCGTCTTTTGGCAGCATGCTGCGATCAATTGAAAAAAAAAGGATCAATTAATGAATAAGTTACTCCTCTTGCCTTTTATTGGGCAGGGATCACTAAAAATCTGGATCAAACAAGACCAACAGAAAAACAAGCGTAAACACTGCCGGTCACTAACTAAGAGCGAAATTTAGCATGAACCTACATGGTAAATTGACCATCTCCCAGAAAAATTTTGAAGGAATTTTCAACACACACACACAAAAAAAAAAAAATTCTGGATATAATAAGGAGTAAATATTTGAATGTTCATCCCTCTTGTTCCATTGGTGCAGTCTCAACGCATGATATATATATATATATATATATATATATATATATATATATATATATATATATATATATAAATATAACCAGCTAGGATCACTTAGAAACATGTGTTAACAGTTTTTGCCGACGGTTTTTAACAAGCTCGGGTTTGCTTTGCATGGGAATTAAATCTCGCCATAGCACAAATACATAGATCAATGTTACAATGTTACGAGCAAAGTACCATGCTCAGAAATTAGAATTGTTACAATTATTTTTACAATCCTAAAAGTAGGAATACCTATTATTTCCCACATAAATCGTATGATTGAACATAAATATGCGAATTGGTTTTACACCAGAAAATCATTATCATGTGTGAACTATATTCCACATAACAGAAATAGATTCTAATAAATTTGACAGCACTATATTGCGTTGTCAAGATTTATCAGTAAAGTTACATCAACAAAGAGAATGGTTGTTGAGTGAGTATCCAGCGTAAGGGCACTAACTGCAACTTTACCAGTAGAAATCATTCGCAATAGAAAAGTTGGTGTCTTTCTATGATTGGATTTTCTTAACACAACAAAAACTTATAAACTCTTAGCTTTCCAAACAACAAATTCGAAATAAAGTTCTCTAAACTATGAGAGAAAGGGTTCATAGACAAAATTGTGGCATGAAAAATAATCATCTCGTTCAGGAAAAAAAAATTAACTCTTTAATTAACTCGTAAAGAATATTTTTATTGAATGAACATATGTTGCACTATCCATTGAATGCACACATTCAAATACGACAGAATGATTCTTGTTTGGTTTAAATAAAAAGTTTATGTGTTTTTGTGTGAAACTGTCGGATTTAGCAGCAGTTTAGTCTAGCAGTAGAGACCCCACTTAATCCAGAGAGAGAAAAGAGAGTCTATCGACCAATGCAGAGAGCAGAGGGTTGATCTCCTTAGCCAAGACGGCAAGGATACAAATGAGATTTTACAACTCAAGTAATCGATTGGCCTGAATGCTTTCCTTTGGAATCCAGGGTCAATCACTAGATGCTCTCAGTACGTCAGTTAGGACTTGATCGTTTCTCTGACTACTCTTGCGGACGACAGCAAACCGGTTACGCGGCTGAGCCAGAGAAAGTTGAATATACGTCAGTCTAGCCCCAAGGAAATTTCTAAACTAAAAATTTGGAGAGAAAGAATATTTTCGTCAGCGAAAATTTTGCAATGTTTCCATTGGGTAAGGAGGATCATGTGACCATAACTACACCCTCTTTTCTGAGTACATCGTCAAACGTTAAATCGACTTTCTTGAATGTCACACATTAATTTTTTGATTTCTCCTACGGTTAACTGGTAGGCCTAGGAGATAGTGTTGCTGATTTACTTACTGCCACATCTTTATTAGGCGCTACGCTTGTCCTAAGCAATGATCGCCTATATTGTCCATCGTCAAATAAACAAACAGATGCACGTTCAAGGCATTAGGCGCTCTTGTAAAACAAAGTAAACTAATAAATCGAAAGATTGTCAAACGAATCCATAATATCTCTCACGCAATCTAATACGAAACATATAGATATCACGTGTAAATTAATTTTTTTCAATCTGAAATCAGAATGTTTAGACGCATACTCAGTGCCAGATGAAGTTAGTGTAGAGATTGACGATTGACAAAACTGTATTTGCACTAAAAAAAAAAAGCAAACTAAAAAGTGCAACTTTCTTTTTGTTTTTTTGTGATTGGAAGAAAAATATATTTCCATTTTTTAGATTTTTTTTGCATTTTAGACAAACGGCATGAAAATCTAGATAATTCCAGATAGCGTTGCATTTGCAAATCTCCCTCCCACATGTTTTCTGGCCTAGAACTCAGTTATTGTGAGAGAGACATCAAACTGCGTAGAAGTATTACTCTAGGGTCAACGTCCCATTGACAAACCCACAACACTACCAAAAGGAACTGAAGAATTCCAACGTCTGAAACGTGAGTAACCCCCAACCCCAAATCCATATACCTAGATATTTTTCCGGATAGATGGCATGAAAGTCTACACAATTCTAGTTAAAATAACATTTACAAAATACACCCACACCTGTTCTTTGCCGTAAATCTCATTGAGTAAAAATCTAAGGGACACCAAAATGTACAGAGAGGTAGCTCAAGGATTAATCATGGGGTTGGTCAAAGTCGCATTGAAGGAAATGTTGTACTACCTCACGTTAAGCGCCTTCGCGTATTTCTGTTGTAGAACCCGCCATTTTTAATTGCGCAATTAGCTGTAAGATGTAGCCGCCAGGTGATCCATATTCATGAATTTCACTCAAGTCAGAAAAGGAACAAACATAGCCAAGTGCAACTGACATTATAGATCATAACCCTAACCCTTCCTGTGCGTGTGGTTTCGCTCTCTACACAAGCTCCTGCACACGAAGTTTGTCGTGCTTATATATTTATTTATTTCGTTTTAATTATGTATTTGACTCCAGGTAAATCTAGCAGTCTTGGAACAAGTACAAGCTATTCGTGCTGTATTTGATGTAGTTTTCGATTTTGCCCATTTTGACAGAAATAGCCCGTATTGGCCGAGAAAACACTTCTAGCACATAAGCCCTCAAAAACGGTCTTTTGAATGTCATTTTTATCTATGGATTTTATGGCCTTTTCTGGCCTAGTTTGACATGCTGATTGCAACGGTACCATCGGATCGGCTGTATTTGATGTAGTTTTCGATTTAGCCCATTTTGACAGAAATAGCCGGTATTGGCTGAGAAGGCACTTCTAGCACATACATAAGTGAGCCCTCAAAAATTGTCTTTCGAATGTCATTTTTACCTATGGATTTTCTGGCTTTTTCTGGCGTAGTTTGACGTACTGATTGCAACCTTCAAGTTGATTCCTGAATTTGATAGATAGGCAGACGGCCAGTCCATGGTGAAGTGGTTGTATAAGAATCATTGTTAGTTCTAGTGGTTCTTGTTGAAGAATTGGCGTCTGCTGTTTTTGTAGGCCAACGTGGACGTCAGTTGGAATTTTGAAGGAGGAAGGGAGATGTATGGAGAACATATGAGCCAGGTTTGAATGTAGGCGTAGATATTACACAGAATAATAAAAACACATCCATGTCTGTAGATAAGCAGATGAAAGATACATTCAATTCGAAACATTTACGACAAATGAATAATGAAAATGAAATACATGAAATGAAAGTATTAATACGATCGATCGTGTAAAGAAGAGGAGAAGCCTGTTGAGTTAAGGTTATTCCAATCAGTAGAATTGAAATATAGGAAAGAATAAGTATTTAACGGACATATGGCTGTCGTTTAGTTTATCTATCTAATGGAGCCTGATTAGTAGTGCCCGTTATAATGAGTGGTATAGTTGACCAAGTTAGGTTATAAAAGGTGGTTAGTTCAGGTTAGGTACAAGAGGAGCTAAAGGGCGAAATAGTAAGCGCAGCGTTTGCGTTGTCGCCAAAAATAGTAGTTGCAGAATTTGCATTTTGTAGCTATTAAGTTCTTGTGAATACTCACATCGAGGAAGATGAGTGGTGAAAGACGATATATCAAGTCACGGTCAAAGAATAGAAACTACGCCAGCCGCGAGTTTAGAGAGAAGGTAACTGGTTAGAAGACCGGGGCAAATAGGCAATTGAACACGTGTGTTAGGGGTTTTTCGATGGATTCATCGTAGGATGTGACGTTTTGGGATTCTTGCTAAAGGAAAGGTTTCGTATCAAATTTTTTACTAAAACATTCGACAGTTGGAAAAAGTGGCACTTGTGCGCGACCTATTCGAGAGGAAGGAGGTCGAACGAGTCCTTCCGCTTCGCCTAACCGGTGGCATTTTCGCTGTCTACCAACAGTTGAGTACGAGGACGAAGGCGACATCAGACGAATACGGGACCCCCATCTAACTGCGTTTGGGACTGACTCGTTCGTGGCCTATGAACAGTTTATGGCCCGTCGTCAGCATCCCAACAAGACTCTTGATGTCTACCTCGTGGAGCCTCGAAAGCTTGCTGAACTGTTCGGAGGGTTGTCCGATCGTGGCCTGGTGTGTACATTCGCGACCGGATTAAGTGGGCCACATCGTGTGAGGGTCAGGGAAACGGGAAAGGGGTTAGACAGCGCTAGTCTCCTTCCTAAGCAAGATCAAAATGAGGTGAACTCTGCTCGCTATCGAACACTCGTGAGCAAATCAGTTTGTCACCGTGGGAGATGAAGGTGCTCTCCGCCGACGGCAAGACGTTGAAGTGCTGTGGATTTAACAGAGTTGAGCTTGGTGTGAACATCAGATATTCCGTTGATGTCGACGTGTTGGTCGCCGAAAGAAGGCTGTTGGGTTTGACCTCATCCTGGGGATGGACGACAACAGAAAGCAGGGCAGAGTGCGAATCAGTGAACCTTCCTGCAGAAAATGCATAGGTGAGCACGGCCCTCAAGAATGACTTGGCCGATTTCAGTGCCGAGTTTGATCAGTAAAAAAGTGTTTAGACCGCAACGTGAAAGTGGTGAAACGATCAGATGTCGGTGATATTGAAGAACAGTGACTAATACTCCGTATCCGTGCAGATCAGGAATTGCAGCTTTAGCTGAACAGCGATTGGCTGCTGCCTTATCCTGAAAAGGAGCTTGGCTAACTCAAGGGCCTGATCCCGTTGATGGTCATGGTGCAAGTAAGCAAACAAAATGTGCGACCTATTACAGGGAACTGAACAAACGGCTGTGGCGTGGACGAGTTTGATGTGTGGGTCGACACGAGCTTCCTGGCCATTGGAGTCCCGTTGGAAGCGAATAGATCTGTCATCGAGGATGCTCAGAGGATGCGTCTATCGAACGATGCTCAGCATATCAACCTGTTTGAGGAAGGCAAAACTGCACACCAAAGCTGCGAGCAGAATGCTCACACGAAGGTGGGTCAACACGCTTGTGGATTTGATCAACGAATACGGGTTGTCTTTAGTCATAACTCTTGCTAAGTCTGATAATAACCGAACGGACCAGCTGACGAGTCCTGCGGCGATAGCTTGACGCAGTCAGGGAAGAGATGGAGCCCGTATAGCAAGTGTGTGCAGCTTCCATGGACACGCTGAGCTACAGTCAGATAAAGACCATTCAGAAGCGGAAATCTGTATTTCGTAACACATAATGAATAGATGTGTGAAATTGATCCCAAATATTAAAACGTTAAACACCGTTATTCTCAATATCAAGATGCCGTTCTTTATGCACGCACACGCACACAGACACACACATATATATAGTTCGTAATGTATTTTTTTATACATGAAACTACAGAAAGAGAGAAACAGAAAACAGATTTTATCCGTTGTTGATTATATTCACAGTAAATGTCAACATTTTATGCCTAAAACACTCACCATCTGACACGAAATGTTGACATTCTTCGGATATACATCTTTGTATTTCTTATATGTTCTTGAAATTCTTGTATATATGTATAATAAAGTAAGGATTTGCTACACAAATGCATTATATTTCTGTCCTGTTTGGATTCCTTCTCAAATACACACCGCTATGCAGCTACGCAACCGTTTCCTCACCACGTACTCCGGATGCATATATACTTCTCATTCTCATGAGTGAAATAGCAATGCTTTTACTATCCGATAGCCACAACGAGAAACACGCATGAATAAAACTCCGTGTTCTCTGTACTGCATGTTTTGTCTGTCGTGTGTCTACCAGCGTCAGAGAACAGCCCTCAAGTTGCACGTGCAACTTGGCAGTTTGGCATACACACTGAACCCGTTATCCATAAGCATTCTTTAGTGCGATTAAAGCCTTATAGATTCAAAAGCAGTTCAGACACCTCCACTTCGACTCCGACCTCTGTACTAGTGTAGACCTTCAGTGTCTAAGTGATCGTCTCACAAACTACACCAAACCAGGCGTGGTACTGGGTTAGTAAAAGAAGGCAACAAGTCGAAGTTCCGTTTAACTGTTTCATATAGAGTATTGATTATCAATATCTCTGGTGACGGGAAATGCTTATTCGCAGTTGAAAAGAGAGGTGGCCGATTTTCATCTAAGTCAAACTGACTGGCCTCTCATGTCACGAACGATAGTCTACTTGATTGGTTGACGGTTACGAAGGCGGACTGGCTGACAAGAGAGACTGGTAGCGTTTCTCTTCTCGAACCCCAACTCTACTGGCACTGTTACGAAAATCCCTTCTATTTAAGCCCCGGGTATCAACACTGTATTTCTTTGTGACGTCACTTTGTCCAAACAAATTAATTAACTCCCTTTCTTTCTTTTCTTGTTGACGTTATCTCGATCCTTCCAGAAAATCCCAAATATTGACCCTCATCCGTCTCGTGACGCTAGTCCGTCCAAGATCATTAATTAGCTTCCCTTTCTTTCAAGAACCCTGCAAATTACTTTTCTTTCAAAGGTTTTACTCTTTCTTTCAAGACCCCAGACATTGGCCCCTATCTGGTCATCGAATCAGGAAGAGAACTTCTCTAAGAGTACTTGTTTTTGCAACCCAGGGATTTGACAGAACACATTAAATTGAGAAACTGTAGGTGCATACTCTTGACTGATGACTTCCGTACTTGGAAGCACGTAATTCTCAACTTCCTACAGTATTTCAAAAACATATTAACCCTTTACTTTTCAGTTGTAGGTTAACCCTTTAATACAGATAACTCCTTTGGTAATAACCATAGTAATTTTTAGGACACGGGGGACTCCTGGTCCCCCCAGTGTCACACTATCAATGACAACAAAGCTCCAACCTGTTGTTATCTCTAGTCTATTCATGCTTTCTCTATTAGCATTATTTTGAATTACTTTATTGTTATATTTTATGAACCTTTGAAAATTATCTGTGCAACTATTGCTAATTTTCAGTTTGTTTTTATTGAATATTTTACTCAGTTTTACTGGTTGCCAGTGAGGAAGTGTTTTTCTATTAATTGGATGAATGTTTTTCCTAAGTTAATTTTTACTTGTAGGTTGAATGGCAGTGTACATTAGATTATTTTCTTACGTCTATTTTTTTGTTGTTGCTATGTTTTACTCTATCGGATTTAACTTTTTCATCATTGTCAAAGCTAGTTTCGGTAAAACCGCTGTCCTTAAAGCTTGTACTATATTTATTTTAACATAGGTGAATATTTGAGTTATACATTAGCCTGGTTTCTATTGATTTTGGGAGCTATTCAATGATTTTGTTTGTATGGTTAGATTAATATATGTAATTACATAATTTTCTTTCGTATATGGTTTGTGTGTGATATTATTTAGATTGAAATTAACTTCGAGAAGATGGAGAATTTTTTATTGGCCCTAATTTCAACTTTAAAGTTCAATTTTTTCATTTCTTTTTCGACGTTTTTCGTATTTGTGCATGTTGTTGTTTTCTACAATTATTAAGCTCTCATCCTGTTAGAGTCTCAAGTTTTTAGAGTCAAGTTTTTCTGTGAGGTTATACATAACATACAAACCAATCGGGTTGTAAGTCTCAGCTGAATCGAGAATCCCCATATAAACATTAGAACTAAGACGTCGGTTTTTTCTGTCCTTTGTGCTTGGTTATTGAACTGTGCCACCCGTCTACATTTTGATTATATATATATATATATATATATATATATATATATATATATATATATATATATATATATATATATATATATAGTGAAATAATAGATTTGCTATACACGCTTATGTTTCTGCCCTTTGTGTTTCTTCTGGTGAATCGTTCGATTTTTTCAATCATATCTCCCGAACTACATGCTTTACCCTCCCAGAAAATTTTATCGAAATTCATTGAGAACTTTTGGAGGTATTGGACTGATAGACAGGAGCGAATGGAGTAATATATGAATAAATGATTGTAAAAACATCCATCAATCAGAAATAAATCATAAGATCCACCTGAAATTTTAATTATATCTTCCTTCCTGCAGGTTTTAACCCTTCAGGAAATGTAAATAAAATCTATGTAGGATTTTTGGAAATATCCTGTGAACAGGGAGTAGTGAAAGGATGAGGAAAAATACCGGAAAATATCTCTCAATCAGAAACTTATTGCTGGATCTTCCCCCAAATTTAAGCACTTCTTCCTTACCATGTGCTTAGCGGTGAAATTGGAGCTAAGAATCGGGCAAACATGTAATCTCGGCCTATTCACGTAGTGCAATGAGCTCAAGCAGCTGTTTTGTTTTTTTAAATATCAGTAAGAGATCAAGAGAAGAATAACTATTGGGTAGCAAACCTTCGGTAAAGCAAACTCAACTTTCAGGAATAAGGAAATCCCATTATTCCTTAACTGAAGAGTGTAAAGCCAATGTATCCTCCAAATAGTCACTTATGGAGCTGAAACATGGAACTTTACCAAGAAACTGACCTGTAAACTGAGAACCATGCAACATGCACTTGAGAGAATCGTGCTCAAAATTACAGGAAGAGACCACTGGACAGCAGAGTATATTAGTAGGAAAGCAGGAGTCTGAGACTTCATAGAAACCATTAGGAAACTCAAATGACAATTGGCTGGCCATGTTGCAGGAATGCCAAACGACTGATGGACATCATGACTCACAACGTGGATTCCCAGAGATCAAATGTGCAATCGAGTCCGACAGAATATGAGATGACAAGACAAACTAGACTTGTTCAGAAAATATTGGCTCTGCGACGCCAACGATACTCTCTATCGTTGGCGTCGCAGAGCCAATATTTTCTGTGGTGATTCCTGGGTAAGGTCTATGTCCAACGACGGACGATAAAAGACTGATGATGATGAATGCTCTTTTTGTAATGTGCAACAGAAACTGCTGTTGGTCAATTGATACTTCTTCGTATTTTGAGGGTAAATGAATAATATTTTCTCAATTGAAAAGTTCTGGTTGATTCATTTGGGTAACAGCTCCCTGATAGAAATTAATTCATGATAGTCGACTGTATAATATATTAGGTTTATCATGTATTACTGGAACCTGTGATTAATTATTCACCTGTTTGAATTTCGAACCCGATTATTTAACTCCCTTATTTAATTTCTGTAATGTAAAAATTCGAATATTCATACATTTTTACCGAACTGCATGAGAACTAGGGAATTTGTGTTTTCATTTATCAACAATCTCATAAGATGCTTGGATCATGATGTATTGTTTGCAAACAATGCTTTTGCATATTGTAGATAAGCCTATAATAGGATGAAAAATTGTTAATTCATTGAAATTGATGAGAATAGAAAATTATCTACTTAGGTGGAATATTGTCTCTAGATCAAAATCTATTGTTGGGTTCAGTATTCTAACTGTGTGATCCTATGATTATTGATAAATCACTTTTATTTAAAATACATTATTAAAATAAGTTTTCATGGGTTTGTTCAAGATGTTGCTAGTGTGTCTTTTCATGACTTTTCCCGCTCTATTTTTCTACAATTCATTGCCCAGCGCCATCATTTGCTTGCTATGGCTGGAACCCCTTCTTAGTATGTATTTTAGCACATTATAACTGGTGTACATTGTACCTGAAGTTTTGCTCACTGATCCCAAAACAAACTAGCTTAGAAGTAAACTCAATGGAAGAAAACCAGTCATGATAATTGAAATGAGAAATATACGTAAATTGAGATATCAGTCCTTTCCACTTGACATTGTATTATATATTCTGTCCTGCTATGCAGAAAGATGAAGAAAATGATTTTATTCTAACATGTTTTTATCATGTGTGTTTTTGAAGGTTTAAAGTCACACATTCAGAGAAATAAAGGTTTTTCTTTCTGGTGTAATTTCATGTTTTGTTCTTCTCCCTAGAAGACAAGTCATACACTGCATGATGATATGGTCAATATCAAGAATGTGTTCACACATAATTTTTTCACGACAAACTGCTTGAAAATGATGTTCCAAGCACTTTAAAGAAATATGGATTGTGTTCACCCACGTATTTAAGCAGGACAATCTATGAAATACAAAACCACACACTTTATTAAAGAATGATCTTGCTCCGATGTGTATTTGCAAGTAAGTTTTAAAATCTGAAACCTTGGAAAATGCAAATTCGTATATTTTGCATGATCAAGGTTATTTTTGTGTACGATATGAAATGAGTGAAAATACTCAAAATCTACTCCACAAGGAAAAGGTCCACCTCAGTGTGTTGCATGAAACTTTGAAAATTGTTTCTATCCATCATGTATTTGCATGTGTCTCATCAAATCTAAACTGTCTGAAAATACTGATTCACATATTTGACAAGAGTAGGTTTTTCTCCTGTGTGTATTCATATGCACGTCTTCAAATGCGAATTCCCCGGAAATGCAGAGCCACACAACTGACAAGAGGAGAATTCTTGCCAGTGTGTGTCCGCATGTGCTTCTTCAAATATGAAATCAGTGAAAATGCTGATCCACGCACTTGACAATGGAAAGGTTTTTCGTCAATATGTATTCGCATGTGTGTCTTCGCATGCAAATTCATTGAGAATGCGAATCCACATTTCAAGAGAAAAATTTTTCTTCAGTGTGTTCCCATGTGTTTCGTCAAAGCTGAACTGACTAAAAATTGCATGTGCCTTCAAATTCAAATTCACCGATGATATTATCATAAGAGTAAATTACATGTTTGCATGTTGTTCCAACCTAAAACTTCCATATACACTTTGCCCCAAACATCTATCTCTTCGGCATTTGTCTATTTTCAAATGTAAATTCAGCGAATATGCTGATCTATGAAAGTTTTTTTTTTTTGCTTTTCATTCAGGGTCATTCGTGTGGTATGTCAAGTTTTTTGCATTTCCAGTTTGGTACAAATGTTGAAGAACTGTTGAAAAGATAACATTTGGTTCCTCTGTAACCTCACAAGTTGTTTTGCATGGGTCTGTTTTAATAATGGCTGTCAATGACAGAAGGACATCCACATCTTCAAGGCTTCTGTCTCCATTCAGAGATGCTGTAAGCAATTTTGGGCTGTACGTTTGTTGATGGTCCCACGGCCGAATACATGATTGATATTGCGAGGAATTTCCACCACCTCAAGTTCCATTTTGAACTCATGCAGCAAAATTGTTCATGTATACTTTTTCCCATCTTTGATCTGACAGCCTCAAATAAACAAATAAATAGTAAAAAGAAAACCTTCAGTTTAAACGAATAGTGCAAAATTCACTCTTGAAAATGGTTTATTTCATGAACGTGGTAAGATTGTACTTAATTCCAAAATAAGTATCAAAGTTTGAAATGACCAGAATTATTTTTGCACCAAACTAATTTATTCTTTTGTCTTAGTTCAATCGTTAGGCCTCAGGTAGACATTCATTGCTTGAATCCTTTCAAGAGAGACCCCCCCCCAAAAAAAAAACAGCTCGTAAAATTTTTACCTATTGGGGTTATAATCTTAGCACAAGGTCAGCGCTACAGTTTTTTTGGAATATAAATATCCTCGAGTTACGAAAGTGAAGTGTCTTTGAAAAACTGATTATATCTCGAAAGTGAGGTGCGTTCCCAGAGGATTTCTTTGGTCCAAAAAAGTAATTTAAGCACTTTCATGAACGAAAATAAATATTTATAGACATATATACAATTCTGTACATCAAATAATGTACGATATACATCGAGTCCCTGGGTTATGAATGCCCCATATTACGGACAATTCGTGTTTACAGACAGCCGCAAGGCAGTGTTGCCAAATAAGGCATCTTTTGGCTACATCTGACTAATTTTTGTACAATTTTACAGATAAAAATCTGCAGTAACAGATTGAATCTAAGTTTGATAAAAGTAAATGATCAATTTTCATTAACAATTTGCTCTTGAGTCTTATCATATAATTATTCTTTTTGATAGATGAGCATTGAATAATAATATGCGTTTAACTGTTTAAGCTATAAAGTTAGCTGGAAGAGGGAATATTTAGTATTTGTTTTGACATTTTAATAACTGTTTTTGCTATGAATAACAAATACTTCGCAACATTGGAAACGTATACGTTAACGTATGTGTATTGTTAATGTGTTTTGATTGTGAAATTGCAGCACACCCCCCAAAAAAGCTGTTTCTATTGGCTAATTTCTTCATTAGACTTATGTGGACATCTGTAAGTTTAATTTATCCACCTTTTTGTGAGGGGGGGGGGCAAATACACCTCTTTTGTTGGTCTTTTCCCCTTTTCTCCTTTTCCTTCTTATTTCCTACCTTCTTTTCTTGCCCTTCTTTTTTTTTGTTCTTATCTTATCTTTTCCCAACTTTCTTATATCCCTTTTGTTTGTTTTTTTGTTTTTTTACTTTCCCTTATTTCTTTCTTTCTCTGCTTCTATAGGAATTTTAGTCCTTACATTGTGTAGGAGAGAATAGATAATAGCTGTTGGTTAGATGTGGCGAGAAGATGTAGTTGTAGACAAAGGATTTTGCTCCCAAGTGGTTTGATATCAGCGCCAACGTCAGTGGATAAGTTGATGGAAGGAAGGCAGATGTATAGAGAACGTACACCCCAAGTACAAATGTAGACGCGGATATCAAATGGAGTAAAAAGACACTTACAAATATCCAGTTGTGAAAAATGAGAGATACGTTTAATGAACAAATGAAGAATGTAAATGAAATACATGGACAGTAAACATTAATACATTCGATTGTGTGAAGAAGAGAAGAGGTTTGTTAGGTTCAAGTCATTCTTAGGTGAAAAACAAATTATAGGAAAGAATTAAAATTTTAGGGACACGTTGCATAAAGGCTCTTATGTCATTTCGTCTATCTATCGCATGGGGCCCGGTGAGTCGTGCCTGTTATAATGAGTGGTATAGTTGATCAAGCTAGATTATAAAAAGCAAGTCTATCAGGATACGTGCAAGAGGGAGCTGACGAGGCGTTTGTGTGGTCGCCAAAAATAGTAGGAGCAGTGTTCGCATTTAATAGCTATAAAGTTCTTACAAATACTCTACTCGATGAAGATAAGTGACAAGACACTATATATATATGTGTGTGTATGTGTGTATATATATATATATATATATATATATATATATATATATATATATATATATATATATATATATAATCACGGTCAATGAATAGAGACTGCACCTGCTGCGAGTTTGAAGAGGGTTAAAGGAAGATAACCGGCCGGAAATGCCGGGGCCAAAAAGATAGAAGTTAATCGGTTCGAAGGCCGGGTTAAAGTGGCGTTCGACCACGTGCGATCAGGCATGTTATTGAAGATTGTCGAAAGAAGTGACATATACAGATAGATAGTTGGTAAAATGTTACCTCAATCGAACGAACCAAGAAAGCTCATTTTTGTCTGCCTGATGTGGGCTTCCCAAGCATTAGTCCCTTCTAGCTTGTATCTGTGTGACCTGGTGGGCTTTTTCTTATGACGGAGAAATCAGAAACACGTCTCTTCAGCTTATAACATTTATTCAAACTCCGTACATTACCAACAGAACAACAACAATAATAATTATAATCAGGGGGCAGCAAACCTGCTAGTTACATGAAAATCTTAATAAAAGATCTCCTCTACTTTCAAATTAAAGGTGACATTTAATTTACGACAAGTATTTTATCAATTCGGAGAAAAAGAGTACTCACATTAATATATATATATATATATATATATATATATATATATATATATATATATATATATATATATATATATATATATATGTGTGTGTGTGTGTGTGTGTGTGTGTGTGTGTGTGTGTGTGTGTGTGTGTGTGTGTGTGTGTGTGTGTGTTATTATTATTATTATTTGCAATCTCACACCAGTTGCCTGGTGGTAACTGCTGGAGTTTGAGTGACAGCAAGTCTCCTCAAGTCTTCAGCCCTCCTCTCTTAGTACTCATAGGTCGCAGTATTTCTGCGATTTACAGTTTCACACCGGTTGCCCAGTGGTTATCGCTGAAGGCTGAGTGACAATAAGTCTCCTTAGGTCTTCAGCTAACGTCTCCTCTCTCTTTCACCTATCATGTCAGGGCTACAATTCGTTGCAGTCCTTATATCTCTAGCACCTTCCTCAGTATCCGTGCAGTTCCCAGTAGTGCTGTGGTCTGTACGGTCTCAATTCTTCCCCTAATCCCGATCTCCTCCAGTCTCACCCTCAGCGTTTTGGGGACAATTCCTAGTGCGCCCACTATGACCGGTACTACCCTGGTTTTCATGTTCCACATCTTCCTTAACTCTCTTGCTAGGTCCTGGTATTTTTCCCGTTTTTCACTCTCCTTCTTTTTTACTCTATGGTCTGCAGGTACAGCAACGTCCACTATTTGGCAGGCCTTCCTTTTGTTTGTCTACTATTACCAAGTTCAGTCTTCTTGCCTGGATGAGGTGGTCAGTTTGGATGTCAAAGTCCCAGAGTAGTTTGTGGTTGTCATTCTCCAAAACTGCCTCTGGCTTGTGCTGATACCACTTTTCCACATGGTTATTATTATTATTATTATTATTATTATTATTATTATTATTATTATTATTATTATTATTATTATTATTATTATTATTTAAAATCTGTCCATCTTCTTCTCCTCTTCTCTAAAATAAAGGCTTTTGCACGTCCAATCACAATTCTAGATTTTCCTTTTCATTTTCATAATTATTATCTTTCATGTCCTAAATTCCAGGCGCTCTGTATTCACCCCATTGGACTCAAATGTCTCTTTTCTGTTGTTATAAAATACGTGTCTTCGATTCCTCAAGATTTATCCAGTCTTTTTTCTATTTTGTATCTTCTATCGTCTTTATCCGCTGAAATTCTGACCAGTGTCTTTCCGCGTCTTCTGATCGTCTATTCTTATTCTCACATAGTCCCCCATATCCAGGGGAGTGAAATCTGTGGCACCGAGTCTTTCATCACAATTCTTCATAGTTCTCTCTTAATAAGCACAGCCTCTCATCTTTACTTCTTTCAGATTTTGCCATCCTGGCTTTAGGTTCTTCCGATGGCATGGAAATATAATTCTTTCCTCGGTCCATCAAGAGTTCTGCTTGACTGCGTCCTGTAGTAGTCGTAGGTGTACTCTGGTACGCCATCACAGCCATAAATATACCTGGTTGCTGTAATATGTGTTTGGCCATTTTTACGGCGCTTTCCGCGGCATTGTTTGCCTAAAAAGAATGTGGACTGACTGCAGAATGTTAAAATCCATATTGTTTGGCGAATTCTTTAGAGCTTTTGCTTGAATACCGTCTACGATTGTCACTGACTTGCACCTCAGAATCTCCCATCTGCAGGTGATGTTTTTCATCTCCCATATTATGTTATTACTCATCAACTGATTCAAGTATACAATCTTTGTATCGAGAAAAATAGTCGATAACACTTATATGATGTTTCCCTTCAAACTTTAATGCCTTGACAACGCGTCTAGGATTATTGGTAGTTTCTCTGGAACGTGTCCGCTGATGGACTGTACGGTCTGAGACGCATTAACAGTCATTGACTTTCTAGAGATGTAGCATACAAACCAACTTTTTTACTCGTATCATATATAGCAAAATAACTCGTACAACTTAGTATTTCCCTATCACTAATAACAATACTAAAAACAAGCCCTACGTATTGTTGTCATTGATGTTCTGTTGAATATCGCCAAGAGACATACAACTCTGAAAACGTATTCCCTGAATCGTTGCTGTACACGGGAGTCAAGGAAGGTAATTATTGGTAATAGATAGAAGAGTTAGCTACCGTACCTTTGATCATTTCGTTAATATCCGTCGTACCTCCTTTTAAATACGATTCATGAGACAAAACTCACCGGCAAATTTTTTGTAGGCAATATAAAACCGTAGATAGCTGGGTTTGAAAATTGGTTTACATTCGCAACCCGATATATTAGTAAAAATTGTATCAAGAAATTTCAGCCCGATTTCCACGCATAATACTGATGGGCAATGGGACAATGTCAATTTTTTAAAAATCAGGGATATATTCAGTTTTGAATTAATTTTCGTATGAGAAGGATATTTTGGAAGGGAATCTTATGGAATTTTTTTTCCTGCCCCCTTTTAATTTTATAAAAAAATCAATAAAATATCGTAGTCACCCCAAACATATTACATTTACATTATTACATCATAATTATGGTCAAATGGAATGGATAAATATTGCATGTTTGATACGTGTTGGACAAGGAAGCACGCAAAAAAGATTGTCACTTACCGGCTACCACGAACAAATAATAATAACATTTGTAATAAAGACAAAAATGATCGAAATTCTTGAAAAATGAATAGGCCTCTCAGAATGTATAGAACTTCATATTTATCAATGAGTAGAAGAACTTTCTTGATGATGATAAAATTTCATCATCATCGCAGTATCCAAAAACATCATTAATTTGATGACCACATTTTAAAAAAAACTATATCTTTTTTTCTTTCACAAGAACACAAAGATCAAAGGTACAATTGAAATATCTCAAGTTAAAGATGTTAATCAACACATGTCGCTTTTTGTCAGAAGTCTGTGATGAACCCTGTTGACACATCAATCAAAACCTGCAAAAAGTTGGAATCATGGTCAAGTCATGGTATGAAATCGCTCAGAAATCCTCTGTGAGTGCGCAAAATAATTATGATTTTTTCAAGACTGCTATGCTATATTCTTGTATTGAACAGCGATCCCTGTGGCCATGTTACGAACACAAATGTTCCCACTTGATCAATTCAGTAGAATCTACAGGTACTTATTGCATGGCCAATCTCAAAGGTCACTGCACGCCATTGCCCTGAACTTTATACATGGTGTGAAAACGAGTGTTACAGCGCCGTAGAGGCTTTTAGGCAACAGCCGCATCCCTTCGGATCTGAAAACGACGTGGGCAAGATAGGGGCGACCAGAAGCAGATACAGCGACCAGACAACTACGGCCAGACCAACGTCGCACTGCAACAACTGGTGGAGGGAGCAGAAACTGGCCCGGGTGCCTCATCACAATCCATTTATGGTTGTCTTCAAAAAATGAAAAATTGTTTATAACTGTACTTCAATAATTAAACTCTAAAAATATTGATTGCAAAACAAGGGCCCGCCACAATATTTCCTTTATAGAAGGGATCCTAAAATTTTCAATGTTTGCACGCCATGCTGAAAGACTCAAATGATCTCCCTGGAATTTGTTATTTTTTAGAAAAATATATTTTTCGGGTTTTACGAGGGGATTCAGCTTACAAGTAAGTGTAGTAACTCGATCGCCACTGCCCGTCCGTTGTAATGAATCGACTTTTCAAAGCATATATTTACTTTCACGTAAACTGTCAATTACCCTTCGTACATTTAAGCAAAGGTTTCGAGAGGTGCCCCCAGAAAGAATAGGTAAAAAATATCTTTTTATCTGTTTCCGAAGTGGTTAACGAATAAGGCTTATCATCAAAGTTCTTCAAAAAATCTTTGGCACCCTAAATTTTATTCTAAAATGTGGAATGGAAACTTCTTTTAAAAAACAAACAACAAAACTAATGTTCACTAAAAATGGAAACAACATGGCGTTCTCTTTGCATTTACTACACAACAGTCACAATTATCTGTCTTCTAATTCTCCTCACTTCGGGAGGCGCACATGAATCAAACACCGTGCATTTTTGTGTCTTGAATAGTCTGTCTGTCGTCTTTTTCAGCGACTGAGAATGATCCCCGAGTTGTTCATCACCCACAACTTGGCAGTTGGGCATATACTCTCATACCCGGTCTCCATAACCATTCTTTTGTCTTCCCCAAGCCTATGGACACATAGCATTTCAGTAACCTCCACTTCATTAACACATGATTGCCACTACGACTTGACACACAGCTCCCATATTTTTCTTAGAAGCTACCTACTATCTTGTTCTTCTCTTCACGATCGTGTCAACGTTTTCTTACATGTATGCTTTTCAGTCTTGTATTGTTATAAATGTCTATTCATTAAATGTACGTTTTATTTGTTTGTCAAAATACTTGTATGCGTCATCTTGACTATCATTCGTACTTTGTCAGGTCTCCACAATCATAGCTGGCACACAAATTCTCCATGCTATCATGGCGACTATCGTTTTCCCTTTCGTCCTTCAACATGTTCAGTGACATCAGCGCGTGGCGCTAAAAACCAAACCACATGGATACTAATTCCTCTGTCCTCTACAACTACATCATCTTGCTGCTACTTCACTGACATCCCAATCCGGACTCCAACACCAAACAATAATATTTTCCATTCGGAATCCATTTATTCCTATCATGGTTCAGGTTCCTTCATGGTCTGTACCCAACGTTTCTATTTCTCCACTTTTTTCTCCTTATTTATCTGAAAAGATGTAGACGGTCAATCTTACCTTGCCCATCATATTATGGTTTGAGCAACCAACAATCGCACAATGTTTAGGCATATCTCATCAAACTACATCAATTCACGACCAATTTTTCTTTGCATGTAACCTTTTGGCACAATAGTCGCAACAACCGACACTGGCGAGGGTTCGATTTCACCCAGTGCCTGCTGCTAGAAGCCGTTGCTGAGCTTCTCTGACCTGGTCCATTGACCCCCCCCCTCTACTGGTTCATACACACTGAGCTGCAATCCCGTATGACTGATTAGAAATAAAGGTTTAGTTTAGTGCTATAGTTGCATTTTCTTATTAGAAACCCTCAAATCCTTGGAAATTAGTTCTTCACAGAACTGACTAATTTATGAAAGGGACAGCAGAGAGAAAAAGATTTTCAACGAAAATTTACTAACCGGATCATGAGCAAAATTGATAGATGTTTCAAAGTCACTCCAGAATTGAGTAACTGATTTGATACAGAGATTTACCCAGGATTTAAAAAAGCCTATGAGCGGTCGGATAAGTCATGTTTGATAAATCAGAAAAAAGGGGAGTAATTCCTGTGATACTATCCATCTTTCAATGAAAGGGACTGATTGTTCTTCAACACCGCTTCAAAAATTTTATTCTTTTTTTTTTTTTTAAATCAGACGAAACATTTTCTCTAAAACATTTTTTTTCTTGCTTTTCTATTTATTGGTTCTGTTTTCTTTGTGCTTTTTCAAATTCAGCATCATTACAATGAATTCAATGAACAGTGGAGAAATTGTATTGACTGAGAATTCCTAAAAACAACCGCATTGGGAAAACATGAAACGAAACCAGAGACAATTATTTCACCCTTCTGTCTTTCTCATTATTTAAAGGTAAGAAGAGGTGATATTTTAATCAATTTAATTTACAGTAATAAAATTTTATTTAAAATATTTTTTCATCGTCAACACTTACTTAATTGAGATATTACTGCCTCTATTCCATAATTGTTATTTTTGTGCAAACATGAACTATCATTGGCCTTAGGTAGTGCTCGTTTTATTAAAATATTTCCGAGTAAAAACCAAATAAAAATGACTGATATTGAGGTAAAACCATACTTTTTATTCATTTACACAAAACATTTTCGTATTAAAGGTAGGGAGAAAAACTACGGATGATCCCAAACTATTATTTTAACATTAAAAGTTATGGAGGCCGAGAAGTATCAATCCATTATTGAGAGTAAGACGAAAAATACGATTAAAGAATATTTGTTCAACAAATTTTCCTGAACAATTAACCTGTATTTATTCAAACACAACACATTTTCCTCCAGTTCTCTTTTACATAAAAAGGACTATGTTGTTTTTTCCCCTCTGTTTTTTTTCCCCATTACTGAAAGCATAACATTTAAAATACTACCCCTGTCCCACAACTGGTGTTATATTTATATAAACCATCTGAATATGGAAATGGGACTGAGTTATTTCTTGAGTATCTAATCATGTTTTTGATTATTTATTGTCTTTTTCTTCTGTTTTTTTTCTTTATTGGCAGCGTTAACAGTTGAATATATTCTTCAGTCTGTAGGGACCACTCAAACTCAGTTGAACAAAAGTCGTATGAAATAGGATCCAGGAATTTCCCACCAAAATGTAACAGTATGAAAATTCAAGAATTAAATTGAACAAAAAAGTGAGTATTTAATGACAAATCATAGGCTAGTCTCCAGCTTGTGAAATTGGCTTTGCTTGGAGCATTTCTATCCTCATAAAAGGAAACTGACACACTCAATGAGAGTCAGTTGACAGAAAATCTTCTGAAGTGTTGTACATAAATTCATAGCTGAAATTACTAATAGGAGACGGGTGGCGATTGATACAAGAAATGCACATAACGGCCCAACTACCATCACACATAAAGGAGAGTACACTTCACTCCATACTTACTGATGCATGCATCATTCCTTACAATTTTTTACTCTTTAAATTACATTGCAACTGCACTAGTCAGTTATGCAACCTTACATCACCTCACACATACTGATGTATACATTTGTAGTGCCCACCTTTTTCAGCTAAAGAAAATTACACATATATGGAATTATTTGCCCTTCACAGAGATTTACTTGCAATTCCTCACACAGTTGTAAATCTCTATAGAAATGGTGAATTCTTTGTCGCTTCTTCTTTGACGGTACACAGAGCTACCAATAAGATAACTGATAGTTATCTTTACGGTATTCAAACTGTGGTGGTAAAACTATCTCCCACTCTCTCTCTGTTCTGACGGCCTCAAGGTAAGCTCGCTCTTTTCGTTCTCTCTCACTCTTTACTTAGGGTAGTTTATATACTTTTTGCACACACACCCTCCCATAGAAAAAGTTATCCATTCTTTCATCCCAAAGAACACATCCCATCTACGTTAAGCACTCTCAACATAGTTGGGTTGGACTCCCAAAAATAATATTCTAGTGGCTATGATATAGATGACCAAAACTGGCAATCTAAAGACTCTATCTCGCATTTAGTAAGTAACATTGCTTTCCCTTCATTCTTCCTTTCTCCTCATCCTCATTGCAGTAAATCTCTCCAAACATATTTGTGTTGGCAAAAAACTCCAGTCCTTCTTAATCTTTATACATTCATGAATTAAAACTTATTATTGTTGTTGACCTATTCGTTTGTTCTTTTTCCCATGTTTGTTAACAATGAAATTAACTGTTTAATACCATGTTTTTGTGTTTAAGCAGTGAACACGCTATTTACCAGAATTTATCTTCTTAGATCGATTCTGATAATTCATGGGGGGGGGGGCTAATATAACTTGCAGCCCATGTATGAAACAGTGAAATGAACATGCAATTGATAACATTTCGGACTCTGTTAGCCAACACATATTCTTATATACCCCAGAAAGAGATGTTCCTCTTGTTAGTTTTCTTCACCGAATAAGATTTTCATATGTCTGTATGGATTTTTTTTTCAATCCATACAGACATATGAAAATCTTATTCGGTGAAGAAAACTAACAAGAGGAATAAGAATTGAATTTTATCCAGTATATTAAACAGGTGATGAAAATAGTCAAATAAGTGAATCAAAATTTGTTACTTGTGACTTATTTTGTTCTCTCTTACCTCTATCTTTCCTACTAGTCTTGTAGTCCAACAAAAAAGTCTTTGATATGAATTTGGACTGAGATTTTGCTCATTCCAAAATATCACTGTTTTTGAAGACACTTGAGATTTCTGGTGCTACATTACTTCATGGTGGATAATTTTAATATTATGAAATAATCTGAGGTAAAATGCAAAATGTTTGTCTTGAAAAAACTATTCATATTGCTATAAAGAAAATAAATGGTTTAAAATATTTTAAATCAAAATAAACATCAATATATAATTGATTTAATTTCCTGCCAGTGTTTGGAGTGGATTATTAATAAAATGTTCCGAAAAATGAAAACATTAATTCGAAATACCTTATAGATTTAATACTTAATTGCTTTGAAAACATGTGTATTTTTTTAAAAAATGTCTTGAGGGAGGAATTTGATTCATGAAAGAATAGAAATAAATATTGACTCAATATTTTTATGATTGTGATTCAACTTTTAGTTGAAGGTAAATGACAGTTGAAGTAATAAAATATTGGCTAACAATATTCCATCTAATAGATAAAATGAATAATAACAATTCAATTGCTTTGATAATATTACTTGTTCTCGAATAATAATTCAATAAGACCTCTTTATACATGAAAACTCATATTATTTGTCTTTCTGGGCTCAAAAGTGTTACTTTCAAATTTCAATGGAATAGAAACCAAGGTATTTTAATTCTTGATGGAAAAGAAATTGAGATCACTTATTCATTTCATTCAATTTAGCTATTTCTCATAAAATTACAAAATACATTAAAGCAAGGGAAGCTGTTTATTATTACTTATTATAATCAAAATAAGTTGGTTCAAAATAATTTATTTAGAGTGATCTCAATGAGTGGCCTCGTCTGTATATCTTTCACTTAATGTTAACCATCAATTGTTGTTAAAAATACTGTCTGGAGTGATCACGGTGAGTGGATCTTTTTGTATTTGGAAAATTATTATAATCTGATTATGATAGGAACAGATCTGTGCTTTAATCTATTGTACAGATATCTGTTGCTATTTACAGTGATTAATGACACCAGATGGCTGCAAGTACAGAGATCTGCAAATAAATTTTGCAACCCCCCACCCTTTTGGTCCCTAAAACTTTTAAATCTTGTACAATAAACAAGCACTTTATCGTTCACAAATTGTAAATGTACAAAAGAATGAAGGGATACAGTGAAGCATTCAATAAAAATTGAAAATTTCAAAATTTGACTTTTTTTTCTGTTGTTGATAATAATGGAATCAATATTTTTTTGAATGAAAAACGTAAAAACAGCTTTAACCTGTGCAGAAATCCTCTGTGAGTATGTGTTAGGGTTTGGGTTGATGGTATCAAATGAGGTATCTAGAAAATTTTAGATTTGAATAATTTGAAAAATTTTAGGATTAGGGTTGAGTTGAGTCTAATGTGAAAACCTGAAGTTATATTGCCAAAGTTACTGGAAATAGACATCTTATTGCCAAACAAAATTGGCACTCTTCAAACCAAGGATTACCAAGGTCAGGAAATAATGGGACTTGGTTGGACCACCCTCAATTTTAAAACTACTTCAGGTAGATTCTTAAAAAAAGGCAACATGCCTATGAATATTAAAATTCTAAAATTAATTCTGATGAATCATTATTTCTAAACTATTAATTTAACTGTTATTGCCAAATTTCTGATGACTGAATGAGTTATTCACAGTCTTACAACCTGATTATGAAGTCATCTCTTCTGCTGCATAAGCACAGTACAATTCTTGGAACAACCTTGGTTGTAAAAAAGTGAGTTTATATTTTATGCAGAAAATATTATCATTATTTTATTCAACTACTTAGCAAAAGTCCCATTTCCCTTGAGTAACAATATTATTTTCTAATCAAAATGGACATTTTTAGGCCAAGTTTTTAAATTTTTTTTTGAATGTACATATATGCATTCTTTTTCATAGCACTCTAATAATTTATTTGTTTAGCTAGGTTTTAAGTATTATTAAACCTTAAATCATTTATTTTCCAAAAGAGGGAAAATATTTCATGAAGAACCTATTTGATTTCAGTGCATTGAGTGGACCTATTTGATTGGTGTACATATTAGTATGTATCTGAATAGTATAATAAAAAAAGCTGGGACAAACTGTAAATTGGTTGGCTTATATGTGTTTCATGTTATGTATCTCATGTCATTAGCCCGTCTTCTTGTTAAACAGATTGAAACACCCTCCACTTGGAACAGTAGTAGCATTTTCAAATAGCCCCCATCTACAGCTCTGTCAAGTATGTGTACAGTGTTGAAAGAAAAAACAACTTAAATCAGGATAGACATTAATTGACTATCATAAAGCTCGCAAAACATTTGTATATTGTTAGATATACCATGAACAATTTTTTCAAAAATGTTGCAAATTCTTCCTTACACAAATGTTCTTTCTTGACTTTTTGAATAAAAACGTTGATATGCTTGATTTCTTACAAAAGTATGTATCCTCCACAAAAAATAGATCAATTGTTGTTAAGTACTGACAAATTCCCCTCTCTTTATTCTTTCACTAGTTGAAACATTTTCTGATCACTCTTTTTGTATATATCCCCAATGTTGCTGTTTGTTTGATGGAAAAAATAATCTAAAAAACTAAGATATATATTTTTGTTTTTGTTTGTATATTTTCAAAACATTTTGCCTATGTGTGAACTTGACAATTAACTGGAAAAATATCTGGATTCATACAAACTAACATTGAGTAATTACCTTTTTCCTGAATCTATTAAACTAATGGAAAGCTGAAGTTATCTTTTCTGCATTTCATTTGCTATTCGTCTCCTCTTTGCCTTTGAAGATCTGAAAGGATTTGGTAGGATGTTTCATTTCTTTTGATAAATATCTAATTGTAAACAATTTTTCCCCTTTTCACAGAATTAAAATACTTCAATAAAGCATGCAAACCTATACTGAAGCAAAACTTTATTCCTGTGGGGTGTATGGATCATCATTTTCAGAGGAAACAGATTTGAAAGTACATATTCAAAAACATAATGGAGATAGACCATTTACCTGTGAAGTATGTGGATCTTCATTTTCTCAGAAAACAAGCTTAAAAGGTCATTTGCGAACACACACTGGAGAGAAGCCATTTATGTGTAAAATATGTGAGTCAGCATTTTCAGATCGTTCAACCTTAAGAAGACATGTTCAAACACACACTGGAGAGAAACCATTTATTTGTGAAGTATGTGGATTTGCATTTTCTCGGGAGGATAATTTAAAAACTCACATGCGAACACACACTGGGGAGAAACCATTTATTTGTGAGGTGTGTGGATCTGCATTCTCAATGAAAGGAAATTTGAAATATCACATGCGAACACACACTGGAGAGAAACCATTTGATTGTGACGTGTGTGGATCATCATTTCCACAGGAAACAGATTTAAAAGTACATAATCAAAAACACAGTGGAGAGAAACCATATTCTTGTGTAGTTTGTGGGTCTGCATTTTCTAGGAAATCTCATTTAGAATTACACATGCAGACACACACTGGACAAAAACCATATTCTTGTGAAGTTTGTGGTTCTGCATTTTCGATGAAATCAACTTTGAAAAATCACATGCGAACACACACTGGGGAGAAACCATTCATTTGTGAAGTATGTGGCTCTGCATTTTCACAGAAATCAACTTTAAAAAATCACATGCAAACACACACTGGAGAAAAACCATATTCTTGTGAAATGTGCTCATCAACATTTTCTCGAAGTTCATCTTTAAAAGTGCATATGCAAACACACACTGGAGAGAAACCATTTAATTGCCAAGTATGTGGATCTGCATTTTCACAGAAAATAAACTTAAAAAAACACATTCGAACACATACTGGAGAGAAGCCTTTTACTTGCAGAGTATGTGGATCTGCATTTTCACAGAATCATCATTTGAAAAAACACATGCAAACACACTCTGGACAGAAATCATTTATTTGTGAGAATGTATCTACGTCTTCAAAAAACTCCCATTTAAAGGGACAAAAGCAAACACACACTGGAGAAAAAGTATATTCTAGTGAAATGTGCACATCACAATTAAAATTACACCTGCAATCACATACTGGGGAGAAATCATATTCTTGTGATGTATGCAGGTCTACATTTTTATTGAAATCAAATTTTAAGATACATGCAAATGAACACTGGAGAGAAACCATTCATTTGTGAAGTGTGTAGATTTGGATTTAAAAATAAAGCAATAAATAGACATATTCAGACACTGGTAAGAAGCAATTTACTTGTGAAGTGTATTGATTGACATTTTTATTGAATGAGCACAGTGGGGAGAAGTCATTTATCTGTGTATTTGGATCTACCTTTCCAATGGAAGGGAGTTTTTTCTTAAAATCATGCAAACATAACAATTGAGAAAAACTATATTCTTATGAAATATGTACATAGCCATTTTGTCACATTTCACAATGAAATAAACATGTTAACACATTGGAAGCAACCATACTTTTGTTAAATATCTGAATCAACATTTTCCAATAGTTCACAGTTAAAAAATTACATGAAAACGCATTGATTAGAAACTCTTTACATTGAAAGCATGGGGATTAGCTTTATGGATGAAATTCTAATTAGAAATATGTATGGAAACCCACTTTTGAGTGAAATATGCTCATCAGCATTTTTTCATAATTTACATTTAAAAATACACATGCAATTACATAGAGGAGAGGAACCATATACCTGAAAAATATGTGGTTTGCATTTGTAAGGATATCAGATTGAAAAGGATGTATGTGGAAATGGAATGTTGCTTTATGCTCCTAAAATATGTATTAGCTTGTAACATTAAATATTTTCAGGTTGAAGGAGGATATAAACAACAAAATATGACTCATTTGAAGCAATAAACTTCTTCCAATGAATCTCTATACCAACTCTATAAAAATTCTTTGTTTTCTGGTTACAAATTAAGTGAAAGCACGTATTATGGCTTCTCTATTATTGATCTTTTTATGGAGTTCAAAATACTAAGAAAAGATAATATTCTGCCGGTGAATATGGTAGATACTGCTAGTCATCATATCCTAATTCTCTAACCTTAGACACAGTCAGTGGAAAAGTCTGTGGTCAGGTAATGTCACAGAGAATTTCTTTCAGTTTACATAAAATCCATTCCAACATTTTAATCTTTCTTATTGCCTTGGAATGATGTGATTTGGTCCTAAATCTCCAGAAAATGTTTGAATCATCCTGGGTTGTTAGCCACTGATGTTGATTATGCTTCATCATTAGAAACAGGTTTAGTACTGATATCCATATTTCCTGACCCAAACTTATTGGACCAACAGTTTTTACTGTAGTTACATTCATTCCAAATGCTTTGTTTATGTTATCAGAAGCTTGAGCAGCATGATGTCAAAATTTGAGATTGTAATCAAAAATTAAGATTGAAAAATCTCCAGTAATAATGAGATATATCTGTGTTTACATTGTGATTGGTCAGGACACTTCAAATTATCAATTACTCTAGTCCTTTTGATATAGCAAAATCATTATTGACTAAGGAAAGGGTCGATAATTAAGAAAACACTGGTTTTCGTTTCTGCTAGAATAGAAGAACTGACATTTGAGTCGGGTACTGAATGTTTTACTATATTTTCTGTGTTATAGATGGAAAGAACAATATGTTTTCAAGACCTACTTTCCAAATTTTTTCTCTTTCCTGTTAATATAAAACTCTGGAGGACAGTAAGATCAGTGTTTTTTGATTTCACACACATTTTTTTTTTATTCATGTCATTCAGTTTCTGCACATTTTTGCCTTGGCATCCACTGACAATGATTTGTTTAATGGATGATAGTACAACTCTCCAAACATTTGGTCACTGAGTATTACATTAAATGGTTCATTCTAATAGGGTTAGTGATCAGTTCAGACTAATTCCCATTTTTTTGCCAGGAGGAGACAAACCCTGAATCGGGATTCCAACAAAATGATGTAAAAATGTGATAGTCAGCATCATAAACTTCCAGTCCATGGGCCACTGGAGGACCACTCCAAAAATTAAGATGCGCAGGCACCAAATATGACATGTTAGTGAGGGAAAGTGTGTACCTCCTAAGAGCAAAGTTAGACTTTCAGAAATGAATCAGGCACATAATAGCAGCTGGCAAGGGAAAGATCTGGACACCATCTGTGTCTTTTTCTGATTTAACAATCAGAAAATTTCCCTGTCGCTATCTTTGTTTGAAAAGTCAACTAAGAGAAGAGAGAGCTACTTTTCAGTTGTATGCTGATTGTTTAGGCATGCCACAATTCTTTTTAAAGGAGACTGTGATTGGCTGATTGATCCCACAAATAATTCCAGCTAGAATTGATGATTTCTTTTCCTTTGTTTGATGTGCAAACACAAGCGCTATCAAAATTCTCTGAACATCTATATGGTGCCTTTTATATTTGCCTGTTACATGCCACAGTTATTCAAATCCAAACTTCTAATAAGCAATATTTCCACAATTCTTACTAACAAATGGGAGTTTTAATCAATGTATGTAGGGGTTTTTTTTCTAATTTCTTTGTCTTTAATGTTTTATCTTAACATTTTGATATCGTATACTCTGACTTCTTCTGGTGTCACAATTGTTTGGAAATGTCAAACTTTGCCCCTAAGGTATATGTGCTTTCCCTCTCATAAATGTCACATCTTGACCAATTTGCTTAAACTGTTGAATTTTGCTAACACTCCCACCTTTTGGGTCTTACTTCTGGAGCATGAACTTAATTGTTTATTCATTCCTTATTCATAGTTTTCCGCAAGCTAATAATGTCTATTCTTGGTTTAATGTTAGAGTGATCATAGCATAGTGTGTGTACAGATAATTTCAATTTTCTTATTCCCCAATGCCGTTCCGTGTTCCTTATTTTCACTTATTGTGTTGCCTCACTCTTCACATAAAGTCAGCCATACTTGATTTCAAAACATCTTTATACATTACTGCATTTTTTATTACACACACTGTTCTTGGTCATGTTTTTATTTTGTTGTTGTATCTGTAAAACTCTTTTGAATGCATGAAACTGCTTTTGAATACTCTCTTGATATTGTAAAGGCCATATACTCACTGAATTGGATGGTAAATGAACATGAGGCAAATGAGTTGCAACAAATGAGCATGAGACAAGACTAAATCTACATCTCCTGTCAGTTGTGTTTTGTTATATATATTAGAAGTATTAAGGAAGCTATTTTTTAAAAAATGTATCTTTTATTAGATGAAATATCATAAACCAGTTATATTACTTTTGGGGGAATATTTACCTTTGTCTTAATTTTTTTGTGATTTTTTAATCACAACTCAAGAGCCAAAACATTGTAGCTATAACAACCAAGATAGGGACACCATGTTGGATAAATCCATGTATAAACATGATAAACATTTTTCAACATGTTCAAAACTTTACTTATAATCAACATATGTAGGTGATGTTAGGCATAGAAAAGTGTTGAAGTCAA
The DNA here is from genome assembly GCA_963457665.1 of Thysanoteuthis rhombus. Classification (NCBI taxonomy): domain Eukaryota; kingdom Metazoa; phylum Mollusca; class Cephalopoda; order Oegopsida; family Thysanoteuthidae; genus Thysanoteuthis; species Thysanoteuthis major. Next base: position 3,413,295 of record OY735229.1, read on the forward strand.
TATACAACCAAATTTGATGATATAATTTGGACGTACATTTGTCCTGACACAAAGCAAAATAGTTTTAATTTAATTTTGCATGTAATTTATTTGCCAGAGGAGACCCTAAACCCATGGGCATCTGCTGCCACTTTTCCAGCCAGTGAGGTAAAGGATACATACGGTGGAGGAGGGTGGTCAAAAGAACATATTCAGATTATACCTTAGTTGCAACCCTGTTACCAGCAACTAATAATATAGTCATTTTATATGGTAACATTAAGTTAGGGTTATACGAAACAACTGTACTGCCCCATTATTCTTTATTGACTGTAAGGTTCCAAATTTCAAATCCCTTTGCTTTTGGTCAGATAGCTTGATCAGGATAGGAGCTTATAATACCCCATCCTAGTGGATGCCCATACCCACCTGTTAGCCCTAATAGTCAATTGGGTGTACATTCATCTTGACACTAAACAAATCAGTTTTAATTTGATTTTGCATCTGTAATGTTTTTCATTTCAAGCAGCAGGTGAGGAAAATGTTTTAAAGAAAGAGTTGTCGAAGTGTTTTTGACAAATTTCAATTTAAATTAAATGAAATTTAAAATTACCGTGTTTAATGGCATATAATACCTACGGCTGGCCGAAACTACTGGCAATAATGGTAGTTCCCAAATACAAATCGAAATATTGGAAAATAAACTTATAGAATAGGTTGTTGTGTTATTTGTGAACTGTCCGCATAGAATCTGGAAACTAGTGTTGTTTTACTTTCTAGGATCACACTCAACACAAAACAACCTTTTTCTCATTGGTGTTCAGTGGCAACATCAAAGATAGGAGACTACACAGACTGAAAAATCAAACAATTGTTATGTTTAAAATTTTTTGTTCAGACGTATGCTTATGAACTTATAGTGATAATATACTTAAACTTGTCAGAAACAGACTTTTCAAAGATCTTATTGTATTTGTTGAAATAAATCCAACATGGTGTCTGCTAAATGGTGAAAGAAATGAGGACATGGTTATATAAACACTTGAAGTAGTTATACATGTGTATAATGATAAGCTACCTATGAAATATTTCAGAAACAAACTCCCTCTATTGTTATACGTTAATGAGCAAGGACTCTCTTCATTGTTATATGTTAATGAGAGACGCCATGTCCTGGAAAATTAAGATACAGTATCTAAAAACATCTGGAAAATTAAAACGGATGTATGTTCAACAGTCTAGAGAGTCAGTTACTGCCACACTATTAGTCATCATTGTCATAAGCATCCTCATCATCACTCAGTCTCCTCATTTTTTTCAATATAATTGAATGACCCTTTATACTTACAAAGTTCTGTGCATTGCAGATTATTTGTCTTGCAGGAGCAATATCCACTGCATTTGCTGGCAATACGCAGACATTTTCTGTGATGAAGAAAAGGTTGTTTTAACGCAAGTTAAGAGCCTCTGAGTCTGCATCTGTTGTGAAACCTGCCATTTGCTATGGTAGAAGTGAGCATACATGGTTGGCTGTAAGATGTAGCCATCAAGCAATGAATATTCATGGGTTTTACTCCTATAAGTAGAAGCAAGAAAATGGCCCTGCATTGCAGTTGTGACGGACTGGTGAAAGCACAAATAAATGAATTGCTTGCAGAGAGATTGTTATAATGGAACAGTGTTTTTTTGAAGGTTCTTCTTTGGCAGTGTAACTCTTGGGACAGTCTACCAGATTATTCCTGGTGGTTTTCATTTTTGGGGGTTTTGCCCTTCTATGAATTTTTGTATGCAAGCTGTGTTGGATTTCCCAACTCCTGTAGTACATTGGGTGTGGCACTATCTTAGTAAACTCCCACACACAGGCTGTGCATGTGGTTCTGCACTAAGCAACCTCCCGCATGCAAAGTGTGTTGTGTGTTGTGTGTTGCGACATTATTTTCGGCCTCATCAGGTGATCTTCAAACTGCTACATTCTCCTTGAGTTGATTGAACAGGCTTCACTAAAGTGCTCTAGCTGATTCATAACCAGGTTTCAAGAACTGACTCAAAATTTTCACAGCCAGCCGACATCTCTGAAGATGTATACCATGCTCAGTAAATGCATGAATCATCACCATCAGCCTTCATGGAGGGTTTGGAGCAAGGAGATTTTCCCTTCCCAAGGATATGGCTGGTGGTATCACAACCAGTACGCATGTTTGGGGCCAATAACTGTATATATAGGTCTGAGTTTTATCTTCCGTCATCGATCTCCAGAGCCCACGATGATGAATCTTTCTATATCAAAGTTTTATACCCTGCAAAGGGAGAGTACCAAACATCAGTGTCACATGAGTGTATATATGGGATTTTATCCACACAACTCATTGCTTCTGCATACAGGACCAATGATATTCACCATGCTAATGGACATGAAATCATTGTGTCTAGGCTTTGTAATTGGCTGTTTGCACTGCTTGACAGTTTTATATGAGTTTGGCTCTGGTTTCCTTTGTTCCCAGGGAAACATTGAAGTCTTTGACTTGTCTGGAATCTTCTATTTTATATCACTTGTCTTGTGCTTTTGTTGTATTGACTTGTCTTGTTCTGTCCTTTGTGAAGTCTGTGATGGTATAGTTGTCAATTAATAAGGATATATATATATATATATATATGTATATATATATATATATATATATATATATATATATATATACACATATATATATATATATATATGAAGCCTCGCGCCTAACTGTCAACACTTCTAATGAAACATTCTGTAAGATTTCGGCAACACTTTATGCCACCTTTCTGAGCAACAATCTCCTGCAAAACAACCATGCCATTTAGATTTTGATCAACATTTGCCAATTAGATCAAACTACTTTTGCATTTCTACGGATTCTTTGAAAGATGCTGTCCCTGAAACCACTCCTCCCTGTCCATGAATGAGGGCTATAGTCAGCAGTGGAGAACCACCAGACATCATTAGGTTTGCATTGAAATCTGCAAATCATTTGTCCTGACAATTTTCTGTGGGTCAAGTTCTCCACAGGACTCTGTAACAAGGGGGGAGTGAACATACCAGGAGTTGGTTGCTTTCTAGCTGACACACTTTGGATGAAGTCTTTATCTCGATACTTTTGCATCCCTTTTTTTCAGATCAGATACTTCACCTTTGGCATTCAGTCCCACACATTCTTTCCTGCTCTGACCTTCTCATTCATATAGGTTTCAAGTGCAGCACTCCCCTATTAATTAATGCCCAAGACATCAGGTTGCGCTGCTGTTGGTATTATTCAATTGCTGACCAAGTTGACCAACTTCATTTCAGATACATCATCATTTTCTGTTGGACTGAAGAGGTTTGTATGGCTTAACACATTTTTCAGTTGTTTCACAGCCTTTTGCTGTTGTGCATTTCTAGATGCCGAGTTGGTGATGCTTCTTTGGGTTGAGCTCAGGTATGTTTTACAAATGTTTGGTTTCATGAGTGAGGCATGCCAGTACTGGGAAGCACAGGCAGTATTTCAGCAGCGGTCAAGCCATAAATAGATAAAATTCCTTTGTAAATATTGTTCACATGGTCTAGAGTATAATCAGGTCCAATGGATGTGAAGGAAACAGGGTTGGTATTGACAACAAGGTCACCCTTCTTGAAATCTTGCCATATTGAGGGAAGGCTGTGTTCGAGGTAAGACGTGTGATATAATAGTTTTGCCTATTGTTGATAAAAGAGTAAACTCATCTTTTCCAATGAGGCAAGGTGCAAAAGCCACTTAACATCGTGAGTAATTGTTGACCTATATATATATATATATATATATATATATATATATATATATGCCCTTTTGTACGTTGATTACTTCTCATTCTCATGGACGATGGTTTCTATCAGCTTCAGATAGAATGACATGTTCATCAATTTACAATGAGCTTCAGAAATATTTTAGCCACTCTCAAGTGCCTAAAGCCAATATTAATTCATGGTGTTGTACTGGGTGATGTTCGTAGTATGCCTCAATCCACAAGTCAAATAGAACTTGCAGAGTGATCTGATGATGTTCCAAGGCTCTGTTGTGGTGCTTGCCATTCAGTATTCTTATTACTATGACACTATTGTACCCACTGAATTCAACCAAAGCTTCATCCAGACCGCTACTTTCAAGAAAAGCTCTGAGACACCGTAAAGCACTGAGAAGTACAAGTAAAGGACCTAGACTTGCAATGATGTTGGCTCAGAACTGTAAATCCTAGAAGCTCATTTTTTGAACTCTTTTATACAAGTCCATGTCTAACCACAGATATTATCTCTCTCCATTAACTTGTTAAGATTACAGAGCTGAGTAAATGCTGGGGTGAAGGATCGTTCATTTATGGACTGGTGCGTTTATGACGCAGTTTCATGCATCTCCATTACCGTAATCTTTTTATTCTTTCATTTTCAGATTTCCGATTCATCATCGCCTCAAGGAAACAATAGCAATTATCTGCTGCAAAAAGGGAAGCCATGGAAACAAGAGAGGCTGCAGCAGAAAGGCAGAAAGATAAAGAGGAGCAATTGATAGAAATGTTACAAACAAATTTGGTAATGATAATGCTGGAGGGAATAAATCTCTTGATACAGAAGATAAGAAATCGTATTCTGGCAGTGGGATGAAAATGAAAGTCAGGAGGAAACTGGCTCTTGTATTGGAAATTTCTAGAATTTTTTTCGAGGTATGGGTATTATTTCCATTATTAGCTGTTCGTATTCACTTGTGATAAGAACGTTGCGGACTGAAACAAAGGAATGAATGAAACAAAAGACTAATAACCTTAGTTTTGTAATAATTCACGAGTTTTTTTATTGGAAGGAGCAAAGAACGTAGGAGGGAGTTTAGGTAGGTTTGTTTTTGAAAACTTCTGTGTTTTCGCGGGAAGCCAAAGTGATTCCAATACACAGTTTTTTGAAATTCCGTCCATATATTTGTCCACACTATTGTTGTCAATTTGTGGCGTGTTTATCTGATTATCTTATCCAATCATTTTTTGTTGGACTCTTGGTCTCTAACAAATAAGCCTTCGTCAAATTTTTCTTTGTGTTTTAGCCATTAATAGAAGCCGAAATTTCCAACTTATACCCGATTGCTGCTCAGACAACTTATTACATATTCTGGTACATTCTGCCATTACAAAGCGGGATGTTTAAAAGTCTTATTCAAAAATAAATTCCACAACGGTGAGATGAAGCGATGTAGTTGCAAGTGATAATAGGTGGAAGATTAGTAGGGGTGGGTAGTTGAGTTACTTTCAGCCACATGTGCCCAAGCAAGAAAGTTTTCAAACAAAGGATACACAAAGAGACGGAGAAGCAAAATTGAGAATGTAGATTTTGAACCTTTTAATAAAGTCTTACAAATTATAAAGAATACTTTGTCAAAGGACGATAGAGGTTGAATTGATTCAAAAAGAAAAAAATTATCGCTCATTGTTTAAAGCAAAATATCATTTTGAACATTGCGCCGATATACTAAATGAACACGAATATGTTTTTTGTTTGTTAAAAGAGGTACGGGTAAAATAATGAAATATGTACGTCTCTTATTGAATTGTTAATTGAATAAAATTACAACTTAGGGTTTTCCACGTTAATTCGCTGGCCTAGATGCGAGAATTTTTTTCTTATCTATGGAAGATTGTGGTGTGTTCTGTGTGTTTTGAGTGCGCGTGGAAATGTAGAAGTTTTTTTTGTATGAATCCAGATAGAGACGGTTATCGCAAGGGGAGTGAAATTCCGTCTAGAGTGGATCAGACCAGTCTGTTGTCTGAAACAAGAGCCGAAAGGTAAGTGTGGGAAATTTCGTGTGTCCGACTGAATAATACAGGCGAGGGACATAATTATATAGACGTCCCCCTCCTCAGGTTGGCTCCAGTGAGAACTGTTTGAAGTGTCTTGAATTGGCTGAAAAAGGGTAATTTTTATCACTTGACTGACGAGACTGCTTACTACTACGTCCGTGAATTGCTCCGTTGCTACTGATTTTTCTTTCATACAGGCAGGAAAATAGCTTGTTTTTTTCCCAGGCGTTTGGAGTCTCTTCCTTGTACAAATTAGGAAAGCCCCATCAAAACCACATGTAAGCTGAAAACCAATCAACAATGCGAAAGATAACAATTTTATGAATAATAAGGAACTTAATTCATAAGTCAGAGATAATTATTTGATAACTTTTTAAAAATTACACTATTCAATGTTATACTTGCTCTATAGAGAAAGATGTTCAGGAACAGATGAGTTCTACTTCAGATAAAACTGGGAATGCAAGAAATATTTTTACTTCTGATAAATCATGTAGAACTGCTTGCAAGATATGATGATCTCATGGCAGAAAAGTAGAGAAATTAGAAATACCAGAGAAATGATTCGGAGTGAAATCATTCATCTAATTTCACAAAGCATCCCAAAGAGATTACTAGGTATTATCAGGTCTTCTTAGTATTATTCAGGCATAATGGAGGAATGTACACCAGACATAAGTCTTCAAGAACAAATGACTTTGATGATTTGTGTATTTAATACATCCCCAAATATTCCATCAGTAGAAACACACTGCATGAGGTTCTTCCATGTAAATAACACAAGCCGTAAATGGATTACTACTTGACATATTGAGAAAGACATTCTGGCGTGGAAAAAACAAAACTAGACAAGAGCCCCATTCATCACGATAACTAAATTTAAAAGTAATTCGTTAACTTAACAACACCAAAACCTGCTCTTATCAAAACTGCATAATCAAGGTATTTCTGTAACAATTTTGAAAGAAACCATTTGATGAATTGCGTGAGAAAATAACAATATCCATAGATGTTTTCAGAGGGTTGATGTAAAAAATACAACGGTTGTGATAGACGCTTTCAGAGGGTTGACGTAAGCAAACAAGATGAAATAAGCGTTGAAGGAAAAAAGGTTAGAGGAGCCCTGCATTAAGTGACTGATATGATTGATAAGCATTTTTTTCAAAACCCTTCAGTAATATTTTTAAATAACATTTTAATAAAAACAAATATTAAATTGAAGTTACATTAAATTCATTACTAATTTGTGAATTTTTGTCTTGACTTTTGGGTTTGTTTTTTTTAAAATTACAAATACGTAGAAGTTCATTATGATATCCTATTTAATCACTGTCCCACCACAGCAATATGTGACACAAGGTCGAGCTTAATGTGGGAAGAAATAGTTATCAACTCCCCAAAAAATGGCTCCAGCTGACGCAGTTACCTGCGAAAGCTGGGCCGAGTAATAATGGGAGAGCCTAAGGACGAGTCCAAAGGCCTCCCGATGCACTTAGCAAACGCAGCCTCAGTGGAACCTCATTGGCCAACGTTTGCACCGGCGCACTCGGTCTTTGATACCAACTTCCACCCAATCTCCGGCCCATTCAACGGGCAAGTGTCAGTACCGACTCCTCGGTCTATGCCGTGGAACAGATACTACACTTTGATCCCGAAGACAGGGCCAGAAAAAGGTTAAAAGTATAAAGTTCATTATGATATCATAATGAAGGTATTATCACGCGACATAAAAAGTTATTACCACAGGACATCAATGCCATTATAATACCACAATGAAGGCATTATGACATCATGATGACATCATTATGTATGTGTATATATATATATACATTCCGTATCCGGGATTAGTTTGATTCCAGACTGATGCAGAACAATGAACCTAAGACAAACAGGTTCAAATGAAAATAAAGTTCTGTAAAAAATAACTCAGGCAGAGCAAGTGATTTGAAAACAAATGGTAAGTGCCTCTATTATCTACTTGTTTCCTGTGTTGGATAAATCATATTCTTGAATTACATTGATTAAAAAAAAAGAACTTAATAAATTACATTAATTAAATTAGATTAAATACAGTTTACTGCCTTTCTGTGTACAGCAGATTTGAATAGATCTAAGTAAATAATTTTATCTTTTTTAAATGAATTAAATCATTTTGTCTCGCTTCATAACTTTGAGACCAGGAACATTGTAATTGTGCAACATTAAATCGAGAACTGATTGCTTAAAGTGATTCAACCTTTCTCTTGTTTTTTGTCGTTGATGATGAAACATTCTTCTGGCCTTTTTTCTTATCTTTCCTCTTAGCAGAATGAAATATCTACACCAAATGAAGAAGCCAGCCTGAATACAAGATGCATGAGTTCTCTCCCTTGCAACAAAATGGAACTAGATCTAGCACCCAAAAGGAGCTAGCTTTAGTTACAAAACAGCCAAAAAACGTCAGATTTTCCTCTGGTATGTCATCCCAGCAATAAGTCACTGACAGCAAGCCATGGGAACTCAAGCATCCCAAGACAGAAGCAGGGTTTTTTTTTTTTTTCGCTTTTTTCCCACTTTCAAGACTCTATCCATAGTATGTATGTATACGCGCACACACTAAGCACACTAAGCACATACAACTTATATGCACGAGCGGACACGCACGCACTTGGATTCACACAAACACACACACACAATTATACGCACATATGTATAGATGTTAGCGACGCTTCACCATGGGACAAAGTTAGTAAGCTTCGTCTCATGGACAATCAATACTGTAGTGAGTTCAGTTCCCACCCCATGTAGGTAGATTGGTAGATACATTGGTAGGTAGGTCAGGTAGGTATCTGGGTGGGTAGGTAGGTAGATAGATATGAACAGATAGATAGATAGATTATACACAAATACACACATAAACACATCAACACATAGGCATAGATCCACACGTGTGGGACACCCAAAGGGCTCGATCTCACTTCAGTGAATGTCAGTGAGACTAGCTTCTGTATTACTCCATGGTAAGGTGTCGCCCTAAACTTGTGTGTGAGATTGTGGGTGGGCATGTGTATGCTGTTGTACGTGTTATGTCTGCTTGTGCATATGTGTGATTTTGTGTGTGTTTGTGTGCGTGCATGTAAAGGAGTATGCTTGGGTTTGTGTGTGTGTGTGCGGTGTGTGTTGGTTGGTGGGTACACATACTTATGGATATACATACTTCAACGCACCATTGGTGCCAATTTATATAAATAAAACTATTTTTATACAAATTTCAGTTTGTTGTTGTTATTTCTTCCACTACAGAGAAAAACAGCCGGTAAAATTCATTCTCACACAATAAATATGCAGAGAGAAAGAGAAAAAATATATTTCGTTTTTTCAACGAAAAAAAATCTAATAAGCCCAGAAAGAAAGATAGAAAAAACAGACTAAAAAGAGAAGCCAATTACTCCAAGCCAGTATTGCCAAATTTCATGTGCAAGTTCATATCTAAAATACAGTAAAAAAAGGAAAAAATATCTAGAAACATCTAGATTCACCAGGTATATATAGGGATATTTTGCCAAATTCAGTTGTAAGCCTACTTCTAAAATCCAATAAAAAAACATCTAAAAACATCTAGATTTGACGGATATATATAAGGATACATTCAATGGTGAGTGCAGCTTTAATTAGCGTGGGAATCGATTTAATAATGTTAAGGTATTGCAGAACAAATTAATGTCACTTGATAAGGCGATCAATTTATGGCAAAATCGCACAATTATATGTAAATCAGAAATCAGCGACTTGTATTTTATGCATTTTTTGATTTTTTCTACGGATGCCAAAGTTTGATCTCAAAAGTTCAATAAACCACAGGATTTATCAAACACTCCAACAACCACTGCCTTCGAGAGTTCGAGTTTAGTTCATGTTACGTAAGCAGAGCACATCCTAAACAGGATTTTACAAGTTACTTTTACAGATTGAGTTTTTGATGGTTTCCGACATAATTTGATGTGTCAATGAAATCATTTGTTTTCCTGTATTTCTTGCAAAAGAAAAGCATGGCCAGAAAAAGGTTTTGAAAGTCATTTCTGCATTTTAAAGGGTTTGCTGGTTTCTGATATGATTTGATGTCCTGAGTAAAATAAAATCATTGGTTTTCCTGTATTTGATATATTTGTTGCAAGAGCACTGCATAGCTGGAACAGGGTTTTTAATATCATTGGTGCATTTTTAGTTTTTGCTTGTTTCTGACACATATTGAGGGGCTGAATTCTATGAAATCTTTTGTTGCAAAAGCAAAGCATGACTTGAATAGGCTTTGAAAAGTAATTTGGGCATTTTGTGATTATGCTGATTTCTGATATGAATTGATGTCCTGAGTTCAATGAAATTTTGAGTTTAAGGTCGTATCTGACATAGTTTGATGCAGTGAATTCAATGAACACATTTGTTTTCCTCTAGTGAATGTATTTGTCAAAATACGATATCATGGCCAGATGGGGGTTTTAAAGTGATTTTTGTATTTTGAATTCATGTTCGTTTCTAATATAGTTTGATGCATTGAATTAAAGGAATCATTTGTTTACCTATATTGAATGTATCTGTTAAGGTAGTATAGCATGGCTAAAATGGGGTTTTAATAGTCGTTTTTGCATCTTGAGTTGAAAGTCGTTTCTGACATAGTTTGATACGCTTAATTCAATAAAATCATTTGTTTTCCTATATTTGATGTATTTTATCCAGGTAGCATAGTTTGATGCTGTGAACTCAATGAAATCATTTGTTGTCCAGTATTTGATAAATTTGTTGAGATAGCCTGTATCCGCCAGAAATGGGGTTTCGAAAGTCAATTTTGCATTTTAAGTCTTAGGTTTTTTCTGACATAGTATGATGCACTGGATTCAATGGAATCGTTCGTTTTCCTATATTTGAAGTATTTTTTGATTTGCATTCCGATTTTATGGTCGTTTCTGATAGAGTTTGATGTGCTGATTCCCATGATATCATTTGTTTTCCTTTATTCAATGTATTCATCGAGATAGCCTATATTTTCGGTAAAGCCTATATTTTCGGGAAATGCAGCTTTGAGAGTCATTTTTGCATTTCGATTTCATAGTTGTTTCTGATGTAGTTTGATGTGCTGATTCCAATGATATCATTGTTTTTCCTATATTCAATGTACTGTTTGGGATATCCCATATTTTCCAAAAATCTGGTTCTACGAAATAGCCTATATTTCCCTAAAATACAGTTTTGAAAGTCATTTTTGCGTATCGATTTCATGGTTATTTTAATGTAATTGGATGCAATGTTTCCGAAGAAATCATTGGTTTTCCTATATTCATCGTATTCTTTGAGATAGCCTATATTTTCCAAGAATGCGGTACTACGAGATTTTTGCCAAAAATTCAGTTCTGAAAGTCATTTGTTGCATTTTGATTTATGGTTATTTCTGATGTAGTTTGATGCACTGATTCCAATGATATCATTGTTTTCCTGTATCCAATCTATTTTTCGAGATAGCCTATATTTCCCGAAAATGCAGTTCTACGTGAAAGCCTATATTTCCCGAAAATGCAGTTCTACGGGATAGCTTATATTTTCCAAAAATGCGGTTTTGAGTGTCATTTTTGCATTTCAATTTTATGGTTGTGTCTGATGTAGTTTAATGTGATGATTCAAAAGATATCATTGGTTTTCCTATATTCAATTTATTTTTTGAGATAGCTTATATTATTGAAAAAATGCTCTGGTACGATATAGCCTATAATTGCAAAAATGCAGTTTTGAAGGCCACTTTCACATATCGATTTTATTGTAGTTTCTGATGTAGTTTGATATGATTATTCCAATGATATCATTGGTTTTCCTATATATAATGTATTCTTTGAGATAGCTTATATTATTGAAAAACGCAGTTGTACGTGATAGCTTATACTTCCCGAAAAGGCGGTTATACGAGATAGCTTATATTTGCCAAAAAAACGGTTTCTAAAGTTATTTTTGCATTTCTATTTTATGATTGTATCTGATGTCATTTGATGCGTTGATTCGAATGATATCATCGGTTTTTCTATATTCAATGTGTTGTTCAAGACAGCATATATTTCCTGAAAATGTGGTTCTACAAGATAGCCTATATTTGCCAAAAATGGTTTTGAAAGTCCTTTTTGCATTTTGATTTTATCATTAAAGCAAGACAGATCAAAAACTATGATGAAAAGTGATAGACTTGGATAATATGTGTAACAATGTTTACGTGCAAAATCCTTCTTTCACACAAATGATGATTAATTTGCATAGAGTAAGAATGCAATCAGTGATAGATGAACAAATCATGAGATTCAATGCATTAATAACTGTACAAAAACTCCATGTACTCTGATAAATTCCTTATTTCATAGACATTGCTTGTATATATGATTGTTGTACGTTCATACTCCAATCGATGATATCACTATTTTAAGTACAGACTGGCAATCGGTACTTAAAACCACTTCTGGTTTGCCAAGTCCGTTTTGTTCTGTATCACCCATACAGAAAAATAAATATACATATATTTTTAACTTACTCAATGAAACAACTGTGAAATATCAAACGAATTAGTAAAAATCATTTTATTAGTCAATGAAGGAAACAAAAATCATTCTGAACCACCCCTCCCGCCCCAAGAGCTCACAGATGGATTTGACTAAGCTAAACTCATACAATATAAACAATGGAAGCCTGCAAACCACCGTACAACTATCATAGAGGAGTAATCATTCTTGTACTCAATATCCTAAGAGACTTCGATCCGATATTTCCAGCTCGCTAGATCATGGTATGTAAACACTTTTTTGAAGATATTTACTTTCGAAAATTCCTTTATAGATTTTCCATAATAATCAAGGGACTGTAAGTAAAAATTGTTGCTTATTTTATGGCCATTATTGATATGGTCCCATGTAATAATATTCAGATACGTTAACAAAAGAATTTATGTGTCTTCAGTCAGGTACTTTCATTTTTTTGTTATCATTAAGAAAATCATTGATGTTAGACTTTTCCTCCAGATACAAATAACATTTCTTTGTTGAGATATTCGATACAGACATAGAAACTGGTACAGTTGTTAAAAGATATCTTCCAATTATTGCTGTTCATTTTACCACTTTTTATTAAAAATGGTTTTCCAATGTTGGGTTTCTCGTCTAAATTACAAGGTGGGTTGAAATATGTAGTTCTTTCTGCCATCTTTATTAGGATATTTTTCAAATTTAGAGTTTATTTTGCTTAGTTTTAATGCGTTTATGCATGATACTTTTATATTGCCAATCATCATGAAATATTTAATATCCATAAATTAGAGCCCTTCATAGTACCCTAGAAAGACACACTTACTAGATATCAAATTTTTGGTGAATATCCCCTCAAATTTTCCTTGGTTCACAACATGCAGGATTCTGTCTACTTGGCATCTCAGGATCTCCTTATGCTTCGCTCAGCCTTGCAAACTGGATGGTCACGTCGGTGTCATTCGATCGTCTATCGAGATTTTACACACAGAGTATGTGGACAGGATTTTACGTGGGGTTTTCTTAAGATGATACTCGGCCCAGGAAATAAACAAGTTCTAGGAACTATACAAATATAGAAATTGTCAAAATACACAATAATCATGTACAAGTGCAACTGAATAGTAGCTTGCCCAAGCAAGAAGCGACGGATGGATAAATGTTTGGTTTGTTAATTTGTTTGAAAGGTTGATTGGTTAATGGGTTGATTGGTTGGTGGGTTGATTGGTTAGTTGGTTGATTGATTGGTTGGTTGGTTGATTGATTGGTTGGTTGGTTGATTGATTGGTTGGCTGGTGGGTTGATTGGTTGAAGGGTTGATTGGTTGGTGGGTTGATTGGTAGAAGGGTTGATTGGTTAGTTGGTTGGTTGGTTGGTGGGTTGGTTGATTGGTTGGTGGGTTGGTTGATTGCTTGGAAGGTTGATTGGTTAGTTGATTGGTTGATTGGTTGATGGGTTGTGATTGGTTGAAGTGATGGTTGATCAGTAAGTTGTTGTGTTTGGTGGATAGATGTTTGATGGGTTTCGTTGTTGCTTGGATGCATGAATGGATGAATTGATGGGTTAGTTGGTTTTATTGTAGATTGCCTGAATAGATTTTTTGGACGGATAGATGACCAATCATGAATTGACAATATTCAAAAGCTAAATGTAACATTTTCGTAATATTCAAAAGATAACTTTAAGATATATTGAAAATACATGCATGGATTGGCCTGAATTTGCGCCTTTGAGTGAGTGGGTGGCTGCACACACAGACGTACCAGGGAATTCACATCCCCCACTATAAGAAAAAAAGAAATGATAAAAACGGAAGGGGATTTAAACTTAAAGTCTATTACTATGAATTGGCTTTAGCTTTAGGCGTCAGAAGTGTAAAGACATTCTGCTAACCCTATTCCATTGGTGCAACGGTTAGTCACAGCCTCAGAGACGAGTCCCCCAGGAACCGAGCACATTTGTGCTGAAGCTCACTGGAAGTCGAGGGGAAAGCTAACGGTCACGCCCAGATGACTTTCGATACAACATTTCTTGTAAGATTAAGGAACATCGATTCTGCTCAGTATCTTGTCTAGTGACCAAATTAGCTTTACCAGGTGCAGTGTACAGATGAAACTTCGCCTGGCCTAGTGAGTAGGAAGCAGGTCTTACTAATAATTGCCTAAATAATCCTCCAACATTTCTGATGTGGAGAACAGGGACACGTACCTACATACGTGCATTGTATATTAAGGGCGAGGGGAAATTTATCCCAATGGACAATCCCGAAATCATCTACTTTTCAGAACTTTTGTAAAATCATATTTGGGTTTGAAGAATAGATTCGTAAATTTAAAATGAAGTATGGTTAAATATACTATTTTGACCGACAGTACAGGGGCAGGGGCTGCTAGTGAGATATATACTATGTAGTCAAAAAAGTTTCAAAAACATTTATCTTCATCCTGATCCCTGAACAACTTGAAAGGGGGTTGCTGCACGTCGGGAATGGGTCCCGCAGGAACAAGTTGCACCATTTTAAATCTGAAAACAAAAATCGATTAAAGAGATTCGTTTTGAGTGAACAATCTAAGTAAGATTTCTTGAAATATTTCAAATGAAGAATGCAACCTAACCAATACTTTGGCTTGCAAACTGAGCCACTCCATGGAAGATCACTCACAGGAAATGACTATGGACAGCACATTATATTTTTGATTTTTTTTTATTACTATTGGATTACAATATTTTTTGAATACACTTTAGTTCATGAGATTATTGTCCTTACTATTCGATCATTCTTTGTGACAAAATGTATTTATAAAGTTTATTTTTAAGAATCTTTTTGAGTTATTTCCTCTTGACTTAAATCAATTTTCGGAATCTTTTATGGAATTACTCAAAGCTAATATTGCCTTACGTTTAAATGAATTATCATCATTTTTTTCTGTAATATGTGATACAAATAGCCTTTTGTTGAATTTTCAGTGTTTACACAGATCTTCGGTTTGGAGGATAGAAACTTCATCAAAACTGTTAAAGTTGAAAAAGAAGTATTTCTCCGTGTAGTAATTTAACAGACAATCGTAATTTTCTTGTGAAAAGATTTCAGTTGGTTTTGTAGAAAGAACAGATAAGTCAGCATTTGGGTATTTGTTACCTTTCCTGCTTTAAAATGACCGCTGCTTAACAAGCTTAGGTTTATTATTTTTGGTGTTAGGTTCAGTTCGTCATCAGCGTCTGTAATTATGCAGCTAGAATAGCAGTCATTTTAAAACAGTAAATGTAACGATTGCCTACAATATATATATATATATATATATAAATGCTTTTTAAGGATATTGAATGTTAAATGTTCATTCGATCCCTTATAGAAATATCATTGCACATTATTATTGCGCCCTTGGTGTTCTTTGAATTGTTAGCATGTATACATATTTTTTCATTATTGTTTCGATATTGCCTTAATCAGATTTAATAGAAAATACACGACTGGGAGATATTTAGAAAAAAACAAAGAGCACAGACGAAACATTACTTTTTATTACTCTTTCACAATATAAAGCTCTGTTTAATGTTGACAATGAATCATTGAGTGTCATATACATCCCTACACTGAACAGTCTTTAAAGATGGCAAAGGCATCTTTCAGCAAGACAATGCACCCGTCACACTGCACAGGCTGTACGGAAAAGGGTATAAAAGTAATGATATAAACGTAATAAGGAAGATTACATCAACCCAATGTGTTGTAATAGAAAGAAAGTAGTACAAAAATTCTAATACTAAATATGTTTCAACAAAAGTCAAAGATAAGATGGGGAAATTTCATATAATGTTGATACCGGAAATGCTTCAACTAAAAAGCAACAACGATGATACGGAGTAAAAATGAATAAAATGATGATGGTTGTGAAGATTGTCTTGCCCCAGAGTGTTGTGTGAAAGGCAATAACGGTAGCGTGGAGTAAAATGCATTAGAAAATATTGCTGTAATGAAGAGTGAATCAGACAAGAATATTTTGATAAATTCAGGTTGAATTCAAAACATCTTAATATCATAAACTATTTTGTGCCAAGTTTGTTTCTGATTTTGTTTTTTCGTGTCAGGGGCCAGATTTAGGGCTTCTAGATATATTAGCCCCCTAACATGTAAATAACCAGAATCGATCCAAGAAGATAAATCCTGGTAGGTAGTGAGTTCGTTGCTGAAGCACAAAAACAAGGTTAGTACACAGTTAGTTGGATGTTAACAAAACGAAGAAATAAGAACAAACAAAGAAGTTAACAACAATGCCAGGTTTAATTCATGAGTGAATTAAAATAGACAAGGACCGGAGTTTCTGCCGACACGAATATGTAGAGGGATCTACCAGGATAAAAGATGTAGAGATCGGAAGGATGAAGGGAAAAGAAATGTCACTAAGTAAATGTGAAATAGTCTATAGAATGTCCGTCAGTATGGTCATCCTAGTTGTAGCCACAATGAAGTTATCTTAGGGAGTCTGACCTAACTACGATGAGAGTGCTCAACTTAGGATGCGTTTTTGAGATGAATGTATGATGATGCGTGTGTAAGAACAAAGTGTGTATAAAAACTATACTAACCATCCCAACTAAAGAGAGAAAGGAGAAGAGACAAGCTTACCTCGAGGCCGTCAGAATACAGAGACAGAGGGAGATTTACCGCCACATTTTAAATATTGTAAAGATAAGAATCTGCTATCTGATTGCACATGTCCTCATGAAATTCTTGGTGTGTATTAATGGGACCACCAGACATGTTTTCAGGAAGTTAGTTTTGAAAATTCCTAAAAGAAAAAAACATTGGAGTTTACGCTTGCTCTCACAATGATATAGTCCTGTATAATTTTGAGCAAAATAGTGCCAACCTAGAAAAATGGTAAAAGATTGATATGATATATCGTTGGAAGGGGACTTTCATCAGCTTTCCAACAGTGAATCTTGTCAATTTGTACCTGTAGAGCCTAAAAGGTTAGTATAAAATGAAATCACTAATAATATCATAATAAAGATTGTGTACTGAGGCTTTTATATTTTATTTGGTTGCTGTGGTCTTGTATTTACTCTCCTTGGTAGAAGTAGTATTTATCTTGGCTATATTTTTTATTAGAATTGATTTTAAATGTTTTTTAGTAAGAGTTGCTATTGAAATAAAAACCAAAGCGTTATTGTTATGACGAAGGCCTTGCACTTGAAGGTTGTTCAAACACATCCAGCACCTGGTACATGGTTACCACTTGTCTTTTTCACTATGATCAACAAAAAGGCAAAGCCAGGAATTCTCTCTGATTTCAAAGGCAAGTGAGAATCTTCTGACTTATAATACAAAAATGAAATAAATGATAGTTAGAGCACTTTTCTCACTATATTTTGATACCACACAGAGTGAGATAAATTGTATCCCATAACTGTCCTTACACTGTTATAAATGGTGTAACCAGAAGATCAGAGCATTTTGAAAATATGGCTTTAAAATTTCGTGCAACAGATGCTATGTGTTCTGATGATATTGATAATGCAAACAGAGATTTTAACTCACATGTACTTGTTACAGTTGGCTTATCAATCACGCCTTAGATTATGTTGAGATTTGAAAGAGATTGAATTAGCATATATGCAAGTAGATTCTTTTAAAGGAGACTTCTTCATTGATATCTGTAGGAGAATAATAACATGTCAAAAATATCAAGAAATGGCTGTTATCGTTGCTTCACACATTTTTCTTTGTTTTCTTTTCATTTTACGTATAAAAGGGAAAATTATCAAAAAACACGCTTTTTTTCATAATGTCTTTATTCCGAATACAATATGGATGCACAAGCTTACAGTAAATCTTTTTTCATGGTTTTTTGAAGATTAAATGATGATTTTGTATTTCCTTTAAAACTGTATCTTTCTTCGATTTTGATTTCAAACAAAAAATCAAAATGTACAAGCTTGAAATTATTTGTGACACAATTCATTGTCTAGTCACCTATGGCCAAAATTTCTGAAAGAATGCAGTCAGTGGGTCTAAGGGCCTCTGAGGAGGAGGATCATATTTTGGTGCTGAACCCATCATTAAAAACATGGATGCCATATCATCATTTTCAGCAGCAGAATATGATTTTTCTTTCTTCTTTTCATCAGGTTTATCTGATGTTTTTGGTGTGTCCGAAGAAGAGGTGTCTTTACATTTGCGCTCACTCATTTTACTCACTTGCCAATAATTTACAAAAAGCTTAAATTGATAAAAAAGTAATTAGGAGGAATCCTATCAATTAGGTCCTTACTTTCGAATGCCTTAATGAGGAGAAAGGATACCAATTACTTATTTCTTGTATAATGAGCAAATTTATTTCCAGTTTTAGTTTGAGACATCAACAAGCACTTCAATACTCATGTATTTCCTCTTAGCAAATTTTCTGGGGTTTCACCTGTAAAGAGAAAAATGTATTCTCATTAGAATGAAAAGAAAGAGTTTCAATAATACCGTTTTTGTACAGACTTGAAATTTGGCAACAATATTCCAAAAGACTTTGGTCACACAATGATTTCTATTGAGGGTTTCTTTTTTTTTTTTCATTTTCATCACTATTTTCAAAGCAATGTTTTGTTTTTCTAAATCCTTGTTCATAGTCCCTTTACCAAAAGGATTGAAACAAACTCATAATACGGCTGTAATAATGACAAAAATATCTAAATACTGAACATAGCTCCAGTGATATATTTCATTTACGCCATGATAGGATGTTAGAACTCAGCTCTATGAAAAATCAATTGTTTTAAGAAAGATGCCAGTGTCCATCAAAAACACCACAAGTAATATGCATTTCTTTCAACAAATTGCCAATGATATAAAAGCTCCCGAGTACAATGAATTCAATAAAAAAAGGTTGCCAGAGAACGATGGCTAGGGGCCCCAACCAGCTACACTTGTAATATACTCATATCAATATGAATCCTCTTGAAGCAGAGACAATATACACTCACCATCACAGTCAATAATAATTGAACAACCGTAGCGTCAAGATTTAAAGTCATATGAAAAAAACATTCCGTCAAAGAATGATTCTGGGGAATCTTGATAAACCTCTCAAAATGAGGCTCTCCAAATATTATTTTGTACACTTTTCTTCAAAGTTAGGACTGAAAGAAGTTACTCTCATGTTGAGAACAGAACGTAATGAGTTCGATATCAGGTGTACTGGAGCATTGTTGCAGTCCATGCAGTATCCAGTTGGGATACTGTTGCACCATATTATGGCTGGTTTGGTATCATTTGGCTAAACCGATTTGGTGTGAGCATTCTGGCATGAGCATTTACGTGTCAAATCTAATTTGATGTCAAACCGTTAGGTGATTGGCATTATGGCATATGCAGCGCAAAGAACCAAACACGTGGAGACAAAATCCTTTGCCCTCGACGATTTCATTGTTACACAGAAACTTTTAGAAAGCTTTCTCTTGAAAATAATTGATGGGATTATTTATTTTAATGAATATATCCCCCACTATTGAAATCTTAATAAAAATGCTTTTCGGTCGAAAAACTTTTACGTCATTTAAAAGACAATACCTTGGATAATTAAAGTCAGATTTACATCTTAAGTCTAAAAACCAAGATGGTAAAGGTTGGAACTGCACTCGAGATCAGCAATTTTGAAAACTCAAAAATAAAATATAGTATTTCTAGGCCAACTTTTGTCTTTACATATGGAGATGAAATAGTTTGATTTTATTTTCTTAGAAATTTAATAAAATTTCAGTAGATTTAAAAAAGTTTCAAAAAACCT
This sequence comes from Thysanoteuthis rhombus, assembly GCA_963457665.1. Taxonomy (NCBI): domain Eukaryota; kingdom Metazoa; phylum Mollusca; class Cephalopoda; order Oegopsida; family Thysanoteuthidae; genus Thysanoteuthis; species Thysanoteuthis major. The sequence continues at coordinate 3,433,402 of OY735229.1, forward strand.
TTCTAATGATTACTAAATGATGTAAATCAAGGCTTGTCTTACTTGGATTCAAAAGTCTTAAAAAATAAAAATAATGTTTTTGTTACGTTTTAGTAATTCATAATCAAAATTCAGCCTTGTCAAAACAAACATGTAAAACATTAAATAAATCATAAATACATTTCAATTCAACATTTTTTGGTAGTTATTTGTTTCTATGTTCAGTTACTATTAAATTGCAGCTAAAGATATATATATATATATATATATATATACATACACATACATAGTACATATATATATATATATATATATATATCAGTAATACCTATTGCTTTTAGTTAGTGAGGAGTTGCATCATGTTTTGTCTCATTAAAATGGGTCAAGTTAAGAAGCCCTGATCTAAACAAAACTATATGACATTTTCTGATTAAAGGATTTAATTTACTAATTAGTAGATGATCATTTTTTCCAACAACCGTCAAAATTTGAAGTCATGTAAAGAAAATACCATTGAAGAAAAGATGGTCAGAATAAAATCTATTCATGACATCACTGAGCTTTTCAACTGGAAAATGTTTAAAATAGAGTAAACAAAACAGATCGATTCTGGAGAATCTAGATGTTATTCATGAACCTGTCAAAATGAGTCAAGTGGAATACTGTTGCCAATTTTCAAATCTGCACACAAAACCGTATGGCCAGGAGCACTACAACACACATACAAACACACATGCAAAAAGGGATAGAACTCTTTGTCACCTTTGGTGGCTACGGTTGTTCAATAAGATGTACAATAAAATTTGTCCAAAAGCATGAATATCCACTTTCTAGAACTCCCATACCGAAAGCAGATTTAATTGGTCTCCCTAAGAGAAAAAAAAAAACAACAAAAAAAAAAAAAAAACAACGCCTTCTTGAATAATAAACTGTTTTCATTCTCTGTATGATAATACATACCGCGTTTGTAAAATCCTGAAGAATATGACTGTCTTCTCGGTTAACGTGTAAAATCAGGCAAACAGCTTTTTCAACACGGAAATGAGTATGTTTAATGACCAACCAAATATATCACGCTGGGAAAAAAGAAAAAAAATTTCATTTTATTTTCCTTATTGTCAATTTAGGTATCATTACTTTCAAAGTCAGAAACAAATTTCGCATTCTAAATACCGAATAACCACTCTTAGATTTCTCTACTTAACTTCATACTTACTGATCACGTACTTTTTTTCTTGAATGAAATAGAAACATATTTCAACATTTCTGATCAATAAAACTTGGAATTAGTAAAACAAATATAAACAGGTCAGAGTTAGTCACTCAATAAAAATCTTTACATGACCAACATTTTATAGCAGCATGCTATTTATAAAAAATAGTTTTTTAAATAATGATGATGATAATAATAATAACAATGATGTGACAGACGAGGAGATATGGCTACAAAAATGAACCCTGAAGAGAGAAATGGAATCGCTCATCATGGCAGCCAAAAACAAATGTATCAGGACAATCTATATCAAAAGAACAATCGACAGAACACAAACAGCAAGTGCTGCCTGTGTGGTGAAAGAGATCAGACTATAAACAACAAAACTAGTGAATGTAGTCAACTAGCTCAGAAGGAGTATAAACACGGACACGATAGAATAGCAACAGTGATACACCGGGAACTGGGATTTAAATATGCGGAAAAGTGGTGTCAGCACAAACCGGAGACAGCCCTTGAGAAAGTCACAAATTACTTTGAGATTTTGACATCCAAACAGACCAAGCTATCTATACGAGAAGACCTCACCTAGTAATTGTGGACAAGAAGAGGAAAACCTGTCAAATAATAGATATGGCAGACCATAGAGTAAAAATACTAGGATCTCGCAAGAGAATTGAAGAAGGTGTGGAACATGAAAGTCGGGGTAATCCCAGTAATAATAGGAACACTTGGAACCATACCAGAGACACTAGGAGCGAGATTGTAGGAACTATGGATAAAAAGAAGGATTGAGACCACAGCACTGCTAGGAACTGCACGAATACCGAGGAAAGTGTTAGAAAAATAAGATCTATGACCCCAGCAGTTAGCACTGGCCTAACGGAGGAGGAGGGAAAAGATACCCAAATGGTAGTGGCGGTACAAAACACAGCACTGATGTGATGGGTGGAGGAGAGATGAGATTAGACGAGGGCTGAAGACCTGAGGAGGCCTACTGTCACTCAACCTTCAGCCATAACTACAGTGAAGCTATAAACCACAGCACTGCTCTGGACTATGAGAGAGTAGAGAGGAGGGCTGGAGACTTGGGGAGACTTACTGTCACTTAGCCTCCAGTGCTAACCACCAAGCAACTGGTGTGAAATTGCTTATAATAATAATAATAATCATGATAATAGTAGTAGTGTTTTGGGATAAGGCCTTAGAACCTGATACAAGTGGCCATCACTAACTGATGTTGATCGCTTTGAGGCTCGTTCGGCAAGCAGATTTTATGGCATGGAAATCTACATCAGGGTTATAAACAATTTCTTTTTGCTCTCACAGTCCATCCAGGCAGTTTTCAGATAAGTTCGGGATCGTTGCCTGAACTTTTACCAGTAAAAGATTATTGCACTGATCAGTGACTCGGTACTTGAAAGAGAATCATCTGATATCTTCTTTACAGCTCTCTTTGTATACATTGTATAGTTAAATAAAATTGAATTAATTCCATCCGTATTGTTCAACTTTGTTGTCAGTGTATCATTTTATACATTGTGTGTTTCCTATCTTTTATCCATCTCCATTCATTGTATAGCCATCATTATTCACTTCAACAATGTTTTCCTATAGCAATCAACACACTTCTACATTAAAAATTGATGCACTTCAAAATTCAGCAAGGAAAATTAGAGTTCAGAATGATAATATTATTAGAAATGACGAAAATATTAATGTCAATGTATTTACTGAGATTTATGTGACACTTTACTCAGAGTTGACGAAAATCCTTGAATTGGAAGATAGCATAACTTTTTTAAAAATTGTTTTGTAGTACATGATTTTATACATTAAAAACTTCCTAACCTTTCTAATCAGTTTTTATTCTGCAAACAGCTTTATAAAGCATCAAAAGGCTCTTCAATTATATCATATATTCTTGCAGAAAAATAAGGAAGAAATTCAATCAAACATATACTGGCTTATACTAACTTGAAATAATTTCATAAAACTTTTTTTCCAAAAATCGATTTGATAAATCTGAGAAATAGCTTCATAAGAATCTTCAAAGAATCGTCAAAAAATACATTTTGTAAAAGGTAAATTATGAAATTGTAAGAAGAAATTCATGAGTAAAGGTCACTTCTAAAGACAATTGTTAGTTGTGAATATGAATAATCAATTTGTTTTCTATTTTAACTGATTAAAATATTTTTTTCATCAAGATATTTCTAAACTCGGATAATAAGAAAGTTATACTGTTTATATATAGGTGGGTATTGCTTAGTACCCATCCCCTCACCAAATGTTGTACTATTAAAAAAATTGATAATTTGTTATTGTTTATTTGGTGAAATGAAATATATTCTATTTCATTTTTTGTTTTGGAGTTATCCAAAAATCAAAAAATGATATCACTTCCACACTGTATTTTAATCAAGTCAAAACCAAATATGGTTATCAATCAGGACTTATATCCTCTAAATAACTAAAAATATTTTCCCTATAAATGAAAAAAAAAAAATGAAATATAATTCAACATTTTTACAAATGCTCTGCAAACGATTCACTTTTAGTTATTTTCAAAAAATTTCTATCTCTTATGCTTTTAATTTATTATACCCTAGGACTTTCCAGGAATTGGTTAGTTTTTAGACTGAATGATTTTTTTAAGATTCTGTTCACAATGTAACTGTATTGGTAAACTGGACAGTTACTTTCCGTCCATTTTATGGAAACGAGGCTTCAAAGTATTCGGTCATATCTCTGGTGAAAGTTGTTATTTAAACTTCTTTGATATTTCAATGATTTTTTTATACTTCCATTAAGGTTGTGAGGTGGGGTCTACCTGGGGATGTAGTCCACCTCCTCAGGCAACCCCTCCCATCTAGCAAAGAGTTACTGTCCAGTTTAGCATTACAATTACATTGTAAATACAACCAATCTCATGAGGTATCAGACCAGATCACATTTGATCGATACCAATAACACCTGATCCTCTCTCGACAGACAAGGAGTGTGTGCAAAGCTGCCCGAGGTAACGCAGTCCTGTCCAGACCATAAAAACCCCTACAAAGTAGATTACTACAGGGAGTCTTCAACATAACCAGTCAGGCCTGATAACTGATTATTCGATTGAAAGTCTCTTAGAGTCACCCAATACTTTCTATCCAAGCATCTTTCGCTTACAGCTTTTGCCGGGAAATCCCAGGTTTCGATGGGAAAAGCCGTTTTTTAACAGTAGCAGCTTAGATGAAGATTTTATTACTAGCTGTAAATTAGACATTTGAATTATTAATAGATTAGTTCATTTGAAATAATTAGGGGTCAGAATAAAGGTGGAATTATTATTTTGTTTTGTCTTTTTTTTTAAAGTCAGTTCGAGGGCAAATTTTTCCACTTTAACAAAGTTCAAAATCAATTTTCCATCCTGGGGAATTTTTTTTTTTCTACATTTACAGCCCCCACCCCTTTTTTTCAAATCTGAATGTGCCCGATCACATCCTACCAATACCCGATTCAGTCCTAGAGAATGTTGGACTATCCAGATACTAGTAACTACTAAGACAGGTCCAAATAATAAAATTAAATATCTTTATAAATTTAAATTTAAAGTTATCTTAATTATTTACTCGTGCCGTATGCCACAGGGAGACTAGAACAATCAATTTATAGTTTTTTAATCATTTTTAGAAACTAAATAAGTTAAGACTTTTATTGTAACTAAAATATCCATGGCATTAATTATCTACTTCAAGTTCAAAGTCTCTTGTGTCGTTTAATAATACCTTTTGAATAGAAACAAAATGAAAAAAAAAAAACGTATATATTCTTTATAGAGATTTCACCGGGCCGCTTTCAAACGAAGAATACCATTTAAACATGGAAAATCTTAGAGAAAAAAATGTCTTAGAGATTTGAAAAATATAATTATTCTAGGCCTACCTGTGATAAACGGGACGAAATGAGAAAAATCCCTATGACACTTTCACTCATTCAAATTTAGCAACAAAATTTAAAATCAAATAATTGAAAGTTGGTGTCCCCCGAAAGAGCTTTCCAATGGTAACAACATCTTTGATCTACAGTAATTGATAAGAAAGAAAATTCGGGCACCTATGAGACTTGAGAGCAAGCAACTGATGCTTTGAAACGGGGCTCATTAGTTGAGACAGATATAACAATAAAAGTTTTCTTTCTATATATGTCAACGAGCTACTTCCTTGTGATAATAACCATGAATAAATCTCCCATGAGATTATTTAATTGTCGCAATACCTTTTTTTCCAAGTCATTAACAGAACTTTTTTGATAAATTCTGTAATACGATGAAAAGTTGTTTTTTTTTTCCCCGATGAAAGCTAACTACGAGCAATTTTCTTAAAATTGTAACCAAAATTGGACCATACGAAGATGACAATATACTTTATTGGGTCCTACATACGAGTTAAAAAATATACTTTTTAGATTATAGCATCAAATAAAGAGAAGATCAAGACAAAAGTCTAGATGAAACTTTAATCTACATCGCGTTATTTAACAGAAAGTCAAAAAACAATTTTGTTCATATCTACATACCGTGATCCTGAGAGCAGGGACAGCAGTTCTCAGGAAGATCTACCTGGAAATGAAACCCTAACCGCAGAGCAACCCTATTTATACTGATTAAACGAATTCAGTTTCTTTTTCGCCGAAAAGGTGGGGTTACATCTTGCCCTTGATTCATCACAGAACTATTTGTCATGATAAAATCCGTGCACTTCTACGCTTATTTATGACTTATAATTGAAGTAAATGAATTCTTTTAAATTTTCAATAGATATTTCAATTGTAAAAAAAAAATCCCTACTTCTCATTAGGTCAGTGGTCACTTTACATTTTGTTACACTTGTTAGGTAGATTACGTGAATAGGTCATTGCTTGCCTCGATGCCTATACGGGTCGTGAAAACGGAACTTTTCACATGAATAGCATTTTTCACCCAGGTAAGTAACCTTTTTTTCACTTTGACAAACGAGTACTTTAGTTAATGAAGTATTTTGCTGTTGATTGTAGCATCTAAGCTTCTGTATCCGCGGCATGTGGGAACCTCATTTTGAAAGACACAATTAAAGTTAAAAGAATTTTGTTCTCAATTTTTCCCTTGTTTTTGCAACGAAGTCAAGTATTTGTCTTCTCAAATTAAAAACACATTTTTCAACGTAGAAAATAAAGTTTTCAACTGCAAAATAAACATTTCGGTGACATGGTGATATTTGAAATAAAATTTTGAAAAATGATGTCTGTATTGAAGAAAGCACTCAGAATAAAGTATTATTCTTATTGTTATAATCGCAAGGCACCTAGGGTTATGGGTTCAATTTTCAGAATCACTCCCTTACTTGTCTAGACAAGTTGACCTTTTGACACCTTAGTCCCTCTGTACAAAATCAATATCTAGCATTTGCTGCGCTTCCGTGCAAATCCCAGATATTAAATTCTCCCAGACCGAACGGGTCACTACTAAAATGCTTCCTTGTTAAAGGCTCGTCTGAAGAGAAATACATTACAACAACTGAAGCGGCTCTTTTATTTCTAATTAAAAATGAAAATAATTTTATATTAGCTTAAACTAGCTTCAAAACCCTTTGTCTTTCACAACTACACAATCTGTGCAATTTTTGTGCAGTATTTCCCAACCTGTATTTATGATTTAATCAAATTTATAGAAATGATATTATATTCTTAGTATTTTTTAAATACTTTATTTTGAGTTTTTTTTAATACTTCATTCTCAGTATTTTTTAATTTTCTATTTTTAGTATTTTTTCAAAATTAATTTTAAGTATTTTTTTCAAGTATTTCATTTTGATATTGTGTAATACTTTAATTTTTGTGTTTTTTTTCAATACTGTATCTTTGGTATTTCTTTTAATACTGTATTTTTAGTACTTTTTTTTAAATTATAGAGTTGGATTTTTTTTCAAAAAAGGTTAGTCAAAATGGTGCTGAATTTGGAAATTCTTTTCAATTTTCTATTTCTAAACTGTATTATTGACTTTTTAGTGCACAATTCTAGGTTGGATTTTTCATCTTCCCTCATCCAGACAAATTTATGAACTTTTTATTCCTACAAGCAAAAAAAAAATAACAAAACATATGGGTAATAGTTTTAAAACTTTAAATCACATTTCAAAATGGGGTGTCGAAATTCTGCAGAGATGGCTGTGTTTGTGCATTAGTCTAACTCACTAAAAAGTACCTAAACATGGGTGCAGCCCAATCAAATTTGGCATGTCTACTCAATGGACACAGCTTTTCTATATTTGCCAATATATGGGTAGCATCTTCCGAAACTATCGCAAATCCTACACTCTTTAGTTATGTCCCACTTGTTCAATGCCTCGTTAAGAATTTCCAGGGCTTCATATATTAAATTTTTGTTCTGGCAATAAAAACTTATGTATGATTTATGTTCAGGCATTGCTATTTAAAACAGATCTTAACAGTGTTATTTGCTTACACCAATGTCTTTTGTTTTTCTCCCAGCAACATGAAACAATGAAAGAAGCCTTAGAAAATAAATACAAAACACAAAAACATGCAATAATTGTTGAGATCAAGGAATGTGAATAGGAAACAGTGTTGTGAATACAAAAATAACCAACATTAAGACAACACTTCAAATAAATCAATGTATTACCTACTCCCTATTTAAAGCCATCAAAATGTCTCAAATAAGCTGGTTAACAGTTTTACAAGAAAGTTCAAGTGCAACCTCATTACAAAAAACATACATTTTTATCTTAACTCTTAAATTCGTAATAGGGAATTCAAATGAAAAATTACTTCCCTTACACTATGTTATTTTGGAAAATTTTTTTAAAATCCAGTTAACATAGACTTCCATTTGTAAAATCAGTTCATGAATCTACCAGTCAATAGAAATGTACTAACACTACTGATGTAAATAAACAATATGGTAGGAAAGATCCCGACAACAATGAAAGATGTTACAAGTCATTCACTATTGAGAATCAACTACATATCCTACAAGACAACATTTACTCCAAGAACTACACAAATGTATCACAGAAGAACAAACCGATTCCATTCAGTTACAATGAAGTCCAGATGAAAACAAAATATAATATCCATCCAAAACATGATTAATGAAATTATACTCATTATTTCAAACAAAAGAAATATCACAAAACGAAAATGAATACTACACATAACTTGACAACAGAAAACCCACAAAATGAAAATACATACAATGCATAGCTTGGAAATGAAAAATCCATATATATATATATATATAAAAATGCAGTATATATCTACATATATATTTTCTTTCTTAATGCAACACTTTCCAATGAGCAAACAGATACAACACATTGCTCTTAGATGCAGGAGTGGAATGGGATAACTGTTACCGGCACAGAAATCTGAATTTATATGCCTTAAAAAATGATTCAGGAATTCTCTCTTCCAAAGATGATTACCAAAAAACTACTACTACTACTACTACCTGAGCCTATTTTTGCACGGTATTTGATTCTAAAATGTTGATATTTTGTTCCTAAAGAACAAGGGAACATTATTCAATAAAATTAAATGAGAATCGATCAAATAAATATAAGAAAGGAAATCCATTGGAAAGCAGATATTATACTGCGTGAAATGCGGTGGGAGATGCAGAGTGGCCATACAGTTAACAACACAGAGAATTAACTCTGCAAGTCGAGTTCAAACCCTGGCTGGGACAGTTTGTCTTCACACTAGTGCCATCAGAAAAGGCACCTGCTCCTCCAGCTAAGGGTAGAATAGTACGCCAGACTTGGCTTTCTAGCCATGGTTGGAAACCAGTTTAGAGGAAAGACAACCAATTCCAACAGCAGCCTGGAGAGAAATGGACTCCATCAGGTTATCTAATCTTTGATATATCCATTATGAAATCATCTATGTCACCTCAACGACCCCACAAATTACGGGATTTGTTGTTACAATATACTGGTATTCTGACCACAGGGCCATCTACTAAAGCTCAATATGGACTGGACAGGACACTTATAGGGTTTGGATGATATTATTCGGAATTCCTGAATGGTAAAGAGCATAGCTAGCGCCAATTAAGATGCAGATCTTAATGACCAGCTCAATTCATGATAAAAGAAAAGAATTCATATCGTAGTCAAAATGGACCATCAGCAGTATGTAGTACCAAAAAAGGTATAAAAACTAACCATTAAACCATTGTTTCTAGCAAAATATTATACAAAAAGATAAAAAAACATAAGATAAATATAGAATCTTGAAAAATGAGCAAGGTACACACACTCACACATACACACATACGCACACCTGTAACAGACTGGCAAATTTGTGACATCATGACGAAACTTCCAATTCAAGCTGGGATAGAATTCATACTGAATTACATCTGGGAGAATCTTTCTTGGGAGCAAAATATTGAACCAAGATGGCTATGTGCTGCTTAGACCCTTGTTGCCAGCTTTCCAATGAAAAAACAAGGGAAAGTCAATAAGAATCACTAAAAGTTATCAAAATTTTTTATCAAGTATAAACTGGCTGTTCTATACTGACAAAATGTGTGAAATTGCAGTCGCAATAAGACATAAAAAGAAAGCAGTAAAATTATCCTAGTACTAATTTAGTATGAATTCCATACCAGCTGGAACCGGAAGTTTATCATGATGTCAGATTCTGACACCTTATTCATGTTACGTGATAAGCCAACGTGAAAATTTTAATGTATTATCAATCTCCATACCTATCCAAGATCCTGAAGCAGCTCTCAAACATTATCAGACTTTACTGCACAAAGGATAGTTCCAAAGATACTACATCATTTAAAAAGTAACACACCGCCAAAAGAGTAAAGTTATTAAGAAAAGAAAAAAATTTTTTCGAATAAAACCTGCCATATGATCATACAAACATATTCAACGTTCAAATCTGATGGCTACTATTGCCTCAAGATTTTTTTCATTCAGTCATTTTGTTTTGTTTTTTTTTTAGGGCCGGGGGGGGGGGTCTTATCTTTGTTTTTATTACAACATTTCAGCAGATAAATTCTCTAACCTTATTGAGCTAAATATTTTTTTCTTCTCAAATAACCCAATGAAGAGTTGTTGGGGAACCACGGATGATTTCATCATGGGTGTGCCGAAGGTGAAATAGTCTGATGGAGACCATTTCTCTTCGGTCTGATTTGGAATCAAAGTTGCGCATCTCCAAGATCGGTTGCTGACCATGGTTACTATTTACCAATGGTTGGAGGGAGAAGAGATAGATTCATGCCTTCTAAAAGGTATTACAGCAAAGTGAACACAGTTCATCTCAGTGTTACTTGGAAATCAGCCCACATACAGACTTTTGATGGCATCCTTTCTACTGCATCTGCAAGGCAGTTGAAGTGAAGTCCCTCACAAATATAACCACTATCGACCAGAGGACAGAGATGATACAGACTATGAGAGTCCATTAATTCACATATGGAATATCCAAAAGATCTACACGTTTTATGAAACACATGATTTTGTATGCACTTTTCTCACGATAGTCCCTAGTCAGCCTCGTCTCAAACATAATTTTTGATGGTTTTCCAGAAGATAGAACTGGACGTCACTTCAGTACATCTTGGTACAAAATTGTTGGTTAGATCGTGGCTGCTTTACCCATCAGAAACGAACACTATACGACGTTTCGCCAGTTGGCTTTTAGCCAATTGGTCAAATGGTTGGAGTGATCCCAAAACTGGTTGCAAGAATCTCGCTGAAGATATATACAAAATTGAAAAACATGAAAAAAAGTACCACTTGCAAAAGAGTAGAGAAAGTTATTTTCTTTGCCCAATTCTCTATGTTCAACATCAGAACAGTTTTGGCTGGCCTCATGACAACAGGAAAGAAAGTGATTGAGAAAAATATGATGATGAGAAGACATATTATAGATACAGTTCTCTATCCGGGAAGAACAAGGATTGGTATTCCATGGTCATCGTAAGTATCAAGGTTTCAATTCCCCAAATGATAACCGGGGCAATTTTTTGGAGCTCATCAAGTTGCTTGAAAAAAAAAAAATGACACATTGCTGGAGCAATATGTATCAGTAAGTGATTGAAAAGCAATATTTTTCAGTCTTGACGGACAAGATGATATGAAACAAGTATAAAAAAAAAAAAGAAAGAAAAAGAAAGAAATGAATGAAATAAAATAAAAATGATCAAAATCAAAATTTCATTTTTTTGTAATTAAAAAAGAAAAAGAAAAAAAACATGAGTAAATACATAAACTAAATAGTTCAAAATGGTGATTTTTTCCGGGTACCAAAAAATAAAATATACAAATTACTAGTCTGTCTAGCATCTTCACATCAGCGACAACAGATCTCATCAGGTCTAATAACATTTTATTGGCAAATATCGAGGCATGTATCCCCAACTTGATAAAAATCATTGATGACTGAGGAGAGGTATGAAACCTCCCTCACCACAAATAAATAATAAAGAAAGTCACTAGGAAATTATTTCCATTTGAGCGTGCTTTTTACACTGATCTGATTTCTACAAAAAAAAAAAAAAAAACACACACTTAGACGAAATTTCACCTGAGAGAAATTCTGCACTTTTGGTACGGGATGAAAATTCTATGGACAAGGATGATTTTTGACAGAGTGAGATAGATTGTATCCCATAACTGTCCTTACACTGTTATAAATGGTGTAACCAGAAGATTAGAGCATTTTGAAAATGTGGCTTCAAAATTTCGTGCTACAGATACTATGTGTTCTGATGATATTGATAATGCAAACAGAGATTTTAACTCACATGTACTTGTTACAGTTGGCTTATCAATCACGCCTTAGATTATGTTGAGATTTGAAAGAGATTGGATTAGCATAGATGCAAGTAGATTCTTTTATAGGAGACTTCTTCATTGATATCTGTAGGAGGATAATAACATGTCAAGAATATCAAGAAATGGCTGTTATCGTTGCTTCACACATTTTTCTTTGTTTTCTTCTCATTTTAGATATAAAAAGGGAAATTATCAAAAAACACGCTTTTTTTCATAATGTCTTTATTCCAAATACAATATGGATACACAAGCTTTCAGTAAATCTTTTTTCATGGTTTTTTGAAGACAAAATGATGATTTTGTACTTCCTTTAAAACTGTATCTTTCTTCGATTTTGATTTCAAACAAAAAATCAAAATGTACAAGCTTGAAATTATTTGTGACATACTTCCTTGTCTAGTCACCTATGGCCAAAATTTCTGAAAGAATGCAGTCAGTGGGTCTGAGGGCGTCCGACGAGGATGATTATTTACTATTACTGAACTCATCGCTGAAAACCCAGATGCCATATCATCATTTTCAGCAGCAAAATATGATTTTTCGTTCTTCTTTTCATCAGGTTTATCTGATGTTTTTTGTGTGTCCGAAGAAGAGGTGTCTTTACATTTGCGCTCACTCATTTTACTCACTTGCCAATAATTTACAAAAAGCTTAAATTGATAAAAAAGTAATTAGGAGGAATCCTATCAATTAAGTCCTTACTTTCGAATGCCTTAATGAGGAGTAAGGATACCAATTACTTATTCCTTGTATAATGAGCAAATTCATTTCCAGTTTTAGTTTGAGACATCAACGAGCTCTTCAATACTCATGTACTTCCTCTTAGCAAATTTTCTGGGTTTTCACCTGTAAAGAGAAAAATGTATTCTCATCAGAATGAAAAGAAAGTTTTAAAAATCCAAGATTTGCATCGTCAAGAAGATTTATAAAAATTTTGGCTGGGAAAGAGTTTCAATAATACCGTTTTTGTACAGACTTGAAATTTGGCAACAATATTCCAAAAGACTTTGGTCACACAATGATTTCTATTGAGGGTTTCTTTTGTTTTTTTAAATTTTCATCACTATTTTTAAAGCAATGTTTTGTTTTTCTGAATCCTTGTTCATAGTCCCTTTACTAAAAGGATTGAAACAAACTCATAATACGGCTGTAATAATGACAAAAATATCTAAATACTGAACATAGCTCCATTGATATATTTCATTTACGCCATGATAGGATGTTAGAACTCAGCTCTAGGAAAAATCAAATTAAAGTGACCCAATATAAGAGTCCAGCAAATCTAGCAATGCCAAAAGAAAATGCAACGTCTAACCGTCAGGTGACGGGTATTATGACATCGAAAACATCATCTTATTTGTAAATCCATTGGTATAGACATTTTCCATCATCGGTCCCTTAACGTCTATCGTTAGATATAAACCCTCCCTTGGATTTGCCACACTTCTCTTTCATGGGCATCGCAGCCGATACTTTCTAGATTTGTCTAGTTCATGTCTCTATCTAGTATTTTGCCAGTCTTCGTTGTGCATGTGATCTCTGGGGATCCATGTTGTGAGTCTTATGATTCCTTACACGCATTTCCTTTCAGTCTTGTACTGTTATAAATGTCTCTTTATTAAATGTACGATTTATTTGTTTGTCTAAACATTTGTACATGTTGTTATCAAAATTACAAACTTTTCCATTCTGTCATAGTGACTAGCGCTCACCTTTCTTCCTTCAATATTTCTAGTGACATCAGTGTGCAGCGCAAAGAACCAAACACGTGGAGACAAAATCCTTTGTCCTCTACGATTTCATTGTTACACAGAAACTTTTAAAAAGCTTTCTCTTGAAAATAATTGATGGGATTATTCATTTTAATGAATATATCCCCCACTATTGAAATCTTAATAAAAATGCTTTTCGGTCGAAAAACTTTTACGTCATTTAAAAGACAATACCCTGGATAATTAAAGTCAGATTTTCATCTTAAGTCAAAAAACCAAGATGGTAAAGGTTGGAACTTGTCGTAACAAATATGTAAAACATTAAATAAATCATAAATACATTTCAATTCAACATTTTTTGGTAGTTATTTGTTTCTATGTTCAGTTACTATTAGATTGCAGCTGAAGATATATATATATACATATACATATACATACACATAAACTCACATAGTACAGATCAGGTCAGTGGTATAGCATAATATAAAGTGGTGTCGATATGTGACGGATTTATTTCATAGAGTGCTCAATGCATTCAACTTTAAACTTCGAAAAGTCAAGTTATTTTAGAGTAGAGCTGGAAATATATAATAATGTTGATAAGAGGTTTTGATTTGAAGTTCATGTGATGATAGGTAAATGAATAGACTTTGAAGTCATGTAAAGAAAATACCATTGAAGAAAAGATGGTCAGAATAAAATCTATTCATGACATCACTGGGCTTTTCAACTGGAAAATGTTTAAAATAGAGTAAACAAAACAGATCGATTCTGGAGAATCTAGATGTTATTCATGAACCTGTCAAAATGAGTCAAGTGGAATACTGTTGCCAATTTTCAAATCTGCACACAAAACTGTATGGCCAGAAGCACTACAACACACATACAAACACACATGCAAAAAGGGATAGAACTCTTTGTCACCTTTGGTGGCTACGGTTGTTCAATAAGATGTACAATAAAATTTGTCCAAAAGCATAAATATCCACTTTCTAGAACTTCCATACCGAAAGCAGATTTAATTGGTCTCCCTAAGAGAAAAAAAAAACAACAAAAAAAAACAAATAAGCAACACCTTCTTGAATAATGAACTGTTTTCATTCTCTGTATGATAATACATACCGCGTTTGTAAAATCCTGAAGAATCTGACTGTCTTTTCAGTTAATGTGTAAAATCAGGCAAACAGCTTTTTCAACATGGAAATGAGTATGTTTTGACCAACCAAAATATATCACACTGGGAAAGAAGAAAAAAAGTTTCATTTCATTTCATACTTGTCAATTTGGGTGTCACTGCTTTCAAAGTCAGAAACTTTACAGCTCTCTTTGTATACATTGTATTGTTAAATAAAATTGAATTAATTCCATCCGTATTGTTCAACTTTCTTGTCAGTGTGTCATTTTATACATTGTGTGTTTCCTATCTTTTATCCATCTCCATTCATTGTAGACTAAATGTTTTTTTTAAGATTCTGTTCACAATGTAACTGTATTGGTAAACTGGACAGTTACTTACCATCCATTTAACGTAAATGAGGCTTCATAGTATTCAATGACTTCCCTGGTGAAAGTTGTTATTTAAACTTCTTTGATATTTCAATGATTTTTTATACTTCCATTAAGGTTGTGAGATTGGGTCTACTTGGAGATGTAGTCCACCTCCTCAGGGCCCCCCCCCCATCTAGCAGAGAGTTACTGTCCAGTTGAGCATAACAATTACATTGTAAATACAACCAATCTCATGAGGTATCAGACCAGATCACATTTGATCGATACCAATAACACCTGATCCTCACTGGACAGACAAAGAGTGTGTGCAAAGCTGCCCGAGGTAACGCAGTCCTGTCCAGACCATAAAAACCCCTACGAAGTAGATTACTAGAGGGAGTCTTCAACATAACCAGTCAGGCCTGATGACTAATTATTCGATTGAAAGTCTCTTAGAGTCACCCAATACTTTCTATCCAAGCATCTTTCGCTTACAGCTTTTGCCGGGAAATCCCAGGTTTCGATGGGAAAAGCCGTTTTTTAACAGTAGCAGCTTAGATGAATATTTTATTACTAGCTGTAAATTAGACATTTGAATTATCAATAGATTAGTTCATTTAAAATAATTAATGGTCAGAATAAAGGTGGGCAAATTTTTCCACTTTTACGAAGTTCAAAATCAATTTTCCATTCTTTTTTTTTCTACATTTACAGCCCCCACCCCCTTTTTTTCAAATCTGAATGTGCCCGATCACATCCTACCAATACCCGATTCAGTCCTAGCGAATGTTGGACTATCCAGATACTAGTAACTACTAAGACAGGTCCAAATAATAAAATTAAATATCTTTATAACTTTAAATGAGTTGAAATTTAAAGTTATCTTAATTATTTACTCGTGCCGTATGCCACAGAGAGACTAGAACAATCAATTTATAGTTTTTTAATCATTTTTAGAAACTTAATAAGTTAAGACTTTTATTGTAACTAAAATATCCATGGCATTAATTATCTACTTCAAGTTCAAAGTCTCTTGTGTCGTTTAATAATACCTTTTGAATAGAAACAAAATGAAAAGAAAAAAAACGTATGTATTCTTTTTAGAGATTTCACCGGGCCGCTTTTAAACGAAGAATACCATTTTAACATGGATAATCATAGAGAAAAAAATGTCTTAGAGATTTGAAAAATATAATTATTCTAGGCCTACCTGTGATAAACGGGACGAAATAAGAAAAATCCCTATGACACTTTCACTCATTCAAATTTAGCAACAAAATTTAAAATCAAATAATTGAAAGTTGGTGTCCCCCGAAAGAGCTTTCCAGTGGTAACAACATCTTTGATCTACAGTAATTAATAAGAAAGAAAATTCGGGCACCTATGAGACTTGAGAGCAAGCAACTGATGCTTTGAAACGGGGTTCATTAGTTGAGACAGATATAACAATAAAAGTTTTCTTTCTATATATGTCAACGAGCTACTTCCTTGTGATAATAACCATGAATAAATCTCCCATGAGATTATTTAATTGTCGCAATACCTTTTTTTCCAAGTCAATAACAGAACTTTTTTGATAAATTCTGTAATACGATGAAAAGTTGTTTTTTTTTTTCCCCGATGAAAGCTAACTACGAGCAATTTTCTTAAAATTGTAACCAAAATTAGACCATACGAAGATAACAATATACTTTATTGGGTCCTACATACGCGTTAAAAAGTATACTTTTTAGATTATAGCATCAAATAAAGAGAAGATCAAGACAAAAGTCTAGATGAAACTTTAATCTACATCGCGTTATTTAACAGAAAGTCAAAAAACAATTTTGTTCATATCTACATACCGTGATCCTGGGAGCAGGGACAGCAGTTCTCAGGAAGATCTACCTGGAAATGAAACCCTAACCGCAGAGCAACCCTATTTATACTGATTAAACGAATTCAGTTTCTTTTTCGCCGAAAACGGGGGGGTTACATCTTGCCCTTGATTCATCACAGAACTATTTGTCATGATAAAATCCGTGCACTTCTACGCTTATTTATGACTTATAATTGAAGTAAATGAATTCTTTTAAAATTTTCAATAGATATTTCAATTGTAAAAAAAAAATCCCTACTTCTCATTAGGTCAGTGGTCACTTTACATTTTGTTACACTTGTTACGTAGATTACGTGAATAGGTCATTGCTTGCCTCGATGCCTATATGGGTCGTGAAAACGGAACTTTTCGCATGAATAGTATTTTTCACCAAGGTAAGTAACCTTTTTTTCGCTTTGACAAACGAGTACTTTAGTTAATGAAGTATTTTGCTGTTGATTGTAGCATCTAAGCTTCTGTATCCGCGGCATGTGGGAACCTCATTTTGAAAGACACAATTAAAGTTAAAAGAATTTTGTTCTCAATTTTTCCCTTGTTTTTGCAACGAAGTCAAGTATTTGTCTTTTCAAATTAAAAACACATTTTTCAACGTAGAAAATAAAGTTTTCAACTGCAAAATTAACATTTCGGTGACATGGTGATATTTGAGATAAAATTTTGAAAAATGATGTCTGTATTGAAGAAAGCACTCAGAATAAAGTATTATTCTTATTGTTATAATCGCAAGGCAACTAGGGTTATGGGTTCAATTTTCAGAATCACTCCCTTACTTGTCTAGACAAGTTGACCTTTTGACACCTTAGTCCCTCTGTACAAAATCAATATCTAGCATTTGCTGCGCTTCCGTGCAAATCCCAGATATCAAATTCTCTCAGACCGAACGGGTCACTACTAAAATGCTTCCTTGTTAAAGGCTCGTCTAAAGAGAAATACATTACAACAACTGAAGCGGCTCTTTTATTTCTAATTAAAAATGAAAATAATTTTATATTAGCTTAAACTAGCTTCAAAACCCTTTGTCTTTCACAACTACACAATCTGTGCAATTTTTGTGCAGTATTTCCCAACCTGTATTTATGATTTAATCAAATTTATAGAAATGATATTATATTCTTAGTATTTTTTAAATACTTTATTTTGAGTTTTTTTTAATACTTCATTCTCAGTATTTTTTAATTTTCTATTTTTAGTATTTTTTCAAAATTAATTTTAAGTATTTTTTTCAAGTATTTCATTTTGATATTGTGTAATACTTTGATTTTAGTGTTTTTTTTTTCAATACTGTATCTTTGGTATTTCTTTTAATACTGTATTTTTAGTACTTTTTTTAAAATTATTGAGTTGGATTTTTTTTTCAAAAAAGGTTAGTCAAAATGGTGCTGAATTTGGAAAATCTTCTCAATTTTCTATTTCTAAACTGTATTATTGACTTTTTAGTGCACAATTCTAGGTTGGATTTTTCATCTTCCCTCATCCAGACAAATTTATGAACTTTTTATTCCTACAAGCAAAAAAAAAAATAACAAAACATACGGGTAATAGTTTTAAAACTTTAAATCACATTTCAAAACAGGGTGTCGAAATTCTGCAGAGATGGCTGTGTTTGTGCATTAGTCTGACACACTAAAAAGTACCTAAACATGGGTGCAGCCCAATCAAATTTGGCATGTCTACTCAATGGACACAGCTTTTCTATATTTGCCAATATATGGGTAGCATCTTCCGAAACTATCGCAAATCCTACACTCTTTAGTTATGTCCCACTTGTTCAATGCCTCGTTAAGAATTTCCAGGGCTTCATATATTAAATTTTTGTTCTGGCAATAAAAACTTATGTATGATTTATGTTCAGGCATTGCTATTTAAAACAGATCTTAACAGTGTTATTTGCTTACACCAATGTCTTTTGTTTTTCTCCCAGCAACATGAAACAATGAAAGAAGCCTTAGAAAATAAATACAAAACACAAAAACATGCAATAATTGTTGAGATCAAGGAATGTGAATAGGAAACAGTGTTGTGAATACAATAATAACCAACATTAAGACAACACTTCAAATAAATCAATGTATTACTAACTCCCTATTTAAAGCAATCAAAATGTCTCAAATGAGCTGGTTAACAGTTTTACAAGAAAGTTCAAGTGCAACCTCATTACAAAAAACATACATTTTTATCTTAACTCTTAAATTCGTAATAGGGAATTCAAATGAAAAATTACTTCCCTTACACTATGTTATTTTAGAAATTTTTTTTAAAATCCAGTTAACAGACTTCCATTTGTAAAATCAGTTCATGAATCTACCAGTCAATAGAAATGTACTAACACTACTGATGTAAATAAACAATATGGTAGGAAAGATCCCGACAACAATGAAAGATGTTACAAGTCATTCACTATCAAGAATCAACTACATATCCTACAAGACAACATTTACTCCAAGAACTACACAAATGTATCGCAGAAGAACAAAACGATTCCATTCAGTTACAATGAAGTCCAGATGAAAACAAAATATAATATCCATCCAAAACATGATTAATGAAATTATACTCAGTATTTCAAACAAAAGAAATATCACAAAACAAAAATGAATACTACACATAACTTGACAACAGAAAACCCACAAAATGAAAATACATACAATGCATAGCTTGGAAATGAAAAATCCATATATATATATATAAATGCAGTATATATCTACATATATATTTTCTTTCTTAATGCAACACTTTCCAATGAGCAAACAGATAAAACACATTGCTCTTAGATGCAGGAGTGGAATGGGATAACTGTTACTGGCACAGAAATCTGAATTTATATGCCTTAAAAAATGATTCAGGAATTCTCTCTTCCAAAGATGATTACCAAAAAACTACTACTACTACTACTACTACCTGAGCCTATTTTTGCAGGGTATTTGATTCTAAAATGTTGATATTTTGTTCCTAAAGAACAAGGGAACATTATTCAATAAAATTAAATGAGAATCGATCAAATAAATATAAGAAAGGAAATCCATTGGAAAGCAGATATTACACTGTGTCAAATGCGGTGGGAGATGCGGAGTGGCCGTACAGTTGACAACACAGAGAATGAACTCTGCAAGTTGAGTCCAAACCCTGGCTGGGACAGTTTGTCTTCACACTAGTGCCATCAGAAAAGGCACCCTCTCCCCCAGCTAAGGGTAGAATAGTACGCCAGACTTGGCTTTCTAGCCATGGTTGGAAACCAGTTTAGAGGAAGGACAACCAATTCCAACAGCAGCCTGGAGAGAAATGGACTCCATCAGGTTATCTAATCTTTGATATATCCATTATGAAATCATCTATGTCACCTCAACGACCCCACAAATAGATTACGGGATTTGTTGTTACAATATACTGGTATTCTGACCACAGGGCCATCTACTAAAGCTCAATATGGACTGGACAGGACACTTATAGGGTTTGGATGATATTATTCGGAATTCCTGAATGGTAAAGAGCATAGCTAGCGCCAATTAAGATGCAGATCTTAATGACCAGCTCAATTCATGATAAGAGAAAAGAATTCATGTCGTAGTCAAAATGGACCATCAGCAGTATGTAGTACCAAAAAAGGTATAAAAACTAACCATTAAACCATTGTTTCTAGCAAAATATTATACAAAAAAGATAAAAAAAACATAAGATAAATAAAGAATCTTGAAAAATGAGCAAGGTACACACACTCACACATACACACATACACACACCTGTAACAGACTGGCAAATTTGTGACATCATGACGAAACTTCCAATTCAGGCTGGGATAGAATTCATACTGAATTACATCTGGGAGAATCTTTCTTGGGAGCAAAATATTGAACCAAGATGGCTATGTGCTGCTTAGACCCTAGTTGCCAGCTTTCCAATGAAAGAACAAGGGAAAGTCAATAGGAATCACTAAAAGTTATCAAAATTTTTTATCAAGTATAAACTGGCTGTCTTATACTGACAAAATGTGTGAAATTGCAGTCGCAATAAGACATAAAAAGAAAGCAGTAAAATTATCCTAGTACTAATTTAGTATGAATTCCATACCAGCTGGAACCGGAAGTTTATCATGATGTCAGATTCTGACACCTTATTCCTGTTACGTGATAAGCCAACGTAAAAATTTTAATGTATTAACAATCTCCATACCTATCCAAGATCCTGAAGCAGCTCTCAAACATTATCAGACTTTACTGCACAAAGGATAGTTCCAAAGATACTACATCATTTAAAAAGTAACACACCGCCAAAAGAGTAAAGTTATTAAGAAAAGAAAAAAATTTTTTCGAATAAAACCTGCCATATGATCATACAAACATATTCAACGTTCAAATCTGATGGCTACTATTGCCTCAAGATTTTTTTCATTCAGTCATTTTGTTTTGTTTTTTTTTTTAGGGCCGGGGGGGGGTCTTATCTTTGTTTTTATTACAACATTTCAGCAGATAAATTCTCTAACCTTATTGAGCTAAATATTTTTTTCTTCTCAAATAACCCAATGAAGAGTTGTTGGGGAACCACGGATGATTTCATCATGGGTGTGCCGAAGGTGAAATAGTCTGATGGAGACCATTTCTCTTCGGTCTGATTTGGAATCAAAGTTGCGCATCTCCAAGATCGGTTGCTGACCATGGTTACTATTTACCAATGGTTGGAGGGAGAAGAGATAGATTCATGCCTTCTAAAAGGTATTACAGCAAAGTGAACACAGTTCATCTCAGTGTTACTTGGAAATCAGCCCACATACAGACTTTTGATGGCATCCTTTCTACTGCATCTGCAAGGCAGTTGAAGTGAAGTCCCTCACAAATATAACCACTATCGACCAGAGGACAGAGATGATACAGACTATGAGAGTCCATTAATTCACATATGGAATATCCAAAAGATCTACACGTTTTATGAAACACATGATTTTGTATGCACTTTTCTCACGATAGTCCCTAGTCAGCCTCGTCTCAAACATAATTTTTGATGGTTTTCCAGAAGATAGAACTGGACGTCACTTCAGTACATCTTGGTACAAAATTGTTGGTTAGATCGTGGCTGCTTTACCCATCAGAAACGAACACTATACGACGTTTCGCCAGTTGGCTTTTAGCCAATTGGTCAAATGGTTGGAGTGATCCCAAAACTGGTTGCAAGAATCTCGCTGAAGATATATACAAAATTGAAAAACATGAAAAAAAGTACCACTTGCAAAAGAGTAGAGAAAGTTATTTTCTTTGCCCAATTCTCTATGTTCAACATCAGAACAGTTTTGGCTGGCCTCATGACAACAGGAAAGAAAGTGATTGAGAAAAATATGATGATGAGAAGACATATTATAGATACAGTTCTCTATCCGGGAAGAACAAGGATTGGTATTCCATGGTCATCGTAAGTATCAAGGTTTCAATTCCCCAAATGATAACCGGGGCAATTTTTTGGAGCTCATCAAGTTGCTTGAAAAAAAAAAATGACACATTGCTGGAGCAATATGTATCAGTAAGTGATTGAAAAGCAATATTTTTCAGTCTTGACGGACAAGATGATATGAAACAAGTATAAAAAAAAAAAAGAAAGAAAAAGAAAGAAATGAATGAAATAAAATAAAAATGATCAAAATCAAAATTTCATTTTTTTGTAATTAAAAAAGAAAAAGAAAAAAAACACAAGTGAATACATAAACTAAATAGTTCAAAATGGTGATTTTTTCCGGGTACCAAAAAATAAAATATACAAATTACTAGTCTGTCTAGCATCTTCACATCAGCGACAACAGATCTCATCAGGTCTAATAACATTTTATTGGCAAATATCGAGGCATGTATCCCCAACTTGATAAAAATCATTGATGACTGAGGAGAGGTATGAAACCTCCCTCACCACAAATAAATAATAAAGAAAGTCACTAGGAAATTATTTCCATTTGAGCGTGCTTTTTACACTGATCTGATTTCTACAAAAAAAAACCCACACACTTAGACGAAATTTCACCTGAGAGAAATTCTGCACTTTTGGTACGGGATGAAAATTCTATGGACAAGGATGATTTTTGAAAGAGTGAGATAGATTGTATCCCATAACTGTCCTTACACTGTTATAAATGGTGTAACCAGAAGATTAGAGCATTTTGAAAATGTGGCTTCAAAATTTCGTGCTACAGATACTATGTGTTCTGATGATATTGATAATGCAAACAGAGATTTTAACTCACATGTACTCGTTACAGTTGGCTTATCAATCACGCCTTAGATTATGTTGAGATTTGAAAGAGATTGAATTAGCATAGATGCAAGTAGATTCTTTTATAGGAGACTTCTTCATTGATATCTGTAGGAGAATAATAACATGTCAAGAATATCAAGAAATGGCTGTTATCGTTGCTTCACACGTTTTTCTTTGTTTTCTTTTCATTTTACATATAAAAGGGAAAATTATCAAAAAACACACTTTTTTTCATAATGTCTTTATTCCAAATACAATATGGATACACAAG
Organism: Thysanoteuthis rhombus; assembly: GCA_963457665.1. Classification (NCBI taxonomy): domain Eukaryota; kingdom Metazoa; phylum Mollusca; class Cephalopoda; order Oegopsida; family Thysanoteuthidae; genus Thysanoteuthis; species Thysanoteuthis major. Next base: position 3,457,019 of record OY735229.1, read on the forward strand.
CTCACAGTAAATCTTTTTTCATGGTTTTTTGAAGACAAAATGATGATTTTTTATTTCCTTTAAAACTGTATCTTTCTTCGATTTTGATTTCAAACAAAAAATCAAAATGTACAAGCTTGAAATTATTTGTGACATACTTCCTTGTCTAGTCACCTATGGCCAAAATTTCTGAAAGAATGCAGTCAGTGGGTCTGAGGGCGTCCGACGAGGATGATTATTTACTATTACTGAACTCATCGCTGAAAACCCAGATGCCATATCATCATTTTCAGCAGCAAAATATGATTTTTCGTTCTTCTTTTCATCAGGTTTATCTGATGTTTTTTGTGTGTCCGAAGAAGAGGTGTCTTTACATTTGCGCTCACTCATTTTACTCACTTGCCAATAATTTACAAAAAGCTTAAATTGATAAAAAAGTAATTAGGAGGAATCCTATCAATTAAGTCCTTACTTTCGAATGCCTTAATGAGGAGTAAGGATACCAATTACTTATTCCTTGTATAATGAGCAAATTCATTTCCAGTTTTAGTTTGAGACATCAACGAGCTCTTCAATACTCATGTACTTCCTCTTAGCAAATTTTCTGGGTTTTCACCTGTAAAGAGAAAAATGTATTCTCATCAGAATGAAAAGAAAGTTTTAAAAATCCAAGATTTGCATCGTCAAGAAGATTTATAAAAATTTTGGCTGGGAAAGAGTTTCAATAATACCGTTTTTGTACAGACTTGAAATTTGGCAACAATATTCCAAAAGACTTTGGTCACACAATGATTTCTATTGAGGGTTTGTTTTGTTTTTTTTCATTTTCATCACTATTTTTAAAGCAATGTTTTGTTTTTCTAAATCCTTGTTCATAGTCCCTTTACTAAAAGGATTGAAACAAACTCATAATACGGCTGTAATAATGACAAAAATATCTAAATACTGAACATAGCTCCATTGATATATTTCATTTACGCCATGATAGGATGTTAGAACTCAGCTCTAGGAAAAATCAAATTAAAGTGACCCAATATAAGAGTCCAGCAAATCTAGCAATGCCAAAAGAAGATGCAACGTCTAACCGTCAGGTGACGGGTATTATGACATCGAAAACATCATCTTATTTGTAAATCCATTGGTATAGACATTTTCCATCATCGGTCACTTAACGTCTATCGTTAGATATAAACTCTCCCTTGGATTTGCCACACTTTTCTTTCATGGGCATCGCAGCCGATACTTTCTAGATTTGTCTAGTTCATGTCTCTATCTAGTATTTTGCCAGTCTTCGTTGTGCATGTGATCTCTGGGGATCCATGTTGTGAGTCTTATGATTCCTTACACGCATTTCCTTTCAGTCTTGTACTGTTATAAATGTCTCTTTATTAAATGTAAGATTTATTTGTTTGTCAAAACATTTGTACATGTTGTTATCAAAATTACAAACTTTTCCATTCTGTCATAGTGACTAGCGTTCACCTTTCTTCCTTCAATATTTCTAGTGACATCAGTGTGCAGCGCAAAGAACCAAACACGTGGAGACAAAATCCTTTGTCCTCTACGATTTCATTGTTACACAGAAACTTTTAAAAAGCTTTCTCTTGAAAATAATTGATGGGATTATTCATTTTAATGAATATATCCCCCACTATTGAAATCTTAATAAAAATGCTTTTCGGTCAAAAAACTTTTACGTCATTTAAAAGACAATACCCTGGATAATTAAAGTCAGATTTTCATCTTAAGTCAAAAAACCAAGATGGTAAAGGTTGGAACTTGTCGTAACAAATATGTAAAACATTAAATAAATCATAAATACATTTCAATTCTACATTTTTTGGTAGTTATTTGTTTCTATGTTCAGTTACTATTAGATTGCAGCTAAAGATATATATATATACATATACATACACATAAACTCACATAGTACAGATCAGGTCAGTGGTATAGCATAATATAAAGTGGTGTCGATATGTGACGGATTTATTTCATAGAGTGCTCAATGCATTCAACTTTAAACTTCGAAAAGTCAAGTTATTTTAGAGTAGAGCTGGAAATATATAATAATGTTGATAAGAGGTTTCGATTTGAAGTTCATGTGATGATAGGTAAATGAATAGACTTTGAAGTCATGTAAAGAAAATACCATTGAAGAAAAGATGGTCAGAATAAAATCTATTCATGACATCACTGGGCTTTTCAACTGGAAAATGTTTAAAATAGAGTAAACAAAACAGATCGATTCTGGAGAATCTAGATGTTATTCATGAACCTGTCAAAATGAGTCAAGTGGAATACTGTTGCCAATTTTCAAATCTGCAGACAAAACTGTACGGCCAGGAGCACTACAACACACATACAAACACACATGCAAAAAGGGATAGAACTCTTTGTCACCTTTGGTGGCTACGGTTGTTCAATAAGATGTACAATAAAATTTGTCCAAAAGCATAAATATCCACTTTCTAGAACTTCCATACCGAAAGCAGATTTAATTGGTCTCCCTAAGAGAAAAAAAAACAACAAAAAAAAACAAAAAAGCAACGCCTTCTTGAATAATGAACTGTTTTCATTCTCTGTATGATAATACATACCGCGTTTGTAAAATCCTGAAGAATCTGACTGTCTTTTCAGTTAATGTGTAAAATCAGGCAAATAGCTTTTTCAACATGGAAATGAGTATGTTTTGACCAACAAAAATATATCACACTGGGAAAGAAGAAAAAAAGTTTCATTTTATTTCATAATTGTCAATTTGGGTGTCACTGCTTTCAAAGTCAGAAACTTTACAGCTCTCTTTGTATACATTGTATTGTTAAATAAAATTGAATTAATTCCATCCGTATTGTTCAACTTTCTTGTCAGTGTGTCATTTTATACATTGTGTGTTTCCTATCTTTTATCCATCTCCATTCATTGTAGACTAAATGTTTTTTTTAAGATTCTGTTCACAATGTAACTGTATTGGTAAACTGGACAGTTACTTACCATCCATTTAACGTAAATGAGGCTTCATAGTATTCAATGACTTCCCTGGTGAAAGTTGTTATTTAAACTTCTTTGATATTTCAATGATTTTTTATACTTCCATTAAGGTTGTGAGATGGGGTCTACTTGGAGATGTAGTCCACCTCCTCAGGGCCCCCCCCCCATCTAGCAGAGAGTTACTGTCCAGTTGAGCATAACAATTACATTGTAAATACAACCAATCTCATGAGGTATCAGACCAGATCACATTTGATCGATACCAATAACACCTGATCCTCACTGGACAGACAAAGAGTGTGTGCAAAGCTGCCCGAGGTAACGCAGTCCTGTCCAGACCATAAAAACCCCTACGAAGTAGATTACTAGAGGGAGTCTTCAACATAACCAGTCAGGCCTGATGACTAATTATTCGATTGAAAGTCTCTTAGAGTCACCCAATACTTTCTATCCAAGCATCTTTCGCTTACAGCTTTTGCCGGGAAATCCCAGGTTTCGATGGGAAAAGCCGTTTTTTAACAGTAGCAGCTTAGATGAAGATTTTATTACTAGCTGTAAATTAGACATTTGAATTATCAATAGATTAGTTCATTTAAAATAATTCGGGGTCAGAATAAAGGTGGGCAAATTTTTCCACTTTTACGAAGTTCAAAATCAATTTTCCATTCTTTTTTTTTCTACATTTACAGCCCCCACCCCTTTTTTTTCAAATCTGAACGTGCCCGATCACATCCTACCAATACCCGTTTCAGTCCTAGCGAATGTTGGACTATCCAGATACTAGTATCTACTAAGACAGGTCCAAATAATAAAATTAGATATCTTTATAAATTTAAATGAGTTAAATTCAAAGTTATCTTAATTATTTACTCGTGCCGTATGCCACAGAGAGACTAGAACAATCAATTTATAGTTTTTTAATCATTTTTAGAAACTTAATAAGTTAAGACTTTTATTGTAACTAAAATATCCATGGCATTAATTATCTACTTCAAGTTCAAAGTCTCTTGTGTCGTTTAATAATACCTTTTGAATAGAAACAAAATGAAAAGAAAAAAAACGTATATATTCTTTATAGAGATTTCACCGGGCCGCTTTCAAACGAAGAATACCATTTAAACATGGAAAATCTTAGAGAAAAAAATGTCTTAGAGATTTGAAAAATATAATTATTCTAGGCCTACCTGTGATAAACGGGACGAAATAAGAAAAATCCCTATGACACTTTCACTCATTCAAATTTAGCAACAAAATTTAAAATCGAATAATTGAAAGTTGGTGTCCCCCGAAAGAGCTTTCCAATGGTAACAACATCTTTGATCTACAGTAATTGATAAGAAAGAAAATTCGGGCACCTATGAGACTTGAGAGCAAGCAACTGATGCTTTGAAACGGGGTTCATTAGTTGAGACAGATATACCAATAAAAGTTTTCTTTCTATATATGTCAACGAGCTACTTCCTTGTGATAATAACCATGAATAAATCTCCCATGAGATTATTTAATTGTCGCAATAGCTTTTTTCCAAGTCAATAACAGAACTTTTTTGATAAATTCTGTAATACGATGAAAAGTTGTTTTTTTTTTCCACAATGAAAGCTAACTACGAGCAATTTTCTTGGAATTCTAACCGAAGATAGACCATACAAAGATAACAATATACTTTATTGGGTCCTACATACGCGTTAAAAAATATACTTTTTAGATTATAGCATCAAATAAAGAGAAGATCAAGACAAAAGTCAGAATGAAACTTTAAAATGTCAAAAAACAATTTTGTTCATATCTACATACCGTGATCGTGGGAGCAAGGACGGCCGTTCTCAGGAAGATATACCAGGAAATGAAGCCCTAACCGCAGAGCAACACTATTTATACTGATTAAACAAATTCAGTTTCTTTTTCGCAGAAAACAGGAGGGGGGGTTACATCTTGCCATTGATTCGTAATAGAACTACTTGTCATGATAAAATTCATGTACCGTTATCGTAGTAATTTTCGTGCAGGTAATTTCGTATTACCTTTAAAAACGTCAACGTTATACATGAAAAATGTACTTTTAGCGCCTATTTATGACCCATAAATACAGTAAATGAATTCTTCTAACTTTTCAAGAAATACTTTAATTGTTAAAAAAAAAAAAAAAAAATCTGTACTCCTCAATAGGTCAGTGGTCATTTTACATTTTGTTACACTTGTTAGGTAGATTACGTGAATAGGTCATTGCTTGCCTTGATGCCTATATGTGTCGTGAAAACGGAACTTTTCACATGAATAGTATTTTTCACCCAGGTAAGTAACCTTTTTTTCACTTTGACAAACGAGTACTTCAGTTAATGAAGTATTTTGCTGTTGATGGTAGCATCTAAGCTTCTGTATCCGCGGCATGTGGGAACCTCATTTTGAAAGACACAATTAAAGTTAAAAGAATTTTGTTCTCAATTTTTCCCTTTTTTTTGCGACGAAGTCAAATATTTGTCTTTTCAAAATAAAAACACATTTTTCAACGTAGAAAATAAAGTTTTCAACTACCAAATTAACATTTCGGTGACGTGGTGATATTTGAGATAAAATTTTGAAAAATGATGTCTGTATTGAAGAAAGCACTCAGAATAAAGTATTATTCTTATTGTTATAATTGCAAGGCACCTAGGGTTATGGATTCAATTTTCAGAATCACTCCCTTACTTGTCTAGACAAGTTGACCTTTTGACACCTTAGTCCCTTTGTACAAAATCAATATCTAGCATTTGCTGCGCTTCCGTGCAAATCCCAGATATCAAATTCTCTCAGACCGAACGGGTCACTACTAATATGCCTCCCTGTTAAAGGCTCGTCTAAAGAGAAATACATTTCAACAACTGAAGCGGCTCTTTTATTTCTAATTAAAAATGAAAATAATTTTATATTAGCTTAAACTAATGTAGTGCCCCCTTTAATTTTAGTTAGGAATTTAGAACGAAACTCCTCTTTTTGCGAGATATCCAAAACATCAGTTCCTCTGACGACATCTATAGAACCCTTGGACGCACATGGTCCCTTTTCTTCGGGATCAAAGTATAGTATCTGTTCCCCAGCAGAGTTCGAGGTGCAGATATTGACACTCGTCGAATGGGCTGGAGATTGGCGTGTGGGAGGTGTCACAGACCCAGTGCACCGGTGCAGTGTGTAAGCCAATGAGGTTTTACTAAGGCTGCCACTGCTAAGCGTATTCGGGAGCCTTGGGACTCGTCCTTGGGCTCTCCCATTATTACTCGGCGCCAGTATTCCTAGCTGGCCATGCCTCTGGCCCCGACCCCCGCGGCTGGCTACTCTTCCACTCTCTTTCCCTCTCTCTAAGACCGTTATCATGTCGCCAACCCACTGGCCGATCCGATCTTAACCACCATCCTCACTTCGGGAAACACGCATGGATAAAACTCCAATTTCTATGCCTTTCATAGTCTGTTCGTCGACAGTCTAACAGCGTCTCAGAATAGCCCCCAAGTTAACTCACTAACTTTGCAGTAAGGCTCACACACTGAACCCGGTTTCCACATATCAAGGAGTAATCCAACCATACGGAATCCATGCGTTCAGACAACCCCGATGCCAGCACTATCAGGACAAGAGAACTCCCACTTTTTACAATCTCTTCTCCGAACATTACTTCTCACGATCAATCGTATTAACGTTACCCGTACATGTAGCTCATCTTTATTCTTCTATTAAACGTACGTCTCTCATCTGGCCATAATTCTTGTAAGTGTTTATTCCTCTTTATTTCAATGTGCGTCCAACTTCATACTTGGCGTGCATTCTATTCCCTTCTCTTCCTACAGCATTCTTTTCCTTACCCAGCTACGGGGCCGGAGCACTACACATCACACACGAAGATTCAAAATTCTTGTCTCTCAACAATCCATCGCTGTTCAGATTCAACAATGGACACTACGTGCGAAACTAGTTTCAAAACCCTTTGTCCTCCACAACTACAATTTCTGTGCAACTTTGGTGGTGCAGTATTTCCCAACCTGGGGTCTGAGGACCCCGGATGGTTCATGAAGTTATTAAAGGGGCTCCATAGACAGACCTTTCAAAAGCCTTGGGTCCATAGGATTGTTGACTACGGAGGCCATTCAAGAGTGTTTTTCTCCCCTGATAAGCAGTGGTTTATGGTTTAGAAAGTTACTTAGAAATATTCTAGGATGACCCTATGATTTTAGGGGGTACTGCTGTTTCAAAAATTGAGGAATAGTTCGGTTCCAGTTTGACTGCGCATATCCTCATGAAATTTTCGGTGTGTATTAATGGGACCACCAGACATGTTTTCAGGAAGTTGGTTTTGAAAATTCCTAAAAGAAAAAAACATTTGAGTTTACGTTTGTTCTCACAATGATATAGTCCTGTATAATTTTGAGCAAAATAGTGCTAACCTAGAAAAAAGGTAAAAGATTGATATGATATATCGTTGGAAGGAGACTTTCATCAGCTTTCCAACAGTGAATCTTGTCAATTTGTAACTGTAGAGCCTAAAAGGTTAGTATAAAATGAAATCACTAATAATATCATCATAAAGATTGTGTACTGAGGCTTTTATATTTTATTTGGTTGCTGTGGTCTTGTATTTACTCTCCTTGGTAGAAGTAGTATTTATCTTGGCTATATTTTTTATTAGAATTGATTTTAAATGTTTTTTAGTAAGAGTTGCTATTGAAATAAAAACCAAAGCGTTATTGTTATGACGAAGGCCTTGCACTTGAAGGTTGTTCAAACACATCCAGCACCTGGTACATGGTTACCACTTGTCTTTTTCACCATGATCAATTGATAATGCAGGTGAAATATACATTCTTGTTAAGTTCTCTCCAAAAAAAGAATCATGTTTGGTTCCCTCCAAGATTGAAGATGTTGATGCTGAGGAATTTGCATGTGTCATGGCGTGCTTGCTTGACAAGCATTGTGTAACATGATGGACTCTTTCTACTTTCAGAAAATAAGTGTTGATTATAATCAAATTGAATCTGATGACCAAAGTTTATATTATAGTTTTATTGAGGAGCTATTTATGTTGAAAAGAACTGCAATAAGAAATCAAAAGGTATTATGAACATGATGCGATTCATCATGTTCAAAATATCTCTGATTTCTGATATTAATGAAGGTCAAAAAACATAACTGAATGCATTGTCCAGTCATCTAAAGGGGTCAATTTTTTATAATAATTTTCACTGTGGTACCAACCATGGTTAAGTCTTCGGCAACCCTAACTTAGTGTCCCTCTCCTTTTAAAACCACATTGCAGCCCCTGACTGTATTGATAAGCAACAATATGTAGTTGGACATGCTTTAAAATAGTGTTACTCATCATTTTCCACCACAGATTACCAGATTTACAATTTAGGCTCAAGAATGGAAGGAATAAATACGCTTTTTATTATTCTGTGAATGAACAAAAACAAAAAGTTTTTCTTTCCTTTCTTCATTCTGTCTCTTCTTCTGCTCTCCTTTCACCTTTTTCACACGGACACATATCACTGCTTGTTTGAATCTGAAAGAATGCAAGATTTTTTTTTTTATGGAGTCAATGGGTGTGTCTTTGGACAGTTAACGCCGACCGGTGAAGTTGAGGGTTGTTCGGAATCTGCTAGGGTAGGGAACTCCTCATGTAGTAAGCGGGAAGGAGTTGAGTATGGACACCATGTTTTCGGGCTGGGCACCAACATTCTCGACAAAGGTCCAACATTAGTCACTGAGCATTGTGAACCTTGGCTGATGTCCAGGGTCGCTGACCCAACCTTTTCAGCTGGAGAAGAGGGCCAAGCAGTTTGCCCTGAAAGTGGCAACAAAAAAAAAAAAAAAAAAAAAAAAAAAAAAAAAAAAAAAAGACACAGCGTCAAACACGTCAGACAGCAGGCGGTAGCTGGTGCACACCACATGACGGACAACACCAAAGACAAGAAAGGATCAACAAGGAGAAGCAGAAATGACAACATCAAGGCCCCTGCCCTCCATATGCTTCATTTCAGTCAAAGAGAGACAGACACATACATGTAAAGACAACACGTAAATAAAATCTTTCAGATATACTTATAAACATCAACTAAATTCATTAAAAAAAATTTTGAATGTTATTATAAAGGAGAATAACTATAAAGTTACTTCCCATCCATCTTTAAGTAATCAAAAGATATTTTTTCACTTTATTCACAGAAGAGTCCTATTAATTTTTTTCTTTTAATAGAAGAGCCATGCTATCAATAGGAACAATATTGAGATCAATGGGACGATCCCAAAAGGTTGATAAATGTCTGGGGGGGGGAGAAATGGGAGTTACTGAATTGTATACTATGGATCTGGTACATTTTGGAAGATTTGGTACGTTCTAAGATCTGCCATTGGTACATTGGATAAATTTCTTTCAGCATCCCTGACGGAGGGGGGGTGATCACTTAGGGATTGAGGATTCTATGTCAGGGTCAGTGGTCTAAAAAGATTGGCGACCCCTACTGTGAAGACTAACCTATCAAGGTGCCTAATGCTTTAATTGAAGTGTCCCCATAGATTTCTAAAAGAGATCTACAGGACATGTATATCTAAATAGTTATAAAAACCTCAGGATATACATATCCCAGGAGTTTCGAATGAGTTAATTTTGTTTAATATGGGATTGACCTGCATATATGCTGTGTTTTTGTTTTTTGTCAAATCGTTTTTGTTTATTTTCAATTATTAACATCAACAAAGGCAGACATTCCTACGGAAGACATGGATTTAAAAAAAACTGACCTTCTTAATGAAGGACGAAGATAAAAGGGATATGATTATTGGAATAAATTTCTAAAAAACAGACCAACAAATAAATGAACAGGTCTGATTAGTCACTCAATAGAAGCCATCATGTGACTAACATCTTTAAGCAGCATGCCATATTGGGGGTGATCAATTAAAAAATTGGAAAAAAGGGATGATCAATGAATAAGTTATTTCTCTTGCTTTTTGTTGGACAGTGAGCAAAAAAAGAATACGAATGAATGCTGATGAACAGAAACTAAGAAATTAATTTAGCATAAACTTACATTGCAAACTAAAACTGAAAACATTCACTCCTTATTAAATGCCCTTATTGTTACTCCTATTGTGTGCTCCCCACACACAAAAACCATTCATGGGTGCGATTTCCAAAGTACAAAAAAAGGTTTTTTCTAGACATGATAAGGAGTAAATGCTTTTAGTAATTTCCAGCCCTCTAGCTCTCTTGCTGCAGCCTGTACACGTAATATGTATGTATCCAGACCAACTTGAAAACTGAAGATATCTATGTCGACAGTTTCTCATGAATAAATGAAACTATTTCTATGAAAAATACAATTTTAGTTATTTTGTATTTTCGGAAATCCAGATAATCTTTATATTATATGAAAGACTTTCAATTAGGATATTTTTTGTCTTATTTTATTGGTAGGAAGATATTGTATTTACAGCCAATCAACATGGATCAATTGAAACCAGGTATTTCTTTCTTTAACTGGTAAATGATTCACCCAGGAGATTTTGAAATTTTAGAAGTCAATGAACAAAACTTTTATATCAGCATACCAATATATGTACTAATTACCTATTTTTCCTTTTATTAGTGACTAAAAGAATGTTGTAATCTCAATGAATCTGATGATATTACCACTAGATTCGTATCAACTCTGAAGTAGAAGTGAGACAAACATAAAACCCCTAATGAACACATTCAAGGTACAAAATATGCGTTTGGAAAAAAAAACCAGTGCACAAAGGAAATTAATGAGCGCACAAAAGGTTATTCAAAATGTAATAATTGATAACTATAATTATAAGTATGATAAAATGTACATTATAATTATACTTATTTCTTAGCTTACTATTTCTGTTAACGAGCTAGTCTAATTCTTAAATACCATATTTGCACGCATTGCAGCACAGAAATGAGAAAAACACTTAACCCTTACTAAATGAAACTAATTGTCGGTAAAACAGAAAGTGAGCTACACCTAATAGTTGCCCCTTGTTCAGCAAAGTAGATATTTTCGTAGTTTGCCACATTTAACAAATACCAAATGGTTCACTCAATCTATTAAACTTCATTTTTAAATGAGAAAAAAGTTTGCAATGGCTCATATGTTTGCTGCATTTATCGAACTTTGTTTGGTAAATCCAAATTCAGTTCTGCTCGATCTACGAGTCATTGAAGCCGAAATTCGATATATCAAGGTTCATTTTAGGTCATCTTTACTTTACTCGTTATTTTATTCAATGGAAAAACACAACAGGAAGAAATGCAAAGTGTAGAATAAAACCTTAACTAAATACGTTACTTTTTAGGATGCAATCATACTTGTGCTATGTTGAAACATACCAGTATAGTTCTATTAGTCATGAGTGATAAGTTGTGCCAAAATTATCACGAGTTTATATTTACAAAGGAATTCAATGTGAATATACTTTTGTCATAGGAAAAAAAATTGCACAATGTATGATTTTTGTGCACATCAAGTTCTACAAACGAGAGGGAACATTATCAGGCCACACAGAGTTGATCTTAAGGAAAAAGGAAGTGAACATCAGGCCTACACAGTCTTCTCTTATCCAGCCTTCTACCCAGTATCCAAGTAGAGTATCATTCATGACCAGGGGTAAGCAACCGTTTAGTTGCTGGGAGTCATCCTTCCAGATTACATCTCCATACTTGCTGGGGTTCGGCTAGTCTCAATCCCTGATGCCAGTCACATGCAAAAAATCAAGGTTCATATTATCAAATAGCAAACAGAAAACCTTTTCTAAAGCCAAGTTCAAATCAGCTCTAGACTCTTCATTGGATCTATAAATTTAATGAGGGTTGGCACAACAACCCATGGGTCAAGTCCAGTAGATTGCTTTGCCCAGGGACATAAAATATTCCCAAGACAGCTGCCATTTCTGGATGGAAAGCAAAGTAGTAGCCAAGACCCTACACAAGACGTGAACAATGAATTGCTCAGTCATTGTGAACGTAATGGCCACAAAGTACACAAATTCATTCAATATCCTCTCACTGATGACTGAATAACTCAATAGAAGAGTATCTGTTCATGCATGCACGATGAGGTTCTTTCTGAAGGCTTGCCAAGTTACATCAAGTCTATACTACTGGTTCTCAAGATATTCAAAATGGTTGGATACTTTCCAGAGATACCACATTATTTCACTTAATATGGATTTTATTTTTTTTATAAAGTACAAGCATCATTCCACAGTCATTTAGTCATTTTCTTTTAGCAACTAAGTAAGATGTTATTCAAGGAAGCGGAACTCAAAAAAATAAAATATAGTATTTCGTGGCCAACTTTTGTCTTTACGTATGGAGATGAAATAGTTTGATTTTTTTTTCTTAAAAATTTAATAAAATTTCAGTAGATTTAAAAAAGTTTCAAAAAACCTTTCTAATGATTACTAAATGATTTAAATCAAGGCTTGTTTTACTTGGATTCAAAAGTCTTAAAAAATAAAAATAATGTTTTTGTTACGTTTTAGTAATTCATAATCATAATTCAGCCTTGTCAAAACAAACATGTAAAGCATTAAATAAATCATAAATACATTTCAATTCAACATTTTTTGGTAGTTATTTGTTTCTATGTTCAGTTACTATTGAATTGCAGCTAAAGATATATATATATATATATATATATATATATATATATATATATATATATACTCACATAGTACATATGGTACAGATCAAGTCAGCGGTATAGCATAATATAAAGTAATGTCTGATATGCGATGGATTTATTTCATACAGTGCTCAATGCATTCAACTTTAAACTTCAAAAAGTCAAGTTATTTTAGAGTAGAGCTGGAAATATATAATAATGTTGATAAGAGGTTTCGATTCAAAGTTCATGTGATGATAGGTAAATCGATAGACTATCTATATAACCTTTAATTTACTAATGTACTAATTACTATTTATATTATATTCGTTAATAACGAATATTTTATATTATATTCAAAACCTCCGATCAACATTATCTACTCCCTCACATGTCCAAGTAAATTAAGAATAATACAATCCACTCTAGCAACAAAGGATACCAACATAGGCAATAAACCCAATGCCAAATATTAAGGTCAAGATAAAAACATCCCTCGGAAAACAAACAAGCATTCTTTCATAGATAACTCCTATACCTAGCCCACACCCTTTGACAAGTAACTTGCAACCAACAACAAAATCATTCACACTACTGAAAACAATAAACAAAATGAATAACTCCCTCTACTCATAGTGACACCCACAAGACTCTCACCAAATTCTCCAAACAAGAATCGGCAAACATATACAATCATTCTCCTGATGAGGCCCAGAGAGGGCAGAAACATAAACTTGTCTCTCAAAGTGAAAAAAAAAAAGAAGGTTTCTCTCCTGGGTTAAAAATACTATTCATGTGAAAAGTTCCGTTTTCACGACACAATAGGCATCAAGGCAAGCACTGACCTATTCACGTAATCTACCTAACAAGTGTAACAAAATGTAAAGTGACTACTGTCCTATTGAGGAGTACAGATTTTTTTTTCTTAACAATTAAAGTATTTCTTGAAAATTTAAAGAAATTCATTTTCTTTATTCATGTGTCATAAATAAGCGCAACAAGTACATTTTTCAAGTTAACCTTTTCAAAGCTAATACGAAATGGAAACTTATTACGATAATGGTACATGGATTTCATCATGACAAGTAGTTCTATTACGAATCAATGGCAAGATGCACCCCCCTCCCGTTTTCCGCGAAAAAGAAACTGAATTTGTTTAAACAGGATATATAGTGTTGCTTTGCGGTAAGCGCTTCATTTCCTGGTATATCTTCCTGAGAACGGCCGTCCTTGCTCCCACGATCACGGTATGTAGATATCAACAAAATTGTTTTTTGACATTTTAAAGTTTCATTTTGACTTTTGTCTTTTTTTCTTCTCTTTATTTGATGCTATAATCTAAAAAGTATATTTTTTAAGTCGTATGTAGGACCCAATAAAGTATATTGTTATCTTCGTATGGTCTAATTTTGGTTAGAATTCCAAGAAAATTGCTCGTAGTAAGCTTTCATTGTGGAAAAAAAAAACAACTTTTCATCGTATTACAGAATTTATCAAAAAAGTTCTGTTATTGACTTGAAAAAAAAGGTATTGCGACAATTAAATAATCTCATGGGAGATTTATTCATGGTTATTATCACAAGGAAGTAGCTCGTTGACATATATAGAAAGAAAACTTTTATTGGTATATCTGTCTCAACTAATGAACCCCGTTTCAAAGCATCAGTTGCTTGCTCTCAAGTCTCATAGGTGCCCGAATTTTCTTTCTTATCAATTACTGTAGATCAAAGATGTTCTTACCATTGGAAAGCTCTTTCGGGGGACACCAACTTTCAATTATTTGATTTTAAATTTTGTTGCTAAATTTGAATGAGTGAAAGTGTCATAGGGATTTTTCTTATTTCGTCTCGTATATCACAGGTAGGCCTAGAATAATTATATTTTTCAAATCTCTAAGACATTTTTTTCTCTAAGATTTTCCATGTTTAAATGGTATTCTTCGTTTGAAAGCGGCCCGGTGAAATCTCTATAAAGAATATATACGTTTTTTTTTTTTCATTTTGTTTCTATTCAAAAGGTATTATTAAACGACACAAGAGACTTTGAACTTGAAGTAGATAATTAATGCCATGGATATTTTAGTTACAATAAAAGTCTTAACTTATTTAGTTTCTAAAAATGATTAAAAAACTATAAATTGATTGTTCTAGTCTCTCTGTGGCATACGGCACGAGTAAATAATTAAGATAACTTTAAATTTAACTCATTTAAATTTATAAAGATATTTAATTTTATTATTTGGACCTGTCTTAGTAGTTACTAGTATCTGGATAGTCCAACATTCGCTAGGACTGAATCGGGTATTGGTAGGATGTGATCGGGCACGTTCAGATTTGAAAAAAAAGGGGTGGGGGCTGTAAATGTAGAAAAAAAAAAATTCCCCAGGATGGAAAATTGATTTTGAACGTAAAAGTGGAAAAATTTGCCCCAAAACTGAATTTTTGAAGAAAAGAAAAACAAAACAAAATGATAATTCCACCTTTATTCTGACCCCTAATTATTTCAAATGAACTAATCTATTGATAATTCAAATGTCTAATTTACAGCTAGTAATAAAATCTTCATCTAAGCTGCTACTGTTAAAAAACGGCTTTTCCCATCGAAACCTGGGATTTCCCGGCAAGAGCCGTAAGCGAAAGATGCTTGGATAGAAAGTATTGGGTGACTCTAAGAGACTTTCAATCGAATAATTAGTCATCAGGTCTGACTGGTTATGTTGAAGACTCCCTCTAGTAATCTACTTTGTAGGGGGTTTTATGGTCTGGACAGGACTGCGTTACCCCGGGCAGCTTTGCACACACTCCTTGTGTGTCGAGAGAGGATCAGGTGTTATTGGTATCGATCAAATGTGATCTGGTCTGATACCTCATGAGATTGGTTGTATTTACAATGTAATTGTAATGATCACTTGGACAGTAACTCTCTGCTAGATGGGGGGGGCCTGAGGAGGTGGACTACATCTCCAAGTTGACCCCATCTCACAACCTTAATGAAAGTATAAAAAAATCATTGAAATATCAAAGAAGTTTAAATAACAACTTTCACCAGGGAAGTCATTGAATACTATGAAGCCTCATTTACGTTAAATGGATGGAAAGTAACTGTCCAGTTTACCAATACAGTTACATTGTGAACAGAATCTTAAAAAAATCATTTAGTCTAAAAACTAACCAATTCCTGGAAAGTCTTAGAGTATAATAAATTAAAAGCAGAGGGTAAAGTACGTGATTAGTAAGTATGAAGTTAAGTAAAGGAATATAAGAGTTTTTCTTCGGTATTTAGAGTGCGAAATTTGTTTCTGACTTTGAAAGCAGTGGTACCCAAATTGACAATAAGGAAAATAAAATGAAGCTTTTTTTCTTTTTTTCCAGCGTGATATATTTGGTTGGTCATTAAACATACTCATTTCCATGTTGAAAAAGCTGTTTGCCTGATTTTACACGTTAACCGAGAAGACAGTCATATTCTTCAGGATTTTACAAATGCGGTATGTATTATCATACAGAGAATGAAAACAGTTTATTATTCAAGAAGGCGTTGTTTTTTTTTTTTTGTTGTTTTTTTTTCTCTTAGGGAGACCAATTAAATTTGCTTTCGGTATGGAAGTTCTAGAAAGTGGATATTCATGCTTTTGGACAAATTTTATTGTACATCTTATTGAACAACCGTAGCCACCAAAGGTGACAAAGAGTTCTATCCCTTTTTGCATGTGTGTTTGTATGTGTGTTGTAGTGCTACTGGCCATACAGTTTTGTCTGCAGATTTGAAAATTGGCAACAGCATTCCACTTGACTCATTTTGACAGGTTCATGAATAACATCTAGATTCTCCAGAATTGATCTGTTTTGTTTACTCTATTTTAAACATTTTCCAGTTGAAAAGCCCAGTGATGTCATGAATAGATTTTATTCTGACCATCTTTTCTTCAATGGTATTTTCTTTACATGACTTCAAATTTTGACGGTTGTTGGAAAAAATGATCGATTCATCATCATTCAAGAATAAAACTTTAAAAAGCAATAACTTTATTGAAAAATAAAAGCATTAAATCTGTTGACAATTTCTTTTCATTTTCATGCTTTTATTTCTGTTTTAATATTTTTGTTCTTTTTTATCGCAACTTAAATTAACTGTAGCAATATTAATGAAGGCAATCAGTAGCATAAAAATAGAAAATTATAGATAATAATTTACAATACATCATCTAATTAGTAAATTAAATCTGTTAATCAGAAAATGTCATATAGTTTTGTTTAGATCAGGGCTTCTTAACTTGACCCATTTTAATGAGACAAAACATGATGCAACTCCTCACACACTAAAAGCAATAGGTATTACTGATATATATAATAGGAAGTGGATTTGCTACCCAGACAAGTTTATGTTTCTGCCCTCTCTTGGCCTCATCAGGAGAATGATTGTATATGTGTGCAGATTCTTGTTTGGAGAATTTGGTGAGAGTCTTGTGGGTGTCACTACGAGTAGAGGGAGTTATTCATTTTGTTTTATTGTTTTCAGTAGTGTGAATGATTTCGTTGTTGGTTGCAAGTTATTGTCAAAGGGTGTGAGCTAGGTATAGAAGTCATCTATGAAAGGATGCTTGTTTGTTTTCCGAGGGATGTTTTTATCTTGACCTTAATATTTGGCATTGGGTTTATTGCCTATGTTGGTATCCTTTGTTGCTAGAGTGGATTGTATTATTCTTAATTTACTTGGACATGTGAGGGAGTAGATAATGTTGATCGGAGGTTTTGAATATAATATAAAATATTCGTTATTAACGAATATAATATAAATAGTAATTAGTACATTAGTAAATTAAAGGTTATATAGATAGTCTATCAATTTACCTATCATCACATGAACTTTGAATCGAAACCTCTTATCAACATTATTATATATTTCCAGCTCTACTCTAAAATAACTTGACTTTTTGAAGTTTAAAGTTGAATGCATTGAGCACTCTATGAAATAAATCCATCACATATCAGACATTACTTTATATTATGCTATACTGCTGACCTGATCTGTACCATATGTACTATGTGAGTGTATGTGTATGTATATGTATATATATATATATATATCTTTAGCTGCAATTCAATAGTAACTGAACATAGAAACAAATAACTACCAAAAAATGTTGAATTGAAATGTATTTATGATTTATTTAATGTTTTACATGTTTGTTACGACAAGGCTGAATTATGATTATGAATTACTAAAACGTAACAAAAACATTATTTTTATTTTTTAAGACTTTTGAATCCAAGTAAAACAAGCCTTGATTTAGACCATTTAGTAATCATTAGAAAGGTTTTTTGAAACTTTTTTAAATCCATTGAGATTTTATTAAATTTTTAAGAAAAAAAAATCAAACTATTTCATCTCCATATGTAAAGACAAAAGTTGGCCTAGAAATACTATATTTTATTTTTGAGTTTTCAAAATTGCTGATCTCGAGTGCAGTTCCAACCTTTACCATCTTGGTTTTTAGACTTAAGATGAAAATCTGACTTTAATTATCCAGGGTATTGTCTTTTAAATGACGTAAAAGTTTTCCCTTAATAGAAATCATTGTGTGACCAAAGTCTTTTGGAATATTGTTGCCAAATTTCAAGTCTGTACAAAAACGGTATTATTGAAACTCTTTCCCAGCCAAAATTTTTATAAATCTTCTTGACTATGCAAATCTTGGATTTTTGAAACTTTTTTTTCATTCTGATGAGAATACATTTTTCTCTTTACAGGTGAAAACCCAGAAAATTTGCTAAGAGGGAATACATGAGTATTGAAGTGCTCGTTGATGTCTCAAACTAAAACTGGAAATAAATTTGCTCATTATACAAGAAATAAGTAATTGCTATCCTTTCTCCTCATTAAGGCATTCGAAAGTAAGGACTTGATTGATAGGATTGCTCCTAATTACTTTTTTATCAATTTAAGCTTTTTGTAAATTATTGGCAAGTGAGTAAAATGAGTGAGCGCAAATGTAAAGACACCTCTTCTTCGGACACACAAAAAACATCAGATAAACCTGATGAAAAGAAGAAAGAAAAATCATATTCTGCTGCTGAAAGTTTTGATGTTGCATCCATGTTTTCAATGATGAGTTCAGCAGTAGAAAATAATCGTCCTCGTCAGACGCCCTCAGACCCACTGACTGCATTCTTTCAGAAATTTTGGCCATAGGTGACTAGACAAGGAAGTATGTCACAAATAATTTCAAGCTTGTACAATTTGATTTTTTGTTTGAAATCAAAATCGAAGAAAGATACAGTTTTAAAGGAAATAAAAAATCATCATTTTGTCTTCAAAAAACCATGAAAAAAGATTTACTGAAAGCTTGTGTATCCATATTGTATTTGGAATAAAGACATTATGAAAAAAAGCGTGTTTTTTGATCATTTTCCTTTTTATATGTAAAATGAAAAGAAAACAAAGAAAAATGTGCGAAGCAACGATAACAGCCATTTCTTGATATTCTTGACATGTTATTATTCTCCTACAGATATCAATGAAGAAGTCTCCTTTAAAAGAATCTACTTGCATCTATGCTAATTCAATCTCTTTCAAATCTCAACATAATCTAAGGCGTGATTGATAAGCCAACTGTAACGAGTACATGTGAGTTAAAATCTCTGTTTGCATTATCAATATCATCAGAACACATAGTATCTGTAGCACGAAATTCTAAAGCCACATTTTCAAAATGCTCTGATCTTCCGGTTACACCATTTATAACAGTGTAAGGACAGTTATGGGATACAATCTATCTCACTCTGTCAAAAATCATCCTTGTCTACAGAATTTTCATCTCATATCATCATCTTGGTGCTTATCTCAATGGCATTCCTCATCAGAAAAAAAGCTATGATAGTTTTCTTGGCATTCTTAATAATTTATGTTTATCCTCGTACTTTACAAACATATTTTGAGAAAAGTATTGCAATAATGAAATATCATCTTTGGACATTTAATTTTGGTTTTAAATCGACTTTGAATAATTTTGAATAATTATGAAGATCAACTATGAGTTTAGGGAAAGAATATATGATTTAACCATCATTTTGCCTTGCGCTTTGCTAAGCTAAACACAAGTAGATATCCATATGATTTGGAGATAAGCAAAGGACAACCTTGTTCAAGAAATTTCGACAAAATATCAATAGTGTTTTTGGCATTGTATAAGACGGACTACAAGACAAAATGGTTTACAAAGATACACTGTAGACTTGTTATAACACGGAAATTAGGATCTGTAATTATATAATGCATTATGAATGAATTAACATAGTAAGAAATTCTTCATTTTTACAAAACTTTATTCAAGTTCCCTTTCCCCCAACTTGTTTAAGACTGACCATCGTAATTTGTGCAGAAATTAAGAGAAGACTCTGGGCTAGAGTGAGAATAGTCAGGCTGGAAGACAGAAATAAACATCAAACATTTTTAAAATCATGACATCTCACCAGAAGGTTACATTTTGATGCAACTCAGATACATGTATAGCGAATGTGTTGCGAAGGAGTTTGACAATATATTTGATCATTTTAGTGACAGATGAAGGGGCAATGAGCAACGAGTTTTGTTCATTGAAACGTTTTTGTCTATTTTCTTTTTACTGTTGGTGTAATCTGCTTGAGTCGGGGCCCTTCTATTTTTGTTTTTAGCTAGTACTTCAAGAGCCAAATTTATCATTTTGAAAATTAGGATCCATGCTTAAACTGTGTCATAAGATAATGGGTGTACAGTGTATTTGCAGGACTACTGTTCATTGCATATTATCCAAGACTCTTAACTGTCTATGTTGAGCTCCAATAGAATGCCCTTAAATCAGAATACCTGCTTGGACTGTTCAGTGTATTCCTTTATTTTCATAGTTTATCAAATGTCAGTATTGTATTCTGACATTTATGATCTAAGCCATGCCTTATTGCATGATGACTTGAAATTCTTGTTTCCAAATGCATGCTGCTATTACCGCTTCCTTGAATAACATTTCACTTAGTTACTAAAAGAAAATGACTAAATGACTGTGGAATGATGCTTGTACTTTATAAAAAAAATAAAATCCATATTAAGTGAAATAATGTGGTATCTCTGGAAAGTATCCAACCATTTTGAATATCTTGAGAACCAGTAGTATAGACTTGATGTAACTTGGCAAGCCTTCAGAAAGAACCCCATCGTGCATGCATGAACAGATACTCTTCTATTGAGTTATTCAGTCATCAGTGAGAGGATATTGAATGAATTTGTGTACTTTGTGGCCATTACGTTCACAATGACTGAGCAATTCATTTTTCACGTCTTGTGTAGGGTCTTGGCTACTACTTTGCTTTCCATCCAGAAATGGCAGCTGTCTTGGGAATATTTTATGTCCCTGGGCAAAGCAATCTACTGGACTTTAAATTAATTTTTAATTAAATTTATAGATCCAATGAAGAGTCTAGAGCTGATTTGAACTTGGCTTTAGAAAAGGTTTTCTGTTTGCTATTTGATAATATGAACCTTGATTTTTTGCATGTGACTGGCATCAGGGATTGAGACTAGCCGAACCCCAGCAAGTATGGAGATGTAATCTGGAGGGATGACTCCCAGCAACTAAACGGTTGCTTACTCCTGGTCATGAATGATAGTCTACTTGGATCCTGGGTAGAAGGCTGGATAAGAGAAGACTGTGTAGGCCTGATGTTCACTTCCTTTTTCCTTAAGATCAACTCTGTGTGGCCTGATAATGTTCCCTCTCGTTTGTAGAACTTGATGTGCACAAAAATCATACATTGTGCAATTTTTTTTCCTATGACAAAAGTATATTCACATTGAATTCCTTTGTAAATATAAACTCGTGATAATTTTGGCACAACTTATCACTCATGACTAATAGAACTATACTGGTATGTTTTAACATAGCACAAGTATGATTGCATCCTAAAAAGTAACGTATTTAGTTAAGGTTTTATTCTACACTTTGCATTTCTTCCTGTTGTGTTTTTCCATTGAATAAAATAACGAGTAAAGTAAAGATGACCTAAAATGAACCTTGATATATCGAATTTTGGCTTCAATGACTCGTAGATCGAGCAGAACTGAATTTGGATTTACCAAACAAAGTTCGATAAATGCAGCAAACATATGAGCCATTGCAAACTTTTTTCTCATTTAAAAATGAAGTTTAATAGATTGAGTGAACCATTTGGTATTTGTTAAATGTGGCAAACTACGAAAATATCTACTTTGCTGAACAAGGGGCAACTATTAGGTGTAGCTCACTTTCTGTTTTACCGACAATTAGTTTCATTTAGTAAGGGTTAAGTGTTTTTCTCATTTCTGTGCTGCAACGTGTGCAAATATGGTATTTAAGAATTAGACTAGCTCGTTAACAGAAATAGTAAGCTAAGAAATAAGTATAATCATAATGTACATTTTATCATACTTATAATTATAGTTATCAATTATTACATTTTGAATAACCTTTTGTGCGCTCATTAATTTCCTTTGTGCACTGGTTGCAAAACATACACGCTCACAGCTTAGAGGGAACTGCTGATAATACTGTCTCCAGCTTTTATTGTTATCATTGTGGATCCCACTTGGGTTGAACTTCTGAAGTTAATTTTCCCCTTCGTCTCGCCCTGCAGGCTACCAACCCCAGCAGCCTCAACAACAACAACAACAACAGCCACAACCCCAGCAACAACAACCACAGCAACAACAGCCAACCCAGCCACAACAGCAGCAGTTACCCCCTCAACAACAACAACAGCAGCAGCAACCACCCCAGCAGCAACAACCACAGCAGCAGCAGCAGCTACAGCAGTTCCCAGGCGGTGGTGTTCCTGGACAACAGTTTGGTCAACAACAACAACCAGGCTCAGTCCCCCAATTTGTTGGCCCAAATCCCAACATTCAAAACTTTGCTTACCAGCAACAGCAACAACAGTCAGCAGCCCAACAACAAGCTCCCACACAGACTTACAATCCATACCAACAGGTAAGAAAAATAATTTTATCAAGTATATATATGAACCAAAACAAAATAGCAAAAAAAAAAATAAAAAAGAATTACCCAAGGCAGTGGTTCTCAAAGTGTATGTTCTAGATTATGGTGTGCCTCATAAATTTTTCCAAACGCATATTTTGTACCTTTATTGTGTTCATTAGGGGTTTTAT
The DNA here is from genome assembly GCA_963457665.1 of Thysanoteuthis rhombus. NCBI lineage: Eukaryota > Metazoa > Mollusca > Cephalopoda > Oegopsida > Thysanoteuthidae > Thysanoteuthis > Thysanoteuthis major. The sequence goes on from OY735229.1 coordinate 3,479,806, forward strand.
GTTTGTCTCACTTCTACTTCAGAGTTGATACGAATCTAGTGGTAATATCATCAGATTCATTGAGATTACAACATTCTTTTAGTCACTAATAAAAGGAAAAAAGGTAATTAGTACATATATTAGTATGCTGATATAAAAGTTTTGTTCATTGACTTCTAAAATTCCAAAATCTCCTGGGTGAATCATTTACCAGTTAAAGAAAGAAATACCTGGTTTCAATTGGTCCATGTTGATTGGCTGTAAATACAATATCTTCCTACCAATAAAACAAGACAAAAAATATCCTAATTGAAAGTCTTTCATATAATATAAAGATTATCTGGATTTCCGAAAATACAAAATAACTAAAATTGTATTTTTCATAGAAATAGTTTCATTTATTCATGAGAAACTGTCGACATAGATATCTTCAGTTTTCAAGTTGGTCTGGATATGTACATATTACGTGTACAGGCTGCAGCAAGAGAGCTAGAGGGCTGGAAATTACTAAAAGCATTTACTCCTTATCATGTCTAGAAAAAACCTTTTTTTGCACTTTGGAAATCGCACCCATAAATGGTTTTTGTGGGTGGGGAGCACACAATAGGAGTAACAATAAGGGCATTCAATAAGGAGTGAATGTTTTCAGTTTTAGTTTGCAATGTAAGTTTATGCTAAATTAATTCCTTAGTTTCTGTTCATCAGCATTCATTCGTATTCTTTTTTTGCTCACTGTCCAACAAAAAGCAAGAGAAATAACTTATTCATTGATCATCCCTTTTTTCCAATTTTTAATTGATCACCCCCAATATGGTATGCTGCTTAAAGATGTTAGTCACATGATGGCTTCTATTGAGTGACTAATCAGACCTGTTCATTTATTTGTTTGTCTGTTTTTTAGAAATTTATTCCAATAATCATATCCCTTTTATCTTCGTCCTTCTTTAAGAAGGTCAGTTTTTTTTTAATCCATATCTTCAGTAGGAATGTCTGCCTTTGTTGATGTTAATAATTGAAAATAAACAAAAACGATTTGACAAAAAACCAAAAACACAGCATATATGCAGGTCAATTCCATATTAAACAAAATTAACTCATTTGAGACTCCTGGGATATGTATATCCTGAGGTTTTTATAACTATTTGGATATACATGTCCTGTAGATATCTTTTAGAAATCTATGGGGACAATTCAATTAAAGCATTAGGCACCTTGATAGGTTAGTCTTCACAGTAGGGGTCGCCAATCCTTTTAGACCACTGACCCTGACATAGAATCCTCAATCCCTAAGTGATCACCCCGCCCCCGTCAGGGATGCTGAAAGAAATTTATCCAATGTACCAATGGCAGATCTTAGAACGTACCAAATCTCCCAAAATGTACCAGATCCATAGTATATAATTCAGTAACTCCCATTTCGCCCCCCCATCCAGACATTTATCAACCTTTTGGGATCTTCCCATTGATCTCAAAATTGTTCCTATTGATAGCAGGGCTCTTCTATTAAAAGAAAAAAATTAATAGGACTCTTCTGTGAATAAAGTGAAAAAATATCTTCTGATTACTTAAAGATGGATGGGAAGTAACTTTATAGTTATTCTCCTTTATAATAACATTCAAAATTTTTTTTTTGAATTTAGTTGATGTTTATAAGTATATCTGAAAGATTTTATTTACGTGTTGTCTTTACATGTATGTGTCTGTCTCTCTGACTGAAATGAAGCATATGGAGGGCAGGGGCCTTGATGTTGTCATTTCTGCTTCTCCTTGTTGATCCTTTCTTGTCTTTGATGTTGTCCGTCATGTGGTGTGCACCAGCTACCGCCTGCTGTCTGACGTGTTTGATGCTGTGTCTTTTTAAAAAATTTTTGTTTTTTTGTTGCCACTTTCAGGGCAAATTGCTTGGCCCTCTTCTCAAGCTGAAAAGGTTGGGTCAGCGACCCTAGACATCAGCCCAGTTTCTGGCGGCAGCAGCAGCAGTGGCGGGCTCACAATGCTCGGTGACCAGGGTTGGACCCTTGTCGAGAATATTGGTGCCCACCCCGAAAAACATGGTGTCCATACAACTCCCTTCCGCTTACTACACGAGGAGTTCCCTACCCTAGCAGATTCCGAACAGCCCTCAACTTCACCGGTCGACGTTAACCGTCCAGAGACACACCCATAGACTCTATAAAAAAAAAAAAAAAAGGGAAAAGAAAAATCTTGCATCCTTTCAGATTCAAACAAGCAGTGATATGTGTCCATGTGAAAAAGGTGAAAGGAGAGCAAAAAGAAGAGACAGAATGAAGAAAGGAAAGAAAGATTTTTGTTTTTGTTCATTCACAGAATAATAAAAGCGTATTTATTCTTTCCATTCTTGAGCCTTTTCAATTTCTGTCGGTAAATTGTAAATTCACTAATATATCAAGTGACCAATAAAGGTTTGTATTTTATGAAACTCAGTGTTGCCAACTTTGAAATATTTTCATGGTAGTTTGACTTGCAAAAAGCCCAAAAGATGTTAAAAATGGCCAAAATGTTTGAGCACTTCAACACTACTTATTTTATTTTATTTCTTTTATTTTTATTTTCACTGCCAAATTGTCATTTGACAAAAACGGAATTTCATCTTAAGATGAGATTTAACATGCACACGTCAGGTCAGAAAGTATTGAGTTCGAATGGATGTAGGTAAACATGTTGCACATGGGTTACATTCTCAAGTACTATTGAAGTTTGAATTTAAGTGAAGGTTTTTTTTTTTACTGAACAACTACCCTATAATTGACATCCTGACTATAGTCAATTCAGTCATAAAGAAAGGCCAATACTGATAATATCACTCACTTGGACATTTGTCAAGTACAAAATATAGGCCTTCCTCCTGATGAACTCTTCTATGGATTTTAATGAACTCTTCTATTGATTTGTGACTTTTGTAAAAGTTGTTTGTTTTCATTTTGTTTTTTTCTCACAAAATCATCAAATGCCTTGATTATGGTTTTCAGCTCAACTATATTTCAAGATGTCCAATTTACTAGGCTTTTCTTCTCTATCTTGATCTTTGTCAAGATAAAGCACTTATATTCAAATATCTACTCAATTGAATTTTACCATATCAATGTTTTTGAACCAAAGCATTGTCACACCCATGTTCAGGATGTTGCAAGGTTTTGAAATTGAAATACCGAGGCAGACAATATTGACAACTTGTAAAATCATGTGTTAAATATCTCCATGAAAAAAAGCCTTTTTCAATTCAAAAATAATTTCTCAATATTTTGGTGCATTTCAAAAATTCTTCTGTATTTTTTGGGCAGCACCAAAAATTTCTCTTAACTTATTTTCTTACAAGATATAGTGTGGTATCGGATGAAACAATAGTGCTGGAACCCGAAGTGGCCTGTGAAATTAAGATTAACTATTAAATTCATTAGTTGAGTTGCTTCGACTCTGGCATTATTTTGAATTCTGTTGATCCAGTTGGAATCAGGGATACCCAGGCAGAGAAAGAAAGACCTGAGAAAAGGATAAACTTTATTAAAGTTATGTAGTGCATGTAGTTTCTTTGTAGACAAGGGTTGGGTCTTTTAAGGAGATACATCTTTGGAAGCTGACAACTTTACACACTTGATGTAATTAGGCATAAAGTATGATTAAGAATTCCCGGACTGTTTTATCAAGCAGTCAAAAAGGTAATAGGGAAATACAAGCATCCTGATCATCAAAACGAATCGTTGGCAATTATGTCAAACAGAGATGCTTGTAACACCATTATAAAATTCGTACGAAAGATCAGGCTTCATACGATTTCAACTTGTTTCTCTTTTCTCTCTTGTAAGGCGTCAATTATCAGCAAATATCGACGAAGTTTAGATGCTTAATCTACTGCCCAAATGTCCCGGTATCCGCTACCATATAGTTTTCTGATTGGTATGTGTGTAGTTCAGGGTTTAGATAATTACTCTAAAATGTTTCAAGGTGATCTATGACTTTTAGTAAGTAGATTTGGGTTGGTACTATTGTCTCAAAAGTTGAAGAATTGAAATACTCATTATTTGGAAATGTTTCTTTTGACAGTAAATTGTACCACAATCAGGGGCTGAACTGGAGATTTAGGGACCTGAGGGGCTAAGCACCTTGTGAGTACCTCCCTCTAATATCTAGAGAAGTATTTTCCAATCTGGTGGCCCACCAACCCATGAGGTTCGACAAAGTTATTAGTGGGGCTCAGAGTTGTCACAAGGATTTGACTGATTAGGAAGCTAGCTTCCCCAACAGTGGGGGTTGTCCATCCAGCACCCTGGGCATGCTCTCTGGAGTAATTTTGAATTTCCCGGGTGCTTAAATTGCTATCAAAACTTTTCTTTTTTTTTTTTTTATTAAACCAAAATATCAACTTTATGGAACATGACAATTGAAAGAATTAAATATGGAAACAAATTAGGTACTCCAATCACCCTGGTATCTGTGGTGGAAAATGATGAGTAACACTATTTTAAAGCATGTCCAAGTACATACCGTTGCTTATCAATACTGTCAGGGGCTGCAATGTGGTTTTAAAAGGAGAGGGATACAAAGTTAGGGTTGCCGAAGACTTAACCATGGTTGGTACCACAGTGAAAATTATAAAAAAAATTGACACCTTTAGATTACTGGACAATGCATTCAGTTATGTTTTGACCTTCATTAACATCAGAAATCAGAGATATTTCGAACATGATGAATCGCATTATGTTCATAATACCTTTTCATTTCTTATTGCAGTTCTTTTCAACATAAATAGCTCCTCAATAAAACTATAATATAAACTTTGGTCATCAGATTCAATTTGATTATAATTAACACTTATTTTCTGAAAGCAGAAAGAGTCCATCATGTTACACAATGCTTGTCAAGCAAGCACGCCATGACACGTGCAAATTCCTCAGCATCAACATCTTCAATCTTGGAGGGAACCAAACATGATTCTTTTTTTGGAGAGAACTTAACAAGAATGTATATTTCACCTGCATTATCAATTGATCATAGTGAAAAAGACAAGTGGTAACCATGTGTGACACTAGGGGGCCAGGAGTCCCCCGTGTCCTGAAAATTACGAAAAATTACTATGGCTGTTACTAAAAATTACTATGGTTATTACCAGTAATTACTAATGTTATTACAAAAGGAGTTATCTGTGTTAAAGGGGATAATGTGTTTTTTCGAGATGTCATAGGAAGTTGGGTCACCTGTGCTTTTTCAATCTGGTGTCATCTGTCAAGGCCTGGGTTGCAAAAACAAATGCTTTTGGAGAAAGGTTTTGTTCCCGATTCGATGACCATGTCATGGGAAGTTGAGTTATCTGTACTTTTTCAATCTAGAGTCATCTGTCAAATACTGGGTTTGAAAACAAAGCCAGATATAAGGGTCAGTGTTTGGGGTCTAGAGAGAGAGAGTAAAAGCTTATGAAAGAAAAGTTATTTGCAGAGTCTTTGGGAGAGGGGGAGACTAATTTATGATATTGAACAGACCTGCGTCATATGAACGAAATTCCGTTTTGTTGCCTTCTTTTACTAACCCAGAACCACGGCTGGGTTTGGTATAGTTGGTGAGACCACCACACCAAAAGGAAAAACCCCCACACATGTACCAGGTGCTGAATGTGTTTGAACAACCTTCAAGTGCAAGGCCTTCGCCATAACAATAACGCTTTGGTTTTTATTTCAATAGCAACTCTTACTAAAAAACATTTAAAATCAATTCTAATAAAAAATATAGCCAAGATAAATACTACTTCTACCAAGGAGTGTAAATACAAGACCACAGCAACCAAATAAAATATAAAAGCCTCAATACACAATCTTTATGATGATATCATTAGTGATTTCATTTTATACTAACCTTTTAGGCTCTACAGGTACAAATTGACAAGATTCACTGTTGGAAAGCTGATGAAAGTCTCCTTCCAACGATATATCATATCAATCTTTTACCTTTTTTCTAGGTTGGCACTATTTTGCTCAAAATTATACAGGACTATATCATTGTGAGAGCAAACGTTAACTCCAATGTTTTTTTCTTTTAGGAATTTTCAAAACGAACTTCCTGAAAACATGTCTGGAGGTCCCATTAATACGCACCGAAAATTTCATGAGGATATGTGCAGTCAAACTGGAACCGAACTATTCCTCAATTTTTGAAACAGCAGTACCCCCTAAAATCATAGGGTCATCCTACAATATTTCTAAGTAACTTTCTAAACCATAAACCACTGCTTATCAGGGGAGAAAAACACCCTCGAATGGCCTCTGTAGTCAACAATCCTATGGACCCAAGGCTTTTGAAAGGTCTGTCCATGGAGCCCCTTTAATAAGTTCATGAACCATCCGGGGTCCTCAGACACCAGGTTGGGAAATACTGCACCAAAGTTGCTCAGAAATTGTAGTTGTGGAGGACAAAGGGTTTTGAAACTAGTTTTGCACGTAGTGTCCATTGTTGAATCTGAACAGCGATGGATTGTTGATGGATTTTGGATCTTCGTGTGTGATGTGTAGTGCTCCGGCCCCGTAGCTGGGTAAGGAAAAGAATGCTGTAGGAAGAGAAGGGAATAGAATGCACGTCAAGTATGGAGTTGGGCGCGCGTTGAAATAAAGAGGAATAAACACATACAAGAATTATGGCCAGATGAGAGACGTACGTTTAATAGAAGAATAAAGATGAGCTACATGTACGGGTAACGTTAATACGATTGATCGTGAGAAGTAATGTAAGGAGAAGACATTGTAAAAAGTGGGAGTTCTCTTGTCCTGATAGTGCTGGCGTCGGAGTTGTAGCAGAGTTGTCTGAACGCGTGGATTCCGTATGGTTGGATTACTCCTTGATACGTGGAAACCGGGTTCAGTGTGTGAGCCTTACTGCCAAGTAAGTGAGTTAACTTGGGGGCTATTCTGAGACGCTGTTAGACTGTCGACGAACAGACTACGAAAGGCATAGAACTTGGAGTTTTATCCCTGCATGTTTCCTGAAGTGAGGATGGTGGTTAAGATCGGATCGGCCAGTGGGTTGGCGACATGATAACGGTCTTAGAGAGAGGGAAAGAGAGTGGAAGAGTAGCCAGACGCGGGGGTCGGGGGCAGAGGCATTGCCAGCTAGGAATACTGACGCCGAGTAATAATGGGAGAGCCCAAGGACGAGTCCCAAGGCTCCCGAATACGCTTAGCAGTGGCAGCCTTAGTAAAACCTCATTGGCTGACACACTGCACCGGTGCACTGGGTCTGTGACACCTCCCACACGCCAATCTCCAGCCCATTCGACGGGCAAGTGTCAATATCTGCACCTCGAACTCTGCCCGGGGAACAGATACTATACTTTGATCCCGAAGAAAAGGGACCATGTGCGTCCAAGGGTTCTATAGGTGTCGTCAGAGGAACTGATGTTTTGGATATCTCGCAAAAAGAGGAGTTTCGTTCTAAATTCCTAACTAAAATTAAAGGGGACACTACACTAGTTTAAGCTAATATAAAATTATTTTCATTTTTAATTAGAAATAAAAGAGCCGCTTCAGTTGTTGAAATGTATTTCTCTTTAGACGAGCCTTTAACAGGGAAGCATTTTAGTAGTGACCCGTTCGGTCTGGGAGAATTTAATATCTGGGATTTGCACGGAAGCGCAGCAAATGCTAGATATTGATTTTGTGCAGAGGGACTAAGGTGTCAAAAGGTCAACTTGTCTAGACAAGTAAGGGAGTGATTCTGAAAATTGAACCCATAACCCTAGGTGCCTTGCGATTATAACAATAAGAATAATACTTCATTTTTAGTGCTTTCTTCAATACAGACATCATTTTTCAAAATTTTATCTCAAATATCACCACGTCACCGAAATGTTAATTTGGCAGTTGAAAACTTTATTTTCTACGTTGAAAAATGTGTTTTTATTTTGAAAAGACAAATATTTGACTTTGTCGCAAAAACAAGGGAAAAATTGAGAACAAAATTCTTTCAACTTTAATTGTGTCTTTCAAAATGAGGTTCCCACATGCCGTGGATACAGAAGCTTAGATGCTACAATCAACAGCAAAATACTTCATTAACTAAAATACTCGTTTGTCAAAGTGAAAAAAAGGTTACTTACCTGGGTTAAAAATACTATTCATGTGAAAAGTTCCGTTTTCACGACACATATAGGCATGAAGGCAAGCAATGACCTATTCACGTAATCTACGTAACAAGTGTAACAAAATGTAAAATGACCACTGACCTATTGAGGAGTACAGATTTTTTTTTTTTTTTTTTTACAATTAAAGTATTTCTAGAAAATTTAGAAGAATTCATTTACTGTATTTATGGGTCATAAATAAGCGCTAAAAGTACATTTTTCATGTATAACGTTGACGTTTTTAAAGGTAATACGAAATTACCTTCACGAAAATTACTACGATAACGGTACATGGATTTTATCATGACAAGTAGTTCTATTACGAATCAATGGCAAGATGCAACCCCCCTCCTGTTTTCTGCGAAAAAGAAACTGAATTTGTTTAAACAGTATAGATAGTGTTGCTTTGCAACGAGGGCTCCATCTCCTGATAAATCTTCCCGAGTGCGGCTGTCCTTGCTCCCACGATCACGGTATGTAGATATCAACAAATTTTTTTTGACATTTTAAAGTTTCATTCTGACTTATGTCTTCATCTTCTCTTTATTTGATGCTATAATCTAAAAAGTATACTTTTTAACGCGTATGTAGGACCCAATAAAGTATATTGTTATCTTTGTATGGTCTATCTTCGGTTAGAATTCCAAGAAAATTGCCCCTAGTTAGCTTTCATCGGAAAAAAAAAACATCTTTTTATCGTATTACAGAATTTATCTTAATAGTTCTATAAATTACTTGAAAAAAAAGGTATTGCGACAATAATAAATCTCATGGGAGATTTATTCATGGTTATTATCACAAGGAAGTAGCTCGTTGACATATATAGAAAGAAAACTTTTATTGGTATATCTGTCTCAACTAATGAACCCCGTTTCAAAGCATCAGTTACTTGCTCTCAAGTCTCATAGGTGCCCGAATTTTCTTTCTTATCAATTACTGTAGATCAAAGATGTTGTTACCATTGGAAAGCTCTTTCGGGGGACACCAACTTTCAATTATTTGATTTTAAATTTTGTTGCTAAATTTGAATGAGTGAAAGTGTCATAGGGATTTTTCTTATTTCGTCTCGTATATCACAGATAGGCCTAGAATAATTATATTTTTCAAATCTTTTGGACATTTTTTTCTCTAAGATTATCCATGTTTAAATGGTATTCTTCGTTTGAAAGCGGCCCGGTGAAATCTCTATAAAGAATATATACGTTTTTTTTCTTTTCATTTTGTTTCTATTCAAAAGGTATTATTAAACGACACAAGAGACTTTGAACTTGAAGTAGATAATTAATGCCATGGATATTTTAGTTACAATAAAAATCTTAACTTATTTAGTTTCTAAAAATGATTAAAAAACTATAAATTGATTGTTCTAGTCTCCCTGTGGCATACGGCACGAGTAAATAATTAAGATAACTTTAGATTTAACTCATTTAAATTTATAAAGATATCTAATTTTATTATTTGGACCTGTCTTAGTAGTTACTAGTATCTGGATAGTCCAACATTCGCTAGGACTGAATCGGGTATTGGTAGGATGTGATGGGGCACGTTCAGATTTGAAAAAAAAGGGGTGGGGGCTGTAAATGTAGAAAAAAAAATTCCCCAGGATGGAAAATTGATTTTGAACTTTGTTAAAGTGGAAAAATTTGCCCTCGAACTGACTTTAAAAAAAAAGACAAAACAAAATAATAATTCCACCTTTATTCTGACCCCTAATTATTTTAAATGAACTAATCTATTAATAATTCAAATGTCTAATTTACAGCTAGTAATAAAATCTTCATCTAAGCTGCTACTGTTAAAAAACGGCTTTTCCCATCGAAACCTGGAATTTCCCGGCAAAAGCTGTAAGCGAAAGATGCTTGGATAGAAAGTATTGGGTGACTCTAAGAGACTTTCAATCGAATAATTAGTCATCAGGCCTGACTGGTTATGTTGAAGACTCCCTCTAGTAATCTATTTTGTAGGGGTTTTTATGGTCTGGACAGGACTGCGTTACCTCGGGCAGCTTTGCACACACTCCTTGTCTGTCCAGTGAGGATCGGGTGTTATTGGTATCGATCAAATGTGATCTGGTCTGATACCTCATGAGATTGGTTGTATTTACAATGTAATTGTTATGCTCAACTGGACAGTAACTCTCTGCTAGATGGGAGGGGTTGCCTGAGGAGGTGGACTACATCTCCAAGTAGACCCCATCTCACAACCTTAATGGAAGTATAAAAAATCATTGAAATATCAAAGAAGTTTAAATAACAACTTTCACCAGGGAAGTCATTGAATACTATGAAGCCTCATTTACGTTAAATGGATGGTAAGTAACTGTCCAGTTTACCAATACAGTTACATTGTGAACAGAATCTTTAAAAAATCATTTAGTCTACAATGAATGGAGATGGATAAAAGATAGGAAACACACAATGTATAAAATGACACACTGACAAGAAAGTTGAACAATACGGATGGAATTAATTCAATTTTATTTAACTATACAATGTATACAAAAAGAGCTGTAAAGAAGATATCAGATGATTCTCATTCAAGTGCCGATTCACTGATCAGTGGAATAATCTTTTACTGGTAAAAGTTCAGGCAACGATCCCGAACTTATCTGAAAACTGCCTGGATGGACTGTGAGAGCAAAAAGAAATTGTTTATAACCCTGATGTAGATTTCCATGCCATAAAATCTGCTTGCCGAACGAGCCACAAAGCGATCAACATCAGTTAGTGATGGCCACTTGTACCAGGTTCTAAGGCCTTATCCCAGAATACTACTACTATTATCATGATTATTATTATCATTATAAGCAATTTCACACCTGTTGCTTGGTGGTTAGTACTGGAGGTTAAGTGACAGTAAGTCTCCCCAAGTCTCCAGCCCTCCTCTCTACTCTCTCATAGTCCAGAGCAGTGCTGTGGTTTACAGCTTCATGGTAGTTATGGCTGAAGGTTGAGTCACAGTAGGCCTCCTCAGGTCTTCAGCCCTCGTCTAATCTCATCTCTCCTCCACCCATCACATCAGTGCTGTGTTTTGTACCGCCACTACCATTTGGGTATCTTTTCCCTCCTCCTCCTCCTGTGGTCTCAATCCTTCTTTTTATCCCTAGTTCCTACAATCTCGCTTTCAGTGTCTCTGGTATGGTTCCAAGTGTTCCTATTATTACTGGGATTACCCCGACTTTCATGTTCCACACCTTCTTCAATTCTCTTGCGAGATCCTAGTATTTTTACTCTATGGTCTGCCATATCTATTATTTGACAGGTTTTCCTCTTCTTGTCCACAATTACTAGGTGAGGTCTTCTCATATAGATAGGTTGGTCTGTTTGGATGTCAAAATCTCAAAGTAATTTGTGACTTTCTCAAGGGCTGTCTCCGGTTTGTGCTGACACCACTTTTCCGCATGTTTAAATCCCAGTTCCCAGTGTATCACTGTTGCTATTCTATCGTGTCCGTGTTTATACTCCTTCTGAGCTAGTTGACTACATTCACTAGTTTTGTTGTTTATAGTCTGATCTCTTTCACCACACAGGCAGCACTTGCTGTTTGTGTTCTGTCGATTGTTCTTTTGATATAGATTGTCCTGATACATTTGTTTTTGGCTGCCATGATGAGCGATTCCATTTCTCTCTTCAGGGTTCATTTTTGTAGCCATATCTCCTCGTCTGTCACATCATTGTTATTATTATTATCATCATCATTATTTAAAAAACTATTTTTTATAAATAGCATGCTGCTATAAAATGTTGGTCATGTAAAGATTTTTATTGAGTGACTAACTCTGACCTGTTTATATTTGTTTTACTAATTCCCAGTTTTATTGATCAGAAATGTTGAAATATGTTTCTATTTACGTGATTAGTAAGTATGAAGTTAAGTAGAGAAATCTAAGAGTAGTTATTCGGTATTTAGAATGCGAAATTTGTTTCTGACTTTGAAAGTAATGATACCTAAATTGACAATAATGAAAATAAAATGAAATTTTCTTTTTTCCCAGCGTGATATATTTGGTTGGTCATTAAACATACTCATTTCCATGTTGAAAAAGCTGTTTGCCTGATTTTACACTTTAACTGAGAAGACAGTCAGATTCTTCAGGATTTTACAAACGCGGTATGTATTATCATACAGAGAATGAAAACAGTTTATTATTCAAGAAGGCGTTGTTTTTTTGTTTTTTTTTTTGTTTTTTTTTCTCTTAGGGAGACCAATTAAATTTGCTTTCGGTATGGAAGTTCTAGAAAGTGGATATTCATGCTTTTGGATAAATTTTATTGTACATCTTATTGAACAACCGTAGCCACCAAAGGTGACAAAGAGTTCTATCCCTTTTTGCATGTGTGTTTGTATGTGTGTTGTAGTGCTACAGGCCATACAGTTTTGTCTGCAGATTTGAAAATTGGCAACAGTATTCCGCTTGACTCATTTTGACAGGTTCATGAATAACATCTAGATTCTCCAGAATCGATCTGTTTTGTTTACTCTATTTTAAACATTTTCCAGTTGAAAAGCCCAGTGATGTCATGAATAGATCTTATTCTGACCATCTTTTCTTCAATGGTATTTTCTTTACATGACTTCAAAGTCTATTCATTTACCTATCATCACATGAACATCAAATCGAAACCTCTTATCAACATTATTATATATTTCCTGCTCTACTCTAAAATAACTTGACTTTTCGAAGTTAAAAGTTGAATGCATTGAGCACTCTATGAAATAAATCCATCACATATCAGACATTACTTTATATTATGCTATACCGCTGACCTGATCTGTACCATATGTACTATGTGAGTGTATGTGTACGTATATGTATATATATATATATCTTTAGCTGCAATTCAATAGTAACTGAACATAGAAACAAATAACTACCAAAAAATGTTGAATTGAAATGTATTTATGATTTATTTAATGTTTTACATGTTTGTTTCGACAAGGCTGAATTATGATTATGAATTACTAAAACGTAACAAAAACATTATTTTTATTTTTTAAGACTTTTGAATCCAAGTAAGACAAGCCTTGAATTGAAACTTTTTTAATCTACTGAAATTTTATTGAATTTTTAAGAAAAAAAAATCAAACTATATTTCATCTCCATATGTAAAGATAAAAGTTGGCTTAGAAATACTATATTTTATTTTTGAGTTTTAAAATTGCTGATCTGGAGTGCAGTTCCAACCTTTACCATCTTGGTTTTTAGACTTGAGATGAAAATCTGACTTTAATTATCCAGGGTATTGTCTTTTAAATGACGTAAAAGTTTTTTGACCAAAAAGTATTTTTATTAAGATTTCAGTAGTGGGGGATATATTCATTAAAATAAATAATCCCATCAATTATTTTCAAGAGAAAGCTTTTAAAAAGTTTCTTTGTAACAATGTAATTGTGGAGGACAAAGGATTTTGTCTCCACGTGTTTGGTTCTTTGCGCTGCACACTGATGTCACTAGAAATATTGAAGGAAGAAAGTGAACGATAGTCACCTTGACAGAATGGTGAAGTTTGTAATTGTGGTTTCAACATTTACAAATGTTTAGACAAACAAATAAATCGTACATTTAATAAAGAGACATTTATAACAGTACAAGACTGAAAGGAAATGCGTGTAAGGAATCATAAGACTCACAACATGGATCCCCAGAGATCACATGCACAACGAAGACTGGCAAAATACTAGATAGAGACATGAACTAGACAAATCTAGAAAGTATCGGCTGCGATGCCCATGAAAGAGAAGTGTGGCAAATCCAAGGGAGGGTTTATATCGAACGATAGACGTTAAGAGACCGATGATGGAAAATGTCTGTACCAATGGATTTACAAATAAGATGATGTTTTTGATGTCATAATACCCATCACCTGACGGTTAGACATTGCATCTTCTTTTGGCATTGCTAGATTTGCTGGACTCTTATATTGGGTCACTTTAATTTGATTTTTCCTAGAGCTGAGTTCTAACATCCTATCATGGCGTAAATGAAATATATCAATGGAGCTATGTTCAGTATTTAGATATTTTTGTCATTATTACAGCCATATTATGAGTTTGTTTCAATCCTTTTAGTAAAGGGACTATAAACAAGGATTTAGAAAAACAAAACGTTGCTTTAAAAATAGTGATGAAAATGAAAAAAAACAAAACAAACCCTCAATAGAAATCATTGTGTGACCAAAGTCTTTTTGAATATTGTTGCCAAATTTCAAGTCTATACAAAAACGGTATTATTGAAACTCTTTCTTTTCATTCTGATGAGAATACATTTTTCTCTTTACAGGTGAAAACCCAGAAAATTTGCTAAGAGGAAATACATGAGTATTGAAGTGCTTGTTGATGTCTCAAACTAAAACTAGAAAAAAATTTGCTCATTATACAAGAAATAAGTAATTGGTATCCTTTCTCCTCATTAAGGCATTCGAAAGTAAGGACCTAATTGATACAATTGCTCCTAATTACTTTTTTATCAATTTAAGCTTTTTGTAAATTATTGGCAAGTGAGTAAAATGAGTGAGCGCAAATGTAAAGACACCTCTTCTTCGGACACACAAAAAACATCAGATAAACCTGATGAAAAGAAGAACGAAAAATCATATTCTGCTGCTGAAAATGATGATATGGCATCCATGTTTTCAAGGATCATTGCAGGAATTGATCGTAATCCTGGGAGAAACTCAGACCCACTGAGAACAGCTGTTGAGAAATTTTGGCCATAGGTGACTAGACAATGAAGTATGTCACAAATAATTTCAAGCTTGTACATTTTGATTTTTTGTTTGAAATCAAAATCAAAGAAAGATACAGTTTTAAAGGAAATACAAAATCATCATTTTATCTTCAAAAAACCATGAAAAAAGATTTACTGTAAGCTTGTGTATCCATATTGTATTTGGAATAAAGACATTATGAAAAAAAGCGTGTTTTTTGATGATTTTCCTTTTTATATGTAAAATGAAAAGAAAACAAATAGAAATGTGTGAAGCAACGATAACAGCCATTTCTTGATATTCTTGACATGTTATTATTCTCCTAC
This sequence comes from Thysanoteuthis rhombus, assembly GCA_963457665.1. Classification (NCBI taxonomy): domain Eukaryota; kingdom Metazoa; phylum Mollusca; class Cephalopoda; order Oegopsida; family Thysanoteuthidae; genus Thysanoteuthis; species Thysanoteuthis major. The sequence goes on from OY735229.1 coordinate 3,494,940, forward strand.
AGATATCAATGAAGAAGTCTCCTTTAAAAGAATCTACTTGCATCTATGCTAATTCAATCTCTTTCAAATCTCAACATAATCTAAGGCGTGATTGATAAGCCAACTGTAACGAGTACATGTGAGTTAAAATCTCTGTTTGCATTATCAATATCATCAGAACACATAGTATCTGTAGCACGAAATTTTAAAGCCACATTTTCAAAATGCTCTGATCTTCCGGTTACACCATTTATAACAGTGTAAGGACAGTTATAGGATACAATTTATCTCACTCTGTCAAAAATCATCCTTGTCTACAGAATTTTAATCTCGTATCAAAAGTGTAGAATTTCTCTCAGGTGAAATTTCGTCTAAGTGTGTGTTTTTTTTTTTTTTTTTGTAGAAATAGGATCAGTGAAAAAAAGCACGCTCATATGGAAATAATTTCCTAGTGACTTTCTTTATTATTCCTTTGTGGTGAGGGAGGTTTCATACCTCTCCTCAGTCATCAATGATTTTTATCAAGTTAGGGATACATGCCTCGATATTTGCCAATAAAATGTTATTAGACCTGATGAGATCTGTTGTCGCTGATGTGAAGATGCTAGACGGACTAGTAATTGGTATATTTTATTTTTTGGTACCCGGAAAAAATCACCATTTTGAACTATTTAGTTTATGTATTCACTCGTGTTTTTTTTCTTTTTCTTTTTTAATTACAAAAAAATGAAATTTTGATTTTGATCATTTTTATTTTATTTCATTCATTTCTTTCTTTTTCTTTCTTTTTTTTTTTTATACTCGTTTCATATCATCTTGTCCGTCAAGACTGGAAAATATTGCTTTTCAATCACTCACTGATACATATTGCTCCAGCAATGTGTCATTTTTTTTTTCAAGCAACTTGATGAGCTCCAAAAAATTGCCCCGGTTATCATTTGGGGAATTGAAACCTTGATACTTACGATGACCATGGAATACTAATCCTTGTTCTTCCCGGATAGAGAACTGTATCTATAATATGTCTTCTCATCATCATATTTTTCTTTATCACTTTCTTTCCTGTTGTCATGAGGCCAGCCAAAACTGTTCTGATGTTGAACATAGAGAATTGGGCAAAGAAAATAACTTTCTCTACTCTTTTGCAAGTGGTACTTTTTTTCATGTTTTTCAATTTTGTATATATCTTCAGCGAGATTCTTGCAACCAGTTTTGGGATCACTCCAACCATTTGACCAATTGGCTAAAAGCCAACTGGCAAAACGTCGCATAGTGTTCGTTTCTGATGGGTAAAGCAGCCACGATCTAACCAACCATTTTGTACCAAGATGTACTGAAGTGACGTCCAGTTCTATCTTCTGGAAAACTATCAAAAATTATGTTTGAGACGAGGCTGACTAGGGACTATCGTGAGAAAAGTGCATACAAAATCATGTGTTTCATAAAACGTGTAGATCTTTTGGATATTCCATATGTGAATTAATGGACTCTCATAGTCTGTATCATCTCTGTCCTCTGGTCGATAGTGGTTATATTTGTGAGGGACTTCACTTCAACTGCCTTGCAGATGCAGTAGAAAGGATGCCATCAAAAGTCTGTATGTGGGCTGATTTCCAAGTAACACTGAGATGAACTGTGTTCACTTTGCTGTAATACCTTTTAGAAGGCATGAATCTATCTCTTCTCCCCCCAACCATTGGTAAATAGTAACCATGGTCAGCAACCAATCTTGGAGATGCACAACTTTGATTCCAAATCAGACTGAAGAGAAATGGTCTCCATCAGACTATTTCACCTTCGGCATACCCATGATGAAATCATCTGTGGTCCCTAACAACTCTTCATTGGGTTATTTGAGAAGAAAAAAATATTTAGCTCAAGAAGGTTAGAGAATTGATCTGCTGAAATGTTGTGATAAAAACAAAGATAAGACTCTCCCCCCCCCCCGGCCCTAAAGAAAAAAAAAAAAAAAAATCACTCAATGAAAAAAATCTTGAGGCAATAGTAGCCATCAGATTTGAACGTTGAATATGTTTGTATGATCATATGGCAGGTCTTATTTGAAAAAATTTTTTTTTCATTTCTTAATAACTTTACTCTTTTGGTGGTTTGTTACTTTTTAAATGATCTTGTATCTTTGGAACTATCCTTTGTGCAGTAAAGTCTGATAATGTTTGAGAGCTGCTTCAGGATCTTGGATGGGTATGGAGATTGATAATACATTAAAATTTTTACGTTGGCTTATCACGTAACAGGAATAAGGTGTCAGAATCTGACATCATGATAAACTTCCAGTTCCAACTGGTATGGAATTCACAATGGATATATCAAAGATTAGATAACCTGATGGAGTCCATTTCTCTCCTGGCTGCTGTTGGAATTGGTTGTCCTTCCTCTAAACTGGTTTCCAACCATGGCTAGAAAGCCAAGTCTGGCGTACTATTCTACCCTTAGCTGGAGGAGCAGGTGCCTTTTCTGATGGCACTAGTGTGAAGACAAACTGTCCCAGCCAGGGTTTGAACTCGACTTGCAGAGTTCATTCTCTGTGTTGTCAACTGTACGGCCACTCCGCATCTCCCACTGCATTTGACACAGTGTAATATCTGCTTTCCAATGGATTTCCTTTCTTATATTTATTTGATCGATTCTCATTTAATTTTATTGAATAATGTTCCCTTGTTCTTTAGGAACAAAATATCAACATTTTAGAATCAAATACCCTGCAAAAATAGGCTCAGGTAGTAGTAGTAGTAGTAGTTTTTTGGTAATCATCTTTGTAAGAGAGAATTCCTGAATCATTTTTTAAGGCATATAAATTTAGATTTCTGTGCCGGTAACAGTTATCCCATTCCACTCCTGCATCTAAGAGCAATGTGTTGTATCTGTCTGCTCATTGGAAAGTGTTGCATTAAGAAAGAGAATATATATGTAGATATATATATATATATATATATATATATATATGGATTTTCATTTCCAAGCTATGCATTGTATGTATTTTCATTTTGTGGGTTTTCTGTTGTCAAGTTATGTGTAGTATTCATTTTTATTTTGTGATATTTCTTTTGTTTGAAATACTGAGTATAATTTCATTAATCATGTTTTGGATGGATATTATATTTTGTTTTCATCTGGACTTCATTGTAACTGAATGGAATCGTTTTGTTCTTCTGCGATACATTTGTGTAGTTCTTGGAGTAAATGTTGTCTTGTAGGATATGTAGTTGGTTCTCAATAGTGAATGACTTGTAACATCTTTCATTGTTGTCGGGATCTTTCCTACCAAATTGTTTATTTACATCAGTAGTGTTAGTATATTTCTATTGACTGGTAGATTCATGAACTGATTTTACAAATGGAAGTCTGTTAACTGGATTTAAAAAAATTTTTCCAAAATAACATAGTGTAAGGGAAGTAATTTTTCATTTGAATTCCCTATTACGAATTTAAGAGTTAAGATAAAAATGTATGTTTTTTGTAATGAGGTTGCACTTGAACTTTCTTGTAAAACTGTTAACCAGCTCATTTGAGACATTTTGATTGCTTTAAATAGGGAGTTAGTAATACATTGATTTATTTGAAGTGTTGTCTTAATGTTGGTTATTTTTGTATTCACAACACTGTTTCCTATTCACATTCCTTGATCTCAACAATTATTGCATGTTTTTGTGTTTTGTATTCAAGCAGATACTGCATTAGAATTATTGACCTCTATTTCATCTTGGTTTTGCTTTGTATTTCTTGAGGCTTAAAATGTCAGAATCAGCCACGTACTCCATTTTCCTTTCATATCGTAAGCCGTTACTGGTGTCATCCGATTCTTATTATCATCCCTCCCAAGGCCATCTATTTATTCTCATCACCCCTGCCTCCATGTCATCTATTCTTATGATTCCATTTCACCCATCAAAAAAAATATTCACACATTGTCCATAAAAAGAATATTAACTTTCATCACATAACAAGATTTTTTAAAAAGTTGCCGTGTATTCTCAACCCAGATCACTGAAATCCTTTTTAGACTTCTTTGACATATATATCCTTAGATTTCTACTCTATATAAAGCTGGTAGATCTATTTCAGAAGTCTATTGGGACATTTTTATTTCAGCATTAAGCACCTTAATAGGTTAATCTTGAAAGGCTTAACTATTCTACTCTGCACCTACCAAAAACATATTTACTTTGCCAACTTTTTCTAAACCTTGCTATCATGATTTATTTTCATACTCAAACTGATTCCATGATATTGGTTTATAATTCCCGAGTCTTCTAGTTGTCAGGTTTTTTATTTTTATTAGTTTGACCATCCTGGCCTCTGATCATCAACAGGTGTCTTTAAACAGGTGCTGGATAACATGCCCTAGTATACTGTAAATATTTTTTCAAAAAGTCTGCTGACATCTTGTATAGATTTAGGGCATAAAGGGCCCCTTGCTCACCTCGCTCTCAAACATTCAATTGGCATAAGTACTTACTATGGATAATACTTTTTTTTTATTGGAAAGAATGGATAATCCATGAGAGATTATCTATTTGTCTCTTTTCAACATCCATATGAACATCAAAGCCTGAAACAAGCTATCTTTACTTTTCCATTGCAAATTGGGAAGTAAAGCCAGTTGATTTAAAGGTACAACAACCAAATTTACAAATATGCCATGCTAATTGAGAAGACAAGCAAACTGAATCGTGGTATGAATTTTCAATTTGCTTGGCGTATTTTTTTCTTCATTCGCTTCCTTTACTTATTTGCTCGAGAAAAGGGATAAAAATGTTCATACAGGTCTTGATTGGTCAATTAGATGAAAGTGTTTTTTCTCTTTTGAATTATCAATTAGAAAAGGAGAAGAAGCTGAAGCTGTTTTCTTTCTTTTTCCCCAGTGAAAATTAAAAGTGTATGTTTCACCTATCAAAGGTTAAATTCTCTTCAATTTGACTTTTTCATTTCACCTTTCAAAGAGAGGAATGAACATCATCATCATTGGTTCCTGTAGAAACTTTCCTGGAGCATAGGGCCACATTGGAGTATCCATTGCTTTCTTTTGTATATCTTGGCCGTATCATTTTTTTTTTTTTTTTTTTTTAGATTTTCACTGGAACCTTTCAGAGAACAATTATGTGTTCATTCAATGTTAAAAATGGCAAACAAATGAGAAGAAATAAGAGAATTCATGAAAAAACTAAACAAATAAATACATGGATTGTATGGTTCTTGTTTTGAATAAGATGAATTGTTTGCTGCTTTTTAACATCAAGTGGGTGTGTGAAACTCTGCTCCCCCCCCATAATTTGGAAGAAAAGAAAACCAAACCAACATGATAGATATAGACGTATTTATTGATAAATCCATTGTTCTCCTTTGAAAATATCTTTTTGAGAATGATTTTTTTGTTTTTGTTCATTCATAGAAAAATAAAAGCGTATTTATTCAATCTATTCTTGAGCCTTTTTCAATTTCTGTCGGTAAATTGTAAATTCACTAATATATCAAGTGACCGATAAAGGTTTGTATTTTATGAAACTCAGTGTTGCCAACTTTGAAATATTTTCATGGTAGTTTGACTGGCAAAAAGCCCAAAAGATGTTAAAAATGGCCAAAATGTTTGAGCACTTCAACACTACTTATTTCATTTTATTTCTTTTATTTTTATTTTCACTGCCAAATTGTCATTTGACAAAAACGGAATCTCATCTTAAGATGAGATTTAACATGCACACGTCAGGTCAGAAAGTATTGAGTTTGAATGGATGTAGGTAAACATGTCGGACATGGTTTACATTCTCAACTTTTGAATTTAAGTGAAGGTTTTTTTTTTACTGAACAACGACCCTATAATTGACATCTTGACTATAGTCAATTCAGTCATAAAGAAAGGCCAATACTGATAATATCACTCACTTGGACATTTGTCAAATACAAAATATAGGCCTTCCTCCTGATGAACACTTCTATGGATTTTAATGAACTCTTCTATTGATTTGTGACTTTTGTAAAAGTTGTTTGTTTTCATTTTGTTTTTTTCTCACAAAGTCATCAAATGCCTTGATTATGGTTTTGAGCTCAACTATATTTCAAGATATCCAATTTACTAGGCTTTTCTTCTCTATCTTGATCTTTGTCAAGATAAAGCACTTATATTCAAATACCAACTCAATTGAATTTTGCCATATCAATGTTTTTGAACCAAAGTATTGTCACACCCATGTTCAGGATGTTGCAAGGTTTTGAAATTGAAATACCGAGGCAGACAATATTGACAACTTGTAAAATCATGTGTTAAATATCTCCATAAAAAAAAGACTTCTTAAATTCAAAAATAATTTCTCAATATTTTGGTGCATTTCTAAAATTCTTTTGTATTTTTCGGGAAGCACCAAAAATTTCTCTTAACTTATTTTTTTACAAGATATAGTGTGGTATCGGATGAAACGATAGTGCTAGAACCTGAAGTGGCCTCTGATTATTTGGAAATTTAGATTAACTATTGAATTCATTTGAGAAAATTTGAAAGTCGATATCAAGAAGGAAAATTTCCAACAAAAGTTGTCTTCCTTTCATCCTGTGAATTTTAAAAATTTATTCTCAGAAAAGTTTCATTTTCTATTTTATTCACCTTTTAGTTCGACTGTCAATTAAGAGTATTATGAAGCAGTTTATGGTATTAAGAGCTAAGACTAAATTGGGACTGACAGGACAAAAAAAAGGAGAATCATCTATTAGAGTAAAGCAATAGATAGAAAATGGAAGAGGAAAGATGAGATATTGACAGTGGTAGATACACATCCCACTGGAGATTAAACTGTCACCCCAACACTTAAAAAGATGGAAACTTGAATACATTTTCATGTCTAACACTTTTTATACATCCAGTCTCTTCATTTTATTGAAGATGAGGAAAAGACTAACCACAAATTGATAAGTCTGGTTCACTTGGGATTTTCTCTTGAAAATCTGTGAATAAATCTTTTAAAAAAGGAAACAAAACAAACGTATGCAGAAAGCACATGTAATCTCACACCAAAAATGTCATTTATTACTCACTAACATAGTACTTCTCAAATAGCAGGATTACTTATACTGATAAATTGTGTAAATATATATCTTAGTATAAGTGTATTTAATCCAAAGGATAAACTCTTTTTCTGTCAACTTGAAAAAAAGATAAACCCAAATAACTGATGACATGAATTGTCTTTTTGAGGATGTAGAGAAATGTTTAAGAAAAACAAAAAAAAACAACAAAAAAAACAACAAAAAACAAAAAACACACATCCCAAAGACTGGTTGGAATAAAAACAGAAAGTAAATCTAAAAACCTTTTGTGAAAAATCTTTTGGTAGGTTTCCAGTAAAAAAACACACCATCACCTCCATGTGTAATACTGACTGATTTCCCCCCCCCTCCAAATCTGCAGCCTGGTTCCTTTTATTTATTTTATTTTGAGTTGTCTTCCCCTTATCGGAGATATATGAATGACAATTCTGGAAATACTTGTTGGGGTGGGGGAAAATACTGAATGATTTTTTTTTCTTTTTTTTTTTCTCCAAATCTGCAGCCTGGTTCCTTTTATCTTCTGGTTATAAAGACTATCTATATACACCTTTCTTGGCCCCACCTGTATTTAAAAAAAAAAAATGATCCTAGAAATTCTTTGCTTTATTTTTTTATTCTCTACAAATAAAATTTGTGTTCAATAAAGGAAGTGATGTTTAAATTTTTACAGCAGTGTACATTTTTGTTGTTTGTTCATCTCTCGAGATTCTTTGTGGAGCATATGTAAGTGAGCCTTGTTTGAAAAAGTAAATATATAGTACCAAATAATATCAAGATACAATGACAAAAACTATATAATGAAAAGGTGTTATATTAACAAAGCACCTGGCAGTGTTGCTCAAACTGTATTGTTTTTAAAATCCCTGAAACGGTTACATGGTTAACAACCGATGATCCCCACAAGAGACAATTTATACATTGTACCATGATTAGGAAATATTTGTGAAATAGGGAAAAAACACTTGAGAAAATTACATAAATTGCATTGAGAGATAATAGGAAATGGGTGACTGAAATGAGCCCCAAAAAATCAATTGGAAAAGTTTTTTAATGTTTAATGTTCAAAACTGTAAAGCTTTCTAGACATGTATATATATCATAATTATTGTGTCATCCACAGACAGCTGTTTTGTTATATTACAACTCTTCAGTGACTAAACTATCTATTATCCCATCTAGTACCACGAGGTAGGATTGAAACTTTCGCTTCAGACCCAGGGGCTGGCATCTTACCTAACTGTAGATGGTGGCTACAGTTGTTCAAACATTTTGTCGCTTCATCTTCAATACGCAACGATTCACCTGTACATCTACTTGATTGCAATTCAAATTATGTTTAATTATTGGCCACAGTATCAAATCAAGGAAAAAGTCTTTGTTAGGCCGAGTTTTCTGGCATCACCGTGCCAGACCTAATGACTTTTATTCCATTCAAAGTGCTCGTTCAGTCTGTACCAATATTGCAGGTGGTTAGGGCGGACATTCTCTCTTCGAGTAGTGTCTCCGAATCCATATTAATGGTAAGGCTCCTGCGGAGCCGCTCCCAGTCACTGTTTTGAGTGAAATAGATCGGAGTAAAGGGTGCAATCTTGAGTGGTATTTCGCATTCCTCTAGGATAATTGGAACGATAGTCTTTTCCTTCAGTTTTGTTTCAATAGCTGAGATGAGCATTATATCGCAGAAATATTTCTGGTAATTGTCCTCGATATAATTTGGTGTCAGGACCATCAGAAGCTTTCGACTTTGTGTTATCCCTTCCAGCATGCTGTCTATTATTTTCTTACCGGGTACAAAATCTCTGCTCGGTATGAAACCTAAAGAACAAAATGAAAAATTACTGTCTATAGTTTTGACAAAGTTCATTAACATTAAAAGAGTTTTTATTTCAGATCACCAAACTCCTTGTTGTTAGTTTGGTAACACAACGTCTCGGTCGATCCATCTGCTTGCGGGGAGAAAAGAAAAGGAAGAAGGACGAGAAAAAGAAAAGACTATGTTCAAAACCTGTAACGTTCTTCTTACAATTTTTGACTGCATTTCACAACATCTATTTCTGCAATAAAAATGTTTCTTTTTGATTTTTCAAGTTAATCCTTGTTAAAATGTCCGAAACAAGAATCTAATCATTGCATCAAAAATAGAAGGAAAAAATATCGTCCTCAAGGCAATATAAATCATTGGCAAAAGAAAAAGTTTACATATACATACACACACACACACACATATATATATATATATATATATATATATACACACAAATTATAAATTGCGTTATATTCTTTAGAAACTTTTTTGAAATGGTTGTTACATGGTTAATGTATCATTCAATTTAAACCATGTGAATAGAATAAACAATTAAAGAGAATGGATCTGCTGTAGGAATTGAACCTGCCACCCGACATCAACATGGCGATGCACTTACCATTGTGCTGAACAGCCTGCCTGTAATGCAAAGGCCAAATAACTGATTCCAACCCAAAGTCTCATTCTGTTTATTCTCTGGCTTTTTAACGTAACAGTATGTATTTGAGAAATGGACATTTTGGTTTGACAGAATGAATTGCAAATCGTATTATGTCATGTAGAGGCTTATCTGAAATGATTTCCTTAGGCAGAAGTAATTATTTGAGGGAAAATAACACAGATGAGGATACTAGTTAGAATAACTAGTTGGATAACGACAAAGTTTCATCTCAGAATATCGAAAAACATTTATCAATATTGTTTCGCTTGCTAAGCACAAAGGAATTACTGACACTCACCTTTAAATTTTATTTCGTCACAAAATTCCTCTAGCCGTGGCAGCAGCATACTATTAACCCAGTCCTTGTCTTTTGCTCCATGAGAAACAAAAAAATCGTACTTAAATTGCTCAGTGATTTCTGCTCTCTGTGATTTCAGGATCTCCACTGGTCCATTAATGATAGATTCCGGATCGTTTCTTTCTTGAAGCTTTCTTTTGAATTCTCTCTCTAGATCTCTATAGGATTCTGTCGGATTCTGGATGGAGGTCTTGTTCAACACTTCCTCAATGAGTTTTTCACAACCTCTCACATCCCATTCAATCATATTTTGGACCAAATCAGTCAGCATTTCAGGTTCATGTTGGCACATTGTATCAATAGCTTCTGTAACCCATTCGTCACAACCTCTTTTCTTCGCTTCTTTCAACATGAAGCGGAATTCACTCAGTAAGTTTTTATCCTGTTCTTTCTCGTAAAAAGCAAAAAAACACTTGCAAAGGTTTAGAAACACCCAAGGAAATTTCTGAGACCAAGCGTTCAGTTCCAGTGCAGTTTTCAGAGATTCAATAGCTTTTCTATATTTGCCAATATACGGGTAGTATCTTCCGAAACTACTGTAAATCCTAAACTCTTTAGTTATACACCACTTGTTCAATGCCTCGTTAAGAATTTCCAGGGCTTCATATATTAAACTTTTGTTCTGGCAATGAAATCTTATGCAGGATTCTTCTGAAGGCATTGCTCTCAGAAAACAAAGTAGGGCCATAAACATCATAGAAAATCCTATTTTACTAGATTCTGTATACGTGGACTGGAGACACAGTTTCATATCGTTGTAAGCAAGCTCCAAATACTCCATAGATTGGTCCTTATCGGATATTTCTGTGCTATAGAAATATGCTAAACTTCGGTTTGAGTAGGATCCCCAGTTGATATCTATATCTGGATTTAGATTGATAGATTCATTAAAAAGCTCTATCGCTTTGAAATATTCCTTCCTCTGACTTCGGTATAATCCACACTTCTGGGAAATTTTGGAGCTTTCTGGAAAAATCATTTTCGCCTGGTTACACATAAAATCCAAATTTTGATTTCTAATTTTTTCTGGTAGTTGGCCAGGGTCTATGCACAGTGTGCATGACAAATAAAGATTAGTATAATAGATATATGATTTGGCAACATAATATTTCAGAGGTTCATCTAAATCTTCATGGGGGTACAGATTTTTGATCACATTCAAATAGGCTTCCAACCCTCTAATACAGTTTTCTAAGCGTCTACTGCCATCATCACCAATCACTTCTCTGAAATTATCCAGTCTGCTCCTGGAGAAGGCTAGCTGCCATTCCCAGATCGAAATCTCTTCTTGGGAACAGTTTGAGTTTTCAAGTATTTTAATTCCTGTCTCGAACTTTTCAACAGCAGATTCCAATAGATCTATTTCCGTCTCGTAGGGTGCCTCGGGAATCGCATTGACCACTTTATAAGTTTTCACAAGCAAGTTGCTGGCATTGTTTGTCTGTCCTGAGCGCTTATCTTTCATATCAAGTTGTTTCCAAGTGTCTTTTAGAAGAGCCGACGGTTTGTTATGCTTGCCTGTGAAATCATGGACCATAGCAAATGCCTGGCCTAAAATACTTTTTGCCTGCAACAGTGTGTCATCTTTGTATAACTCGAGTTGTTTTCTGTACTCATCAGATTCCCCCTCACGGTCCATTTTTTTGTAGACATGAATCAAGTCGGCAAGAATGTTCAGATCTTTTGGAAATTCTGTGATTAATTTCTCTAAAAACAAACAAGCTTTCATCTTGCCCAAGTCCATATGGAATAACAACAGTGCTTCCAGATTGTAAATTGCTGGTAATATGTAAATTGGTTTTCTCTTATGATTATAAGTCAATTTTTTGCATTTGACTTTCAAATAGTGGTTGCTCAACCTGTCCTCAAATTTCAAGCCAATGCCAAACAATCCAGGTTTGAAAGTCCTTAACGCCATAACTCTGAAAAGAGAAACAAATTTACGACAATGACTATAACTACAATTCAGGGTCTGCCTATTACACCGGCAGGATGACAAATGGGGTGGGACAAAAGTATATCTAGAATACTCAAAGGTCAGATGGGGGAGAGATGAGAGAGAATAGAACTAAGGGTATAAAAAAGGGTTTCCCAAACTACTAGCAAATAAAGTGACTTGGCTTACACTTTTGGCTAAAATGACATTGAATTTCAACCTGTCCCCCTGCTAAAAATGGCTAATAGTTAGGCCCCCCCCCCCCCGGCACTGAAGTTAAGAATATTATATCATCTTTATCAATTGTGGTTAACAGTGTCATTTGCACTAATCTATTTTGAATGTTTTTAATATTGCAAAATCATGTTTTTATTCCATGAAACAGAGAAAGAGTCAAAGAGAAACGATATATGTAGACTATTTCTAAAACAATACAACTACCGAGCCCAGAGCATAGGACAAGGGATGAATCAAATTAATGGAGGGGTGTGCCACTCTGAAAAAAAAACAAGAATGTTTAAAACTTATAGATAGTATCAACATTTAAATAAATGAAACTCTCTTAGAAACATAAAAAAGATTGGGGAAACAACTTGAAGACCAACGAATCGTGCAATATCTCACGGTCATAATTCTAGGCAAAGAAAACGAAAAACAAAAACTCTCAGTAGTCCGATTTAATCAGCAGCCCATTGATATGTTCTTTTCTTTTTTTCTCCTCAGAGGGTAAGGTTGATATGACAACTATTGACTTTTCAGATATAGAGGATTCTCTGCAAGTGAGGGAAGAAAAGCCCCTGGTAAGGGCACAACATTTTTTCATCCATTTTCTAAGGCTTCTTTCATTGTTTCATGTTGCTGGGAGAAAAACAAAAGACATTGGTGTAAGCAAATAACACTGTTAAGATCTGTTTTAAATAGCAATGCCTGAACATAAATCATACATAAGTTTTTATTGCCAGAACAAAAATTTAATATATGAAGCCCTGGAAATTCTTAACGAGGCATTGAACAAGTGGGACATAACTAAAGAGTGTAGGATTTGCGATAGTTTCGGAAGATGCTACCCATATATTGGCAAATATAGAAAAGCTGTGTCCATTGAGTAGACATGCCAAATTTGATTGGGCTGCACCCATGTTTAGGTACTTTTTAGTGTGTCAGACTAATGCACAAACACAGCCATCTCTGCAGAATTTCGACACCCCATTTTGAAATGTGATTTAAAGTTTTAAAACTATTACCCGTATGTTTTGTTATTTTTTTTTTGCTTGTAGGAATAAAAAGTTCATAAATTTGTCTGGATGAGGGAAGATGAAAAATCCAACCTAGAATTGTGCACTAAAAAGTCAATAATACAGTTTAGAAATAGAAAATTGAGAAGATTTTTCAAATTCAGCACCATTTTGACAAATCTTTTTTGAAAAAAAATCCAACTCTATAATTCAAAAAAAAGTACTAAAAATACAGTATTAAAAAACCACTAAAAATAAAGTATTACAAAATATTAAAATTGAATATTTAAAAAAATAGTAAAAAATTAATTTCAAAAAATACTAAAAATAGAGTATTTAAAAAAACTGTGAATAAAGTATTTAAAACAACTCAAAATAAAGTATTTGAAAATACTCAAAATAAAGTATTTAAACAATACTCAAAATTTGAAATTACTAAAAATAAAGTATTTGAAAAAATACCAAGAATATAATATCATTTCTATAAATTTGATTAAATTATAAATACAGGTTGGGAAATACTGCACAAAAATTGCACAGATTGTGTAGTTGTGGAAGACAAAGGGTTTTGAAGCTAGTTTAAGCTAATATAAAATTATTTTCATTTTTAATTAGAAATAAAAGAGCCGCTTCAGTTGTTGAAATGTATTTCTCTTCAGACGAGCCTTTAACAAGGAAGCATTTTAGTAGTGACCCGTTCGGTCTGGGAGAATTTAATATCTGGGATTTGCACGGAAGCGCAGCAAATGCTAGATATTGATTTTGTACAAAGGGACTAAGGTGTCAAAAGGTCAACTTGTCTAGACAAGTAAGGGAGTGATTCTGAAAATTGAACCCATAACCCTAGTTGCCTTGCGATTATAACAATAAGAATAATACTTTATTCTGAGTGCTTTCTTCAATACAGACATCATTTTTCAAAATTTTATCTCAAATATCACCATGTCACCGAAATGTTTATTTTGCAGTTGAAAACTTTATTTTCTACGTTGAAAAATGTTTTTATTTTGAAAAGACAAATATTTGACTTCGTCGCAAAAACAAGGGAAAAATTGAGAACAAAATTCTTTCAACTTTAATTGTGTCTTTCAAAATGAGGTTCCCACATGCCGCGGATACAGAAGCTTAGATGCTACCATCAACAGCAAAATACTTCATTAACTGAAGTACTCGTTTGTCAAAGTGAAAAAAAGGTTACTTACCTGGGTGAAAAATACTTTTCATGCGAAAAGTTCTGTTTTCACGACACGTATAGGCATCAAGGCAAGCAATGACCTATTCACGTAATCTACCTAACAAGTGTAACAAAATGTAAAGTGACTACTGACCTAATGAGAAGTACGGATTTTTTTTTTTTTTTTTCAACACTTAAAATATTTCTTAAAAATTTAGAAAAATTCATTTAATTTATTTATAAGTCATAAATAAGCGTCCAAGTACATTTTTCAATTATAACATCACGTTTTCAAAGCTAATACGAAATGGAAACTCATTACGATAATGGTACATGGATTTCATCATGACAAGTAGTTCTATTACGAATGGCAAGATGTAACCCCCCCTCCTGTTTTCTGCGAAAAAGAAACTGAATTTGTTTAAACAGTATAAATAGTTCTGCTTTGCGGTAAGGGATCCATTTCCCGATAAATCTTCCCGAGTGCGGCTGTCCTTGCTCCCACGATCACGGTATGTAGATATGAACAAAATTGTTTTTTGACATTTTAAAGTTTCATTCTGACTTTTGTCTTGATCTTCTCTTTATTTGATGCTATAATCTAAAAAGTATATTTTTTAACTCGTATGTAGGACCCGATAAAGTATATTGTTATCTTTGTATGGTCCAATTTTGGTTACAATTTTAAGAAAATTGCTCGTAGTTAGCTTTCATCGGGGAAAAAAAAAACAACTTTTCATCGTATTACAGAATTTATCAAAAAAGTTCTGTTATTGACTTGGAAAAAAAAGGTATTGCGACAATTAAATAATCTCATGGGAGATTTATTCATGGTTATTATCACAAGGAAGTAGCTCGTTGACATATATAGAAAGAAAACTTTTATTGGTATATCTGTCTCAACTAATGAACCCCGTTTCAAAGCATCAGTTGCTTGCTCTCAAGTCTCATAGGTGCCCGAATTTTCTTTCTTATCAATTACTGTAGATCAAAGATGTTGTTACCATTGGAAAGCTCTTTCGGGGGACACCAACTTTCAATTATTCGATTTTAAATTTTGTTGCCAAATTTGAATGAGTGAAAGTGTCATAGGGATTTTTCTCATTTCGTCCCGTTTATCACAGGTAGGCCTAGAATAATTATATTTTTCAAATCTCTAAGACATTTTTTTTCTCTAAGATTTTCCATGTTAAAATGGTATTCTTCGTTTAAGAGCGGCCCGGTGAAATCTCTATAAAGAATATATACGTTTTTTTTCTTTTCATTTTGTTTCTATTCAAAAGGTATTATTAAACGACACAAGAGACTTTGAACTAGAAGTAGATAATTAATGCCATGGATATTTTAGTTACAATAAAAGTCTTAACTTATTTAGTTTCTAAAAATGATTAAAAAACTATAAATTGATTGTTCTAGTCTCCCTGTGGCATACGGCACGAGTAAATGATTAAGATAACTTTAAATTTAACTCATTTGAATTTATAAAGATATCTAATTTTATTATTTGGACCTGTCTTCGTAGATACTAGTATCTGGATAGTCCAACATTCTCTAGGACTGAATCGGGTATTGGTAGGATGTGATCGGGCACGTTCAGATTTGAAAAAAAAGGGGTGGGGGCTGTAAATGTAGAAAAAAAAATTCCCCAGGATGGAAAATTGATTTTGAACTTTGTTAAAGTGGAAAAATTTGCCCTCGAACTGACTTTAAAAAAAAAAGACAAAACAAAATAATAATTCCACCTTTATTCTGACCCCTAATTATTTTAAATGAACTAATCTATTAATAATTCAAATGTCTAATTTACAGCTAGTAATAAAATCTTCATCTAAGCTGCTACTGTTAAAAAACGGCTTTTCCCATCGAAAATTGGGATTTCCCGGCAAAAGCTGTAAGCGAAAGATGCTTGGATAGAAAGTATTGGGTGACTCTAAGAGACTTTCAATCGAATAATTAGTCATCAGGCCTGACTGGTTATGTTGAAGACTCCCTCTAGTAATCTACTTTGTAGGGGTTTTTATGGTCTGGACAGGACTGCGTTACCTCGGGCAGCTTTGCACACACTCCTTGTCTGTCGAGAGAGGATCAGGTGTTATTGGTATCGATCAAATGTGATCTGGTCTGATACCTCATGAGATTGGTTGTATTTACAATGTAATTGTTATGCTCAACTGGACTGTAACTCTCTGCTAGATGGGAGGGGTTGCCTGAGGAGGTGGACTACATCTCCAAGTAGACCCCATCTCACAACCTTAATGGAAGTATAAAAAATCATTGAAATATCAAAGAAGTTTAAATAACAACTTTCACCAGGGAAGTCATTGAATACTATGAAGCCTCATTTACGTTAAATGGATGGTAAGTAACTGTCCAGTTTACCAATACAGTTACATTGTGAACAGAATCTTTAAAAAATCATTTAGTCTACAATGAATGGAGATGGATAAAAGATAGGAAACACACAATGTATAAAATGATACACTGACAAGAAAGTTGAACAATACGGATGGAATTAATTCAATTTTATTTAACAATACAATGTATACAAAGAGAGCTGTAAAGAAGATATCAGATGATTCTCTTTCAAGTACCGAGTCACTGATCAGTGGAATAATCTTTTACTGGTAAAAGTTCAGGCAACGATCCCGAACTTATCTGAAAACTGCCTGGATGGACTGTGAGAGCAAAAAGAAATTGTTTATAACCCTGATGTAGATTTCCATGCCATAAAATCTGCTTGCCGAACGAGCCTCAAAGCGATCAACATCAGTTAGTGATGGCCACTTGTACCAGGTTCTAAGGCTTTATCCCAGAATACTACTACTATTATCATGATTATTATTATCATTATAAGCAATTTTACACCTGTTGCTTGGTGGTTAGTACTGGAGGTTAAGTGACAGTAAGTCTCCCCAAGTCTCCAGCCCTCCTCTCTACTCTCTCATAGTCCAGAGCAGTGCTGTGGTTTACAGCTTCATGGTAGTTATGGCTGAAGGTTGAGTGACAGTAGGCCTCCTCAGGTCTTCAGCCCTCGTCTAATCTCATCCCTCCTCCACCCATCACAGCAGTGCTGTGTTTTGTACCGCCACTACCATTTGGGTATCTTTTCCCTCCTCCTCCGTTAGGCCAGTGCTAACTGCTGGGGTCATAGATCTTATTTTTCTAACACTTTCCTCGGTATTCGTGCAGTTCCTAGCAGTGCTATGGTCTCAATCCTTCTTTTATCCCTAGTTCCTACAATCTCGCTTTCAGTGTCTCTGGTATGGTTCCAAGTGTTCCTATTATTACTGGGATTACCCCGACTTTCATGTTCCACACCTTCTTCAATTCTCTTGCGAGATCCTAGTATTTTTACTCTATGGTCTGCCATATCTATTATTTGACAGGTTTTCCTCTTCTTGTCCACAATTACTAGGTGAGGTCTTCTCGTATAGATAGGTTGGTCTGTTTGGATGTCAAAATCTCAAAGTAATTTGTGACTTTCTCAAGGGCTGTCTCCGGTTTGTGCTGACACCACTTTTCCGCATATTTAAATCCCAGTTCCCGGTGTATCACTGTTGCTATTCTATCGTGTCCGTGTTTATACTCCTTCTGAGCTAGTTGACTACATTCACTAGTTTTGTTGTTTATAGTCTGATCTCTTTCACCACACAGGCAGCACTTGCTGTTTGTGTTCTGTCGATTGTTCTTTTGATATAGATTGTCCTGATACATTTGTTTTTGGCTGCCATGATGAGCGATTCCATTTCTCTCTTCAGGGTTCATTTTTGTAGCCATATCTCCTCGTCTGTCACATCATTGTTATTATTATTATCATCATCATTATTTAAAAAAATATTTTTTATAAATAGCATGCTGCTATAAAATGTTGGTCATGTAAAGATTTTTATTGAGTGACTAACTCTGACCTGTTTATATTTGTTTTACTAATTCCCAGTTTTATTGATCAGAAATGTTGAAATATGTTTCTATTTACGTGATTAGTAAGTATGAAGTTAAGTAGAGAAATCTAAGAGTGGTTATTCGGTATTTAGAATGCGAAATTTGTTTCTGACTTTGAAAGTAATGATACCTAAATTGACAATAATGGAAATAAAATGAAACTTTTTTTCTTTTTTCCCAGCGTGATATATTTGGTTGGTCATTAAACATACTCATTTCCATGTTGAAAAAGCTGTTTGCCTGATTTTACACGTTAACCGAGAAGACAGTCTTATTCTTCAGGATTTTACAAACGCGGTATGTATTATCATACAGAGAATGAAAACAGTTTATTATTCAAGAAGGCGTTGTTTTTTTGTTTTTTTTTTTTTCTCTCTTAGGGAGACCAATTAAATTTGCTTTCGGTATGGAAGTTCTAGAAAGTGGATATTCATGCTTTTGGATAAATTTTATTGTACATCTTATTGAACAACCGTAGCCACCAAAGGTGACAAAAAGTTCTATCCCTTTTTGCATGTGTGTTTGTATGTGTGTTGTAGTGCTCCTGGCCGTACAGTTTTGTCTGCAGATTTGAAAATTGGCAACAGTATTCCACTTGACTCATTTTGACAGGTTCATGAATAACATCTAGATTCTCCAGAATCGATCTGTTTTGTTTACTCTATTTTAAACATTTTCCAGTTGAAAAGCCCAGTGATGTCATGAATAGATCTTATTCTGACCATCTTTTCTTCAATGGTATTTTCTTTACATGACTTCAAAGTCTATTCATTTACCTATCATCACATGAACTTCAAATCGAAACCTCTTATCAACATTATTATATATTTCCAGCTCTACTCTAAAATAACTTGACTTTTCGAAGTTTAAAGTTGAATGCATTGAGCACTCTATGAAATAAATCCGTCACATATCGACACCACTTTATATTATGCTATACCACTGACCTGATCTGTACTATGTGAGTTTATGTGTATGTATATGTATATGTATATATATATATCTTCAGCTGCAATCTAATAGTAACTGAACATAGAAACAAATAACTACCAAAAAATGTTGAATTGAAATGTATTTATGATTTATTTAATGTTTTACATGTTTGTTACGACAAGGCTGAATTTTGATTATGAATTACTAAAACGTAACAAAAACATTATTTTTATTTTTTAAGACTTTTGAATCCAAGTAAGACAAGCCTTGATTTACATCATTTAGTAATCATTAGAAAGGTTTTTTGAAACTTTTTTAAATCTACTGAAATTTTATTGAATTTTTAAGAAAAAAAAATCAAACTATATTTCATCTCCATATGTAAAGATAAAAGTTGGCTTAGAAATACTATATTTTATTTTTGAGTTTTAAAATTGCTGATCTGGAGTGCAGTTCCAACCTTTACCATCTTGGTTTTTAGACTTAAGATGAAAATCTGACTTTAATTATCCAGGGTATTGTCTTTTAAATGACGTAAAAGTTTTTCGACCAAAAAGTATTTTTATTAAGATTTCAGTAGTGGGGGATATATTCATTAAAATAAATAATCCCATCAATTATTTTCAAGAGAAAGCTTTTAAAAAGTTTCTTTGTAACAATGTAATTGTGGAGGACAAAGGATTTTGTCTCCACGTGTTTGGTTCTTTGCGCTGCACACTGATGTCACTAGAAATATTGAAGGAAGAAAGTGAACGATAGTCACCTTGACAGAATGGTGAAGTTTGTAATTGTGGTTTCAACATTTACAAATGTTTAGACAAACAAATAAATCGTACATTTAATAAAGAGACATTTATAACAGTACAAGACTGAAAGGAAATGCGTGTAAGGAATCATAAGACTCACAACATGGATCCCCAGAGATCACATGCACAAAGAAAACTGGCAAAATACTAGATAGAGACATGAACTAGACAAATCTAGAAAGTATCAGCTGCGATGCCCATGAAAGAGAAGTGTGGCAAATCCAAGGGAGGGTTTATATCTAACGATAGACGTTAAGAGACCGATGATGGAAAATGTCTATACCAATGGATTTACAAATAAGATGATGTTTTCGATGTCATAATACCCGTCACCTGACGGTTAGACGTTGCATCTTCTTTTGGCATTGCTAGATTTGCTGGACTCTTATATTGGGTCACTTTAATTTGATTTTTCCTAGAGCTGAGTTCTAACATCCTATCATGGCGTAAATGAAATATATCAATGGAGCTATGTTCAGTATTTAGATATTTTTGTCATTATTACAGCCGTATTATGAGTTTGTTTCAATCCTTTTAGTAAAGGGACTATGAACAAGGATTCAGAAAAACAAAACATTGCTTTAAAAATAGTGATGAAAATTAAAAAAAACAAAACAAACCCTCAATAGAAATCATTGTGTGACCAAAGTCTTTTGGAATATTGTTGCCAAATTTCAAGTCTGTACAAAAACGGTATTATTGAAACTCTTTCCCAGCCAAAATTTTTATAAATCTTCTTGACGATGCAAATCTTGGATTTTTAAAACTTTCTTTTCATTCTGATGAGAATACATTTTTCTCTTTACAGGTGAAAACCCAGAAAATTTGCTAAGAGGAAGTACATGAGTATTGAAGAGCTCGTTGATGTCTCAAACTAAAACTGGAAATGAATTTGCTCATTATACAAGGAATAAGTAATTGGTATCCTTACTCCTCATTAAGGCATTCGAAAGTAAGGACTTAATTGATAGGATTCCTCCTAATTACTTTTTTATCAATTTAAGCTTTTTGTAAATTATTGGCAAGTGAGTAAAATGAGTGAGCGCAAATGTAAAGACACCTCTTCTTCGGACACACAAAAAACATCAGATAAACCTGATGAAAAGAAGAACGAAAAATCATATTTTGCTGCTGAAAATGATGATATGGCATCTGGGTTTTCAGCGATGAGTTCAGTAATAGTAAATAATCATCCTCGTCGGACGCCCTCAGACCCACTGACTGCATTCTTTCAGAAATTTTGGCCATAGGTGACTAGACAAGGAAGTATGTCACAAATAATTTCAAGCTTGTACATTTTGATTTTTTGTTTGAAATCAAAATCGAAGAAAGATACAGTTTTAAAGGAAGTACAAAATCATCATTTTGTCTTCAAAAAACCATGAAAAAAGATTTACTGAAAGCTTGTGTATCCATATTGTATTTGGAATAAAGACATTATGAAAAAAAGCGTGTTTTTTGATAATTTCCCTTTTTATATCTAAAATGAGAAGAAAACAGAAAAACGTGTGAAGCAACGATAACAGCCATTTCTTGATATTCTTGACATGTTATTATTCTCCTACAGATATCAATGAAGAAGTCTCGTTTAAAAGAATCTACTTGCATCTATGCTAATTCAATCTCTTTCAAATCTCAACATAATCTAAGGCGTGATTGATAAGCCAACTGTAACAAGTACATGTGAGTTAAAATCTCTGTTTGCATTATCAATATCATCAGAACACATAGTATCTGTAGCATGAAATTCTAAAGCCACATTTTCAAAATGCTCTGATTGAGTTGAAATCACAAACTTTTTCGTTGATCAATATTCAAGAAGAAGCCATAAAAAAGGGTCACATAAATTTCTATCCTCCCTATGGTATTACAGATTTGAAGTACTTCGGTGAGTTTGCACTTTTCATTTTTTTTTTTTTTTTGAAATCTATAACTTTTTTGAAAAAATGATAGTTCATGCTTCTGTTTTTGGATATTTTGTCTCGTAAATATTATTCTATATTTTTTTTTTCTTTTTCTTTAATTCGGTTAGTCCCTTTTTTCTGGACAAAATCGATGAGCTTCTTTTTTTCACAGGTTTAGTTAGTTCCCTTCTTATGGATTGAATATGTTAAGTTCTCTCAACAACTTTTTTCTTTACTAAAATCAAACTGTTCTAGCGACATAATGTGGAAAGTGGAGCCGTAATTGAGCACCATAGTTACCCAGGGGGGGAGGGTATCTATTTACAATGTAACTATCATGCTAAACTTGGCCCTTACTGTCTTCATCTTGATAGAACAATTTCATTTTAGCAAAGATTTTGAGAGAGAAACAATGCGGGGAATTAATCAGAAAAGAACTAACGAAATTTGTGCATAGACGGAACTAATTGAATTTATTGAAGAAAGGAATTCATCAAATATTTAGATAGTGAAATATTGCACGAAACACATGTTGTAAAGCGAAAAATTTTGGTTTACTTTGTGGAGAAATCATTTTTCAAAAACACAAAAATCGATCTGAATGTGGAGGGAAACTTTTGTACAGGTACAGGTTGAATCACTTGCTTCAATTGTTGTTTCCACCACTTGATGGCACCACTGTTAGCCACATTTTGAGCAGAAAAATTTGAGTCATTTTTCTTCTAAATTTGAGTGATATACATCGTAAACACAATAAATCAACAAACGAGTACCTATCTCATAATGTTACCTGTGGTTGACAACGTTTATGAGATGTCGCAATAAACAGTATATGTATTACATTTCAAGCAGCTTCTGCCAGAACTTCCAGTTGGAATAGAATGTAAAGAAAACAATATGTTTGGGGCAGGCTGGTACATTGTAAGCAGGGCTACTTGGTACACTGTAATTGTATGCAGTAGAGACAGAGGAAAAACAAAAAGCCTGCAAAATAACAAAACAAACTTCAAGCAAGTCATCAGCGTTGGCATTCTATCCTTATCGTTCCTTTTTTCCATCTTATTACAATGCATCATTGAGATCCACTCACATATGATTAGACTTCTGCTATAAGGTGATCATCGTATTCCCAAATCTTACTTTTACTCAAATACATTCTTCTGTCAGGTTTACAATTTTTGTATTTCTCAATAAAAACAAGATACTAATCTCATCTGTACCTATAAACAAGAGAACTAACTTTCCCAAATAGATTGTACCAACTATCCCACTGGTGGGGTATGTTGGTACACTTTTTTCTGAATGTTTAATTGATGAGTTTACAAACTTGACAAATGCTTCAGATTTGAACGAGCCGTCTAAAGCAAGTATCTCTTCCATGGTAACTTTTTGTCTTATTTGTGTTTAGATGAATTAATTTCCTAGGAAGTTACAGCCATCTAACTGGAAGATGCACCAACTAGCTCTGATCTTTTCTTATGGATTCCCCGCATTCTGTATCAGAATACCTGAAGAATAAGGTATGTACTCGGAAAATTCATGTATAAACATCCTTGGCTTTAGAAATGGGAGAAGTTCAAAATGATTTTTTCCTTTCTCTTCAGAGAAGAGAATACTAATTTTTGTTTGTTTTTTCTGAGAAAAGATTTTTCGTATAATTACCACTGGGTTGTTTAGCTCAGTGGTAAGTGCATCACTACGTTGAAGAGGCTACCCTATCAGTGGCAGGTTTGATTCCTGCAGGAGCCCCATTTTCTTTAATTGTTTATTCCATTTACACTGTTTAAGTTGAATGATATATTACCCATGTAACGATGGGAGATCATTTCAAGTAAGTTTCTTTATAATATAATGCAATTTATAATTCATAATTGTATTAATAAATTAGAGTGAAACAATTTTTATTACTTTTTTTTTATTGTATATTTCCATACCATTGCTACTTTGAGATTTAGAAAGTGATTAATAGTTACATTTTTAAATGGGCATGTGTGATTTAAAGAAAAATGAATTTTCAATGAAGAGTTTTGATATACAGATTATCAAAATCTCATGATACACAAATTATTCATATATTCATATCTCATGCCCAGATTCTTCAGATATAGATTTTTGATTTTAATTATTCCATTATCTATTGTACGTATTTATTGTATCATTCGAGAAGGATTGTTAGGAATGAAAGAGGACCTTTTTGGTTGACCCCCAACTGCCAGCGAATTAGAAGTCTTTGATTTGGACAAACACACGTCACCTTGCTAACTTACGAGAGGGTTCTATTTCCAATGTATTTCGAATATCAAAGGATGATCGTGAAGACAGGGTTATCAGTGGGATACCTAAACTGTCAAGTATAGGTGATGTACCACGCCCAAGTTTATGATCACAAAGAGCAAACTTGGGGGCCCTTCTCAATGCTGGAAAATGCCCAACGGAGACACTATTTAAATCACATGGGTTTATGACTAATATGCACCTCCTAAAGGGAGGAGAATTAGATGACTGGAGATAATCATGGCTGTTATGTATGAAATATTGCCTAGTCATTCATTTGTGATAGAGATGTGAGGACAGACATGATTTAGTAGCTGAGCACATTTGTGAAATGAAAGTGGCAATGTTTAGAAACAGTGATTGGTCCCAATAAAACGGTAAACTTGGAGTTGGCTGGGAAGATAGGTGAAATATCATTGATCCTAGAGAGGAGGAAAGGAAGGACCACCTGTACAGCCAGAAAAAAATATAGATGATATTGGTCATCAAATGGTAAATTGACAAGCATGAATTAAATTCGAGACAAATATTTATTCTTCCAAATGATTTATTTATGATGTACAAAAGCACAGAATGTTGAAAGTCACTTTCATTATTGTTGATCGTGCAGAGAGTGTGAAAAGTTGTCCATCTGCCTGATAAGGTTCAAATGTTATATCGCAATGAAATGCTCATTGAAAAAATAACTTTTACAAAAAATTTAAGCTTTTTATGTTATAGATACACACTGTAGACTGTTACCGAATGATAATATTTAAATAATATCATCAATGTCACAATGATCCTATCAACAATGGCACATCGTAGTGAGATTGACACTAGCGCAATACCACCAAAATGCTCTAATTTGGAGATGACATCAATATACAGACCAAGTCGCAACACAATATTAGTATGGGGTCTGCATTCATAAGCAGCTGATAATCTATATTGAAGGATTTCTCAAAGGAGATAACTTCAGGTATATTGAATGTTAATAGAGTGGTTTCTCTAATTCATTTAAAGATAATTACAAGATAAATTCTATACATAGGAAGTGTCTTTACATCGAGCTTAATGGCTGTCAAAGGTGGCATTTAGGTGAGTTTTTGTAAAATGCTCTTCGTCAAATTTTATCAAATTTATTTTTGTTTGCATTAACAAAGATGACATGTTCACTATTCTTTTAGCAAGGACTGTCAAGCTTACAATTTTTGTATAAATAACTGAAAGGTAATTATGAAGGTTAGCATCTTGAGGGTAGATATCTTTTTCAAGGGAGGTAACTCTTCAAAAAAACAAGGGAGATAACTACAACTAACAAAATCAGGACAATTAATAAAAAGAGAACAAAAAACATGACAAAAAATTACACATCAAATGAATAACCCATGATGAATAGCTCATTATGAATTTGAAATGCTCCAATTCGATGACTACATCATAGACGGCATGAATACTTAACAGCAATGGAAAGAAAATAAATTTTTTCATAGATGTCGGATATCACTATCATCAATTTGGTTTTAAAAGAAAAATTTTTCATTGAGCTTTGGTTTATCTCTAGATTTCTTTTCAAGAAAAACCAAAATATTTCTCAAAAATGGAAAAATTCCCAGTGGAATGAAGGCCATAATCATTCAAAACAGAAAAATTGGAAAAAAAAAAGTCTTAGATTCAAAGTATTCTCACTTTTTTGGTTATTTGCTCATAATTCGTTCAATGCATATGTATCTTGGAAAGGTTATCTCCCTTGATGCTAATCTTAACAATTACCTAAAAAAGCATTAATTATCATTGTCTGTTATCATACTCATAAGGCAACCAATATTTAATTAATAGACAAATTGCAATCATTGATGTTTAGATGTTTGTTCACATCATCATCAGGGAATACTGTGACTGAAAGTGACTTATGATAAAATTACAAATATTTTGATCAGTTCTTTTTTTCATTTTTTTTTCCATAGATTTTTGTTGCTTTAGCCGATCTGCTCTTCAGCTGTGGAAACTAGAAAATTGGAAGTGGGAGCCAATTTTTTTTTCTTCTTACCCTGAGACTCCTGAGAAATCAATCTTTCTTTCTTGTTACCCAACAGTTGCTAGAAATCAAATGGTGCAAAGGAAAAAAATTGAATTTAGTTTTCACTTCATTGTTTCTTTGTATCCTTCATTTACCATGTTTTGTGGCATGAGAGACGCAACCTGTTGAGTTCTGGGTAATATACCACACACACATGTGTATGTATATATATATATATATATATATATGATTGTATTGTGGATGTGAAGTCATCCAACTGAATGTAGATAAAAAAAATGACTATTGGAAGCTGAAGAGAAAAACTCAAGAGATAGGTACTATATTTTAGATATTTTTTATTATTCCGTGGGCGTATGTCTATGCATTTCAATGAGGGTCAGCTGTCTTTTTCAGAGAAAAAAAATATTTGCGGCGATTCACAGGGAAAAATTTCTTTTTGCTGTTTACAGGTTTGATGCTGAAGAAGAGAAGGTGGATATCTCTGTGTTGTTTGTTATTTTTTTTTTAGCAGGAGTGGGAATGGAAGTGTTTTTATCTGTGTAAACATTACAAATCTCCTACTAAACAGCACAGAAATATCCACCTTCTCTTCCTCAGGATCAAACATGTAAACAACAAATTTTTTTCTGTGAACCGCCATAAATATTTTTCTCTGAAAAAGATCACTGGCACCTGTCAAAATGCATCAAAATATGCCCATGGAATTATAACAAATTTTGAGTTGTAACACCTATCTCTTGAGTTTTCCTATTCACTTTGCAATTGTCATTTTCATACACACACACACATATATATATATATATATATATACATATTTATTCATTCTAAGGTTATCTGGATTGCTAAACTAAGGTGATTGTAGATCACAGGCTTGACCCCATGCTTGACCTTCACCATAAGGGTGCAAAGTGATTTTATGGGTCAGATTTTGCAAAAAAAAATCAAAATAAAAAAAACACATCTTATATGCAGCAAAATACAGTACCATATTTCCCAAGTGTTGAGGACTCTGCGACTTTAGGAATGCACCCCTATTTTGATTTGTAAAATTTTGATAAGAAAAATAGACAAAAAGTAACCTTCATTCTGCAAGATGCAGAGTGAATTTTTGAGACTCACTTTTTGGGAAAAAACGGAATTTTCGACACCAAGAAATACGGTAATTGGATGTTTGCACTCGAATAATTGAGCAATAATTTGAAGCACCCCTGCCCCCCTCCCAAGGGGCAAGGGCTTGGATAAGCACCGAAATAGAAACAATTAACCTCATTCTCTTGGGCTGTAAATGAAATACTGATTACCCGAATCATATTAGAATCATTTTCTTTCATTCATGAGAGAAGGAGTGGGGGGGGGGGGTATGAACAATTAATAAAACCAAGCAAATAAGACTCCCCCCATCCTCCAAGAGAAAATAAAAAAAGCAATCTAGATTAGCACAAATATATAGAGATTAGCTTTTCTCTCTCATAGCAAGGAATTTTTTTTTCAAGAAAACTTTTGAATTTCTGTATTAAACACATTTGCGTCGCATTTCTATTGTAAATGAAACACCTAAGTCCCATCCCCAGGCTCGGCATCGAATGATTATGTCATTTTTGAGGGTTGAAATGCATCACAAATAATGAACTGAGTGACAGGAGAAAAGTTTTTTCCAGTATCACTCATGGCAGCGAAGAGAGACGGGTGTTGTCAATGTCATCAGGGTGGAGGGTGTCTTCTGATCCGTCCAGAAGGAAATTTGACAACAGAGGGTCTTTGTTTAGTCAAGTCCGCTTTCAGCTAATTTATATTCTGTGCCAACCTTTTCAGTGACTCCAGCTCTCAGTAAGTTTAATTTACGTGAGCAAATGTAAACACTTTCATAAATAGTTTAACGGGTCTGGTTAGTCACTCAATAGAAACAGTCACGCAACCAACAGTACCGTGTTGGAATAAAAAAATTTTTTTAAATTGAAAAAAAAAAAAAAAAAGGTGATCAATGGAAGAATTACCATTCTTGCATTTTGTTGTGCAGTGATCACTAAAAAAAAACTGAATTTTCAAAAAACAAGCTTGGTTGCTGCCAGACAAACTAATCCCCCCCTCCACTAAAAATCTTTTTGAGTTCTCTAGCTCGATTAGTGCAGCCTGTATACATGATACATACACAACCAGCTAGCTGGACTAACTTGAAACCTGAAGAAACCTATGTTGACTGTTTCTAATAAAATCATGATGGAATATTTAGTGAAAGCGGGTTCAACATTTTCATTTTTCAATATGCTTCCAGATATATTTCAGAACAAAAAAAGGAATTTGTTTATTTTTGAGTTTCAAATAACTGTGAGACTTGTAGTGATCAAATCAAAATGCAGCAACCATGATTTCCTATGCTTGGTCGATATCCATGTATCGTATTATGTACTGTATGTAAAAACTTACTGAGAATGGGAATGACTGAAACAGTCAGCGTTAAAAGTGGGTGCAACCCAGAAAAGTCATCTCGCTCGATCCAGTTGGATTTAAGATATCTGTTGGTAAATAAAAGAGAAAAGAAAAAAAAGGGATAAAATAATCCAAAAGCTTGATTTTTTTTTTCTTCTTTTCTTAAACAACTGCTTTCATTGATATAACTGATTTTTCTCCTACAATTTACCTCCAAGTAACTTTTTTTATTTTTTATCTTATGATAAAGAATAAGTTCCCAGTGAGAATCAAACTCAATGGTAAGAGTGATCTGACGTTAAACAGAGTAACCCTCTGGCATAGAGGGTCAGGAGTTCAATTTTGGCAGGGAACTTATTCTTCATTCTGATTCGCACTATAGATTTATTAGCATACTGCTGAAGAGAAACCATAGTTTAGCTGTGAAAAAAAAGCAGCAAAAATTGAGATGAACATAAATAGTATCAGAAAAATTTATAATAATGATTTACAATAACTCGTCTAGTAAAATGAATTGATTAATTGTACAACTTTTATATTTTTCTTATCTTCTCAAGGTACTATTATTATAGCCATGAGGCAGGCCTTTTCATACTAAACTTCTCACTATAATTAGTCATCTAGTAAAGATTGATCTTACTACAATAGCTACAATAAACCACCTCTTTTTTTCTTCCAAAATAGCTCCAAAACGTAAATGTAAACCTTGTTGTTCACCTCACATTGGCTATGCATATGGGCAATCATAGGCCTCAGGGTTAAATTTGGTCCATGGCAACATTTTTTATGGCCTGTAGCCAACGAAAGCATTTATTGAAAATCTAACATAATTTTTCTCAGACAGTCAATTTTATAATTTATATCATAATATCATAATTGTTTTGGCTTCACAAATCAAAAACGTAATAACTAATTCATGTTTGTCGGAAAAAAAAAATTAAGTATGCTCTTCGTGATATGATTGACTTTTTTTTTTAAAGAGATTGTGCGGCCTGAATAGAGAAGAAAAATATCTCAAGTGAACTGCTAGATCTAAAGGGTTTCCCATGCTTAACATAACCTTAGCTGCCCAGCCTCAAATTGGCAAGGACTTTGAGCGTAGGAAGAGAAAAAGACACCCCAAAAAACTGGGACATTTTTTTTCCTCAAATATTCCCTGATGAAATGTTGTGGGGGGGGGGTCTAACAACATGCCATCAAATAGGATAATTGGTGAGAGGTGAGATTGACAACTCCCACTCGAAAGCTGGTAACAAAAGATATTAACCAATTTATAACTGAAGTCAGATTTTTCGACAGATTTTTGCATAATGAGAAATATGGTGAATCAGTTAGTGAAAGTATACCAACATGGTAATCCAAATTTGATTATAAAAAAAACAAGAAGTAAAAGCACGTTTCTTGAGGGTACTCATACGTAATTTGCTTAGCTTTCTTTTGTAAGTACATTTTCCACAGCAACTTTTAAGGGTGGACTAAATATAGGCCTTCAGGCATAAATGGATTGGATAAGCTCAGCTTACTGGCACAGGGCCAGAATAGGAACAAGCTTCCTACTCTATGGTAGGAGCTCACAAACAAACAATTGTGTGGCTGGACTACAAAAAGCAAATCGCTTTGTGAGTCTTTTCTTTCTTATGTATAGGGACTAATTACCTGTTGATAAGGGCTATATGGCTGATTTGATTGGGTCGGTTGCTGCTGTTGTATACTTGTTGAGTAGGGGTTATTACTGCTCGGGTGGAATCCAGGGTTGAAACTAGGATCCTGGGATCCAGGAACTGCTGGTAGTGGTTGGCTGAACTGTTGACTGGGGAAAGGCGGCTGTTGGGAGTAACCTTGGAAAGAAGGAAAAACAAAAAGGATTTTTCATTTGTGCGTGGAATGGGATCATACTAAAAAATCCAAGTGCAATAAATACAATTACAATGAAAATTTTCAAGAATCTATTGGAATTTGAAGGAAAAATGTATCGTCAAATCAAAAGATATAAATTAGACCATAGTAAGTTTGATCCGAGCCCTATACAAAACCAGCTGTAGTGCTTTTTGTTCTCTAAGCTGAGATGGACGGCCATGCAGGACAGTATTTCTAACTCTTTCAAGTCATTCGAACTCTTTAGTTTAGTTTTAGTGTTTCCAACTTAACAATTTTAACACCATTAAAACTATTTTATAATTTTTTTCAACTGTTCTCAATTCTGTGGTAGAAATAATTCCCTACTTATTAACCCTTTGATGTGAAAAGTGGCTGGAAGTCGTTTCTTAGGGTGACCAAAAGTAAACAAACAAAGAAATTAAGCCACATTCCAGTTGGTATACCGGGGAAACAGAGAGAAGCAAATATCGAAAATCTTACTCACCCGGGTGTGGTGTCTGTCCGGGATAGAGGAGTCTAGGCTGCTGTTGGAGTCCGGGATAGCCCATCGGGTGACTGACCTGTTCTTGAACGCCGGGTTGTGAATGCTGTGGAATATGGGGTGGGTGATTTCCTTGTACCATAGGGGGTGTATTTACCTGCATTGATGGTGGTCCATGAGGGTTGGACTGCAGATGGGCTGGGCTTGAAGGAGCAGGGTACGGAGACATGTGTGCTGGGGGCGCTGGCTGGAGATGGGAGGTGCGACTGGCCACTGAAGAAGACCCAACACTAGAGATACTGTCAGGACTTCCTCCACGACCTTCCTTGACTTGTGCAGGTGAAGGGGAAGGAGAAGCAGAGGGGCTTAGCTTCTCAGCCGGCCCTGGAAAAGAATTAGTGAACAACGGCGGAGTGCCATGGTGAGCAATTAGTGGAGAGAACTATTTTGATCACAGGAGACAAAAAAAAGGGGAATCGTTTCCAGAAATTTAGCAACAGGTAACATTATTGAATACATTAAAAGATGAGCATTCTAAGGGAAATCATAAAATCACCACCACCCATTTATGCTCGTCTCATAAATAAAGTAGTGGTGATGGTAAAATTAGGTAACCTTCATGAAAAGGTACCACCAGTATGGTTTGAACCATAAATTCATGGCTTAAAAGAAAAAAAAAGAAAAATAGTTGAGCAATAAAAACTCCAAATTTAAAAAAAAATTTTTTAAAAATGATCAAGCATGAATGCTGCTGGACATAAACTGAGGGATCAATTTGGTATAAACTTTCATTGTTAATTGAATGAATGAATGAAAACTAGTTTAGAGGAGATTTAAAGAAAAAAGATCAACACTTTCTCTACTCATTGAGGAGGGGGAGTGTGTGTGCAAAATTTCAAGCTTCTGCTATGAATGGTTGGGGCTGGGTAAAGTTCACATACATCGATAGATAAATACACTTCAGAACATATAAATAGCCCAGCAACATTGGTTAAATCGGTCTGTTATAGGTAGAGGTGATTAAAAAACAATTTTCCTTGTTACTCTGATTGTTCTAGTTGCTTCTGCTACAGTTTTTGAGATATCAACACCATTCCGATGCGAAATACTGTGTCTCCACACAGCATATTGCACTTGAATACTGTTTTGGAGAAAAAAAAAAAAAAAAAATCAACTTTAAGGTTTTAGAGGGGAGGGTTCTATTTACAATGCAGCTACAATGCTAAACTGGACCCTTGTTTTCCAGCATTCATACAGCATCAAAATATTCAATTACTTGTAAAATTTTTTTCGATAGTAATTTTTTGTGATTCCATCGAAAGGTTGGAGTGAGGGGCTGCAATGTGGCGCGATCACACTTGCAGTTCCTTCAAAAGATGCAAGCTCTAGTTATTTTTGTTATTCCCTCAACGTTTTGGTCTAGCCTGGTGGTGCCAAGTCAACGTCTGAAAGTCAGACCATACATGCACTAGTTTGATGTTTAGTGCCCTTGAAAGCCTCTTCCTTTCAGATGTGTATTCTTTTCAAAGCTCTTTCCCCTGAAAGAACCCTCATCTAATCCTAATATTGTGGTAAAATAGAAATTCATTCTTGCGATTGATTCGTATTTGTCTTCTAACGTAGTAAAATAGAATTCCATGTTCTGAGGATGTAATAATGAAATATCACAAACAACATCGGATTCATAGAAGGAGCATGAGTGAATGCTTCATGAAGATGGTATGAGGTGTTTGCTATGTCGATTTGTCAGTCAGTCAGTCAGTCATTAACAGCAAATCAGCAAACGATTTTTGTTTTCCATTTGGCACTACTGGAATGAGTATCCCCCTTTCAAAATTCGGATAGTGCACCTGAAGAAGGCTGTAGAATGGATCGACCAAAATGTTGTGGGAGCAACAAAAAGAATGAGTTAAAATGTCAATGACTATTCTCAAATTATCGCTACCCACAATAAACTGGTCTAAACACTGTTGCTAGATTTGAGTCATTCATTTGTTCTGACATTTATCCATGTAGCTGGACTCTATCCAGTCCTAACCATTCATGGGAGAATCTTGCAATTTTACGCACATATTCCCCCCTCAATGAGGACAGAAAATGTTTTTTCGTTTTTCAAAACTTCCGTTCCTAAGTAAGCGTTTAGTAGAGGGTTCAATATGCAATGAAAGTTGATCGCTTACTTTGTGCCTACCCCTGAATTATTTACAGGGTGAAATGAAGCATATACAGATGGCGGTGGTTCATAATTTCCCTTGGAATGCTAGTTTTTGTAGCTTTTCATGGCAATTACTCAGACCACCAGTTTACATCAGTGAGAAAACAGTGTAGATGAGGAGAAAGAAAAAAACACTAGGTGAGAATCGAACTCATGTTCTTTTTATCCTGTATGGCGACTGCTCTATCCATTGAGCTGAATTAAAGTCTTGCTAGGAGTTTATGCTTTACGTCTAATCTTTTTACTGATGGTTGCTGACTGACGATCTTGCGATGAAAAGCAACTAAAATAAAGATGAAAGAAATACTGATGAAAAATGGTTCACAATTCTCTGTTTAATAAGAATTGAATTGAGATAATACGACAACTACAAATACCAGTAGTTTGCATGAAACCAACAACAGATAAGGTGCTGAGCTATCGGAGAAAAACAGAGAATGAATTTAAGGGTTAGATTTGATTTTCTGTCGACTGCGAAAGCTCAGGTAGATAAGGAGGATAAAATTTGGTGAGGTGATACTACAAGGAATACTCAAGAATGGATGGGGGATAAAAAACGCTCAATGCAGACAACGATTCGATGATATGGAGTCATAAAATACAAACGGTAAAAAATCGGTCAGGGATTTTAAATAGGAATTT
Source organism: Thysanoteuthis rhombus (assembly GCA_963457665.1). Classification (NCBI taxonomy): domain Eukaryota; kingdom Metazoa; phylum Mollusca; class Cephalopoda; order Oegopsida; family Thysanoteuthidae; genus Thysanoteuthis; species Thysanoteuthis major. The sequence continues at coordinate 3,528,668 of OY735229.1, forward strand.
CTTTTTTTTTTTTCTTTTTGCTACTATTCACCTACATCTTAATTGTTATAGTTTTTTTTTTTTATTGTAACTAAACTCAGGCTGAGTTCTCTTTAGCAGTGAGTAAATAAATGAACAGAGCGGATTCGAAGAAAGAACAAGTTCCAGTCGAGAACCAAACCCATGACTCTCCATGCCGTTCTTTATTCCAATCCATGCACTTAATTGATCTACTCAATGCAGAAGGGAACTCGGCCCAAGTTTAGTTGCAATGAAAAGCACCAAAAATTAAGATGAAAGTAAAGAGTGGCAAAAAATTAATAATATTCATTCACAATACTTCATCTACCAAAGTAAATTGAAATAGAATGGGAATTTCTTTGTTTAGTTTCAACTCTACAAAATGTTTCTAAAATCTGTATAAATAGCACGTGCATAAAGATCATCTACAACCGACCCACAGAATAGACAAATTATTATCTACATAACAGGAAAAATACCAGACAAATTGCTTGTTTTTCCTCACATAATTCAGTTCTTGAACTTCATAACTTATATCACAAGTACACATTCTCATATCCAAAACCCTTGAGACCAAACACTTTTTGGAATTTGGAATTTTTTGATTTGAGAATGGTAGTACGGGTACTGCATCAATAATGACAGAGGCTTCTTTTTCTGCTTTGCACAGATACCTATAAGGGGAGTGGCAGCTCTTTTTTACATTTATATAGTCTCTGAATTGAAAAAAATCCCTAAAGAATATACGAAATATCTATGAGCATCAGAGGCACATCTGACCAGTAGGAGCATTTCTACTGTGCTCTACAACGCTTGGTAGACTGCAACATAAGTAAATGAAATGACTTTGGTTTAATGTGGTTTGTGTGGAGTCATACTTGGCTCTAGACGAGAGCTTTAGTATGCAGACGATATCCCTGGAAAAATAATTGGCTTTTGGAGTCTTTTGGTTTTCAGAATTTCAATACAAAATTGTGTACCCGTATTTTCCTTATCAGTAATAAAAACTATCGCAAAATGATTAGTCCAAGTTTTGAGATGGAGTATTTTCATTACTTGACAAATTACTATATATGTTGGTATATAAAATGGATATTTAATTGGAAAAAAACAGAAAAAAAACTGTGCAAACATTACACTGCACTCAATGCACTGATATTTTGACTACCAAAGCTAGATATACTTAGTTATGGAGCTTGGTTCAGAGTGGTAGTCCTCCGGATACTGTTGTAAACTATTCATCTTGTGGTTCAGCATATACAGTATTTGGACTTATAGCCACAACATTCTTTGCCTTTTAACAGAGAAAATCCCCAAGGAAGTGGTTCCACCTTTTTTCCTATGACCTTGTACTTTAAACTCAAGATGCCTTAGTTGCTGGATATCCTCCTTAAGAAAAAAAAAAAAAAAGAAAAATCAATGCTTGTTTTATATACAGGCATAAGCAGTAGTCAAGATTTTTTCCTGCCTGGCCTTGAAATTTTCTCTCTTGAATCTACACTTTTTTAGTTTTAATTCAAAATTTAATTTAAAAGTTGAACTCCAATTTAAAACAGGAATTTCAAAATGAAACTATGTGCTTCTCAAAGTGGGGGATTTTGTACAAAGCAGACAGGAGCTTTGTGAAGGCGGCTATGAAAAGCCGGATGGTTAAAACGATTGACACTACGATGGCTTCACCACCAGCTGGAGTGACTCAAATGGAATACCGATTGTGCTATCCTGAAGAAGCGATTGATAAAGTAATGTCTGAGATCACCCAACAGTTGTGTATGAAAACAAACAATCACATGCAAAAGCATTTTGTTCCAACCTTGGCACAACATCTCCAAATGAAAGGGCAATGAGTGAACTAGTTTTAGTACAGTTAGTTTATGTTGGTAAACCAATACTGTATCTCTTCACCCTTATAAATTCATTCTATATCTTAAATTATAAATTGCATTATATAGAAACTTATTTGAAATGATCTCCTATCATTACACGGTTGATATAATCATTCAATTTAGATAACGTAAGGTGAATAAACAATTAAAGAAAATGGGGCTGCAGTAGGAATCAAAGCTGCCACCGATAGGGTGACCGCTTCAATGTAGCGATGTACTTACCATTGTGCTAAACAGTCCATCGGTAATACAAAGGCCAAATAACTGCTTTCAACCCAAATTTTGATTCCTGCAGCAGCCCCATTTTCTTTGATTGTTTATTCTATTTACATTGTGAAAATTAAATCATACATTAACCGTGTAATGACAGGAGATTATTTCAAATAAGTTTCTACATAATATAACGCAATTTATAATTCATTCTGTTGGACCAAATATGTCCATTTCTCAAATATATATCATATCATGTCAAAATTTTCATTGTCTTAAATTGAAGTTAAACTTTTTAAAATTGAAATTTGATTTTCTTAATCTGATGTTCAAATGATGTAGAAAACTTATGAACTGTGTCCCCATTAACAAGGTGACAGCCAAGGACTTCTAGACGGAACATATTCCTGTGGGAGGCTGAAGAATGTATCAGCCAAGATGCTGTAACCAAAACAACAAAGATGAGGATATTACAGGGGATAATTATGTACACATTGAAATGGAGACATTCTTTCTTGGAACTTTCACCAGCAGATAATAAGAAAGAATCAATACAAATATTAGGTGTGTTTAAAAGTTTCCAGCGAAAAGCCAGTTTTCAACTATGTATTCCTTCTCTCGTTTTCAAAAAAGCATACTGGAATCTTTTTCACTACTAGTATTTTGGAAATTCTTTCCACAAAAGATAAGCAAGTGGGTCTGCCAAATCCAAAAAAAGAAAAGGTTATAAACATGAATATGTTTTTTTCTTCTCTTTCTCAAGCAATGATAGAAAAGTTCTCAGTCTAAATGGGAGAGAATAGTTGCAATACCATGGTCTGTGAAGAAGCATTTGTTCTCATATGATAATGACGAGAGAAAAAAAAAAAAAAAAAGAAGAAAGAAAAATCTCTGGCACATCAATCAGAGACCAGATCCAGGAGGGAATGATCCTGAAAAGAATAAAAAAAAACCCAAACTTATAAGATTATTGAAAGTGAAAGAGTGTATAATAACTCATTCAGGCCGGAAGTGAATGTCGGTGAGCTTTGAATTTTGAGGACATTCTGAATACATAATGAGGTCACATGACTTTCACATTTGTATAATTTTGCCATAAATGAAATCCTTATCTTATAACCTACAAAATGATATAGCACTTCCTAGGGTTTCTTAGAAAATGAGAAAACTTAAAGCCATCCATTCTTCCTTGATAACCCTTAAAGAATCCCAGGCCTGAATGAATTATTAGGGTTGTGTTCAATCACCACAATATTTGTGTTCACAAATACAATTATCCCTTGCCATTTGAAGGGGCTATGGACATCGGAGTGGTGCAAATGTGCTAAATCCACAAATAGTTTTTGCTGACCTTCCCAAACCCTTTCAAAACTTCTTGATAACCATCGACTTCACCAATTCCAAAAAAGTAAGCATGCAAATAAATGAGTACAATAATGCAGTACAGAAGAGAAAGAAAAAAATTTAAGTTGATTAATGAAAATTAAAAATTTCTGGAAACAACAGTACAGTAATTTGGGAAACAATTTTTAATTACTAAAATACCATTTGATTAAGCTGTTTCCAAGCGTAAGCAAGTTTCCACCTCCGGGTTTATCTACAATCTTTCTTCTTATTAATAACACAAAGATTATTATGATGAAATTAATGAATTACATGTTCCAGACGTTTTTATCGATACATAATGTGTCGAAAGTCACTGGTAGTATTATAAATATATATGCACTTATGATTTCCCAAACTTCAATGATTTGTTCATTCTCAACAGTGTATTTTGTATAATATGCTTTTCTAGCGATATGCCACGAAACTTCCAAGAATATTCCCATTTAATTATTTAATTATCTGAATTGCGAATTATTGAAACAAGGGTTGACTGTAAATAGAAACATTGGATAAAACTTTTGTTACAACCTGATACAATCAACAAATCATGATAAATTGACAGCTGAAAAATATCAACAATCTTTTACTCTTCCGCATTCTTGTGAATCATCAGAGTGACCCACTTTTTCAACCTGTAAGCCCCTCCCAGGCAAAAATCCAGGTAAGCAAATTCCTCCCCACAAAAGCAAAGTAAAAAAAAAAAAACACCATAAAAATATATCAACCTCCTCAGTACAACAAATTTTATCATTGACTTCCATTGTGCTGTTTTTCATTTCTCTTTGTCGCTTTCGATCAGCATCAAAAGAGGGCTGTCGACAAAGTCCATCCGGAGAGTCTCCAAGATAGCCTCCTAAGGGCAATGGTACTTCTGTCCCCCTTCCAAGTACTACTCTTGGGAACTTATGCACATATCCCAGTATTCCTCTTACTTTACAAAACAGTGTGCAAATCATCATCAACTGCCTTGCTGCATTCTCCTTAATCTCGTCCATGGTCTGAAATCACAACCCTTGCATGAGGGACTTGAAGAAAAGGCAGGTTTGGCCACTGTGAATATAATGGTCACACAGTACTTGAGATCACACAACAGCATCTCACTATTGGCTGAGTCCACGGGAGAGTGTTCATGCATGTGTAGTAAGGTCCCTCTAACTGTTTATCAAGTCACATCAAAACTGCACAACTGGTTCTAGAGATAAACAAAATGGTTGAATACTTTCCAGAAAGACCTTATATATCATAAAAGGATTTCTAAAATCAACAAAACAAGTGAAAAATCTTGAAACCAGAAAAAAATTCTGTCTGAGCAAAAATTTCTCCATCTATCTTTCTTGCACACGAGCAGTATTTTCACGAATGCTGCAAACTCTCCTTTAGAAAGTTATTTGACGATGGCTGAGTCATTAATCTGAGAGTTTGAAGTTCATTTTACCATTTCTGTTTTCATTACTATTAATTGATGGCTTTTTATTTCTTTCAAAAAAGTATTTTTAACTCATTAAAAACAACTGAAAAGAATTGATTGCCCATTGACTCTTTCAAAAAGGTTGAAAACTTTTCCCCCATCTATCAATCATAACAAAATCACTTTTCACTCTTAAAATTCAGGTGAGACGTATGAAACAATGAATATGTCATCACTACCGAAGTGATCTATGGGGACCAAATATTGTTTGTGTTTTCCACTTGAAACCCCAAGGTGATGCCCATAGAGGAATTTTTATTCAATAAAGTGTTTTTCAGTTGAAACCCCAATGTGATGCCCACAGTGGAATTTTTATTTAATAAATGAGCGTTTTTCAGTTGAAACCCCAAGATGATGCCCATAGAGGAATTTTTATTTAATAAATGAGTGTTTTCCAGTTGAGACTTCAAGTATAATAATGATGTAGCATCCTTTTCATTGTTTTCAGCAGATGTTGTATACCAAGAATTTTAATCCCAGAGATTTTAGAAGTACATGAATTACCACAGAGCATCTTGAAGAACGATAAACATGCATGAGAGCCACATATCAAAAGGCTGAAAAGCTAAGCAAAGGTTTTCCAAAATGAATCAAAAAAACTTACATCAAATGCTTCTGAGCTTTTGGACAAGCTACGGTTTTAAGAAGGGATTCAAAAATAGAACAAGATTAAATGAAATGAATAGATTTTTCCCTTCATAGAAACCCTTCACCGATTCGTGGTTTTTGACGCGAGGCAGAATAGGGATCACTTGAATATCATTCCTTCTAGAGTAGCCTTTTGAACAAATTTCAGCTATCAAACATCCTACTCATTAAAGAAGTCTTGCGGGAAAAATACTTCATTTTGCTGACAAAGATAAAGCAGATGTTGCTCACGTGTATGAATATATTTATCTTTACTGACATCATTGCCGAAAGTTTTTTTTTTAACATTTCCAGGACAGATTGTGTATCGGGTCCATTTTCAAAGTTTCATCTCACCTCTCTCGATCAGCTTTCATACTTTGAAATTGAGTGTACCATAAGCAATAAATAGCTGGCAATGGATCCTCTAAAAGCAGAGGAAGGATAACTGCTTGGAACGCAAAGTCAGCCAGGGATTTTCCCTCTTTAGTTTTGACAATTAAACGTACTCCTACCCTACAGAAGCAATCAAAATGGGGAAGATGTTAAAGTGATCCGTAGATACTAATCCTGTGGGGAGAAGTTAAGTGAATAATTGAGACGCATTCCGGTCATCATCTTCAACTGATTCAATTCAAGTAACGTCATTTCATACAAGGATAACAGGCATTATCCCGCAGAAAAATTATATCCTTTCTAATTATCAAACTGGTTGCTATAAGGTTTAATTTTGAATGACCTATTCTCATATACTTCTGTACACTGGTTGGTATCTTTGAAGGAAGCTATTGTGTATATAACCAGCCAGCAAAGATACAACGTATTTAATTAATGTTTCCATCCATATCCAGGTATTGTTGTTATCATTAAAAAAAAAAAGAAAAAAAGAAAAAACACCTTTTTCCTAACTACAGCCATTTTGAATCACAAAAAGTGGTTAGTTTTCATTTCCAGGCAACTGTATAGCTAAAGATATTACATACTGCCCAAAAGCTCAAAAAATTATAATTATACAATAAATTGATCTAATATCAAAAGGTAGCGATTGCCTTGAGCTACATGTATGGTGACGGATGGCTTGAACGCCTCAAAATTCGAAATAAGAACGACCACAGCAATATATATTTCTATATAAATATGAAGAACAGTATCTTTGGATTGAGAATGGAACCATGCTTTGAAAAATCTAGACACTTTTAACCATTCAAAATGACAAATTCAAAATAGCTGTAATTAGGAAAGTATCCCAAGATTCTCCTCATTTTCAATTTAATCACAATCGAGGACAAAACACAAAAATCTATCAATTTCATTCTGTTGAACTTCATTAATGCAAGTTTCCATTCATTCAACTGGAACTTATTTATCAAGATTTAGAAAAAAAAATTCTTTTAAATCACTCTCAAATGATTTGAAATGGTTCTTCTGGAATTTTCTATGAGTGATGTTTCGGGATCATTTTCCAGTGCAACCTTCAAGTCAGCATCACTGAGATTTAGTTTGGGGCCAAACTCAATCTAGGTTTTCTAAACTGAAATCTCAAAGTTTTGAAACCAAAATCTTATTATTCATTTACCGAGAGCATTGACCTCAGATGCTGAATTCATAGATATTTAGTAAACGAAGGAAAAAAAAAAAGAGGAAAAAGTTAGAGACGAAATATTTGATTTCATGTTGAATGACCGAATGATATCCGATGGTGTAATGGTTAGCACGTCTGCCTCCCCTGCAGAGGGTCATGAGTTTGATTTCTGATACGAGTGAGGAGTGTGAAAGACTCTTCCTAAGATAAATTTCCGCGTGTTTTTGGCAGTTAATCGAGTACTATCCAAGCTGTGTGATTCGGGGTGGAAGGCTTACAAACTCCCCAGGATAAGAAGTGAGCATGCCTTTACCCATCCTCCAAGATGTCTAGCCAATATGGAAGATTACGGCTAAGTGAAACCTTAATGGGTTTCGCCTTCTGCAACGCAGCAGAGGAAATGTTTATAATAACAACCTAATCATATGCATAGAGAAAATGACAGACGTTCTTACCATCATTAGTCAACCCAAAAGAGGACAACACATTGTTCTGAATGTTTTCAGCAGATGGATTAGACAGAGGATCGAATTCTTTGCTGTTTTCTGGATTGATGTCTCTGCGGATCTCGACTGAATCTGAATTGGGATAAAAATGAAGAAGGAAAGAAGTTCAGGAAAAAAAAAAAAAAAAAAATGAATGATAAGAAAAAACGAAAGAACAAGAAAAAGGAAAAATATCACGACTGGAAAAAGGAAAGGAAGAAAGAATAACATCTGAGAGCTTTTTATATCATGCTAATTTATGCAAAGACAACTAGTATGTGTATAAGCATTAAACCTGGAAACTCACAAAACCACTTGAAAACAAACTCTGAATAGCACAAAGAGCAATGGAAAGAGCAATATTTGGAATAACCTTTAGCAACAAGAAAGAAAAAAAATCAATATGGATCCGGTTGAAGGATATCATACAAATCATTATAGATCTGGGCAGTCCACATAGAGAGAAGGGACAACAGATAAAACAGAAGGCTTACCTAGCAACTGTGAGACAGTAAACGCAGTAGGAAAAGACCAGACACAAGGTAGAGAGATGGGATAAAAAAGTTTGTTGGTAAGACATGGTTGAGATCAGAGCAATCATGATCATCATGGGAGGAGATTGAAAAGGCCTTTGTCCATTGGTGGACTTCTAACAGATGATGATATATTGTTATCATTTGGGGGGGGGGGGTTCTTTAACTATGGTAAAAGTATTCAATATTTTGAAAAAGAGAGTAAATAGATAGATATCATCAGTATCAACAAAGATATATATATATATGCAGACACACAAAGGACATCTCTTGAGAAGTGAATTTGATACTCTCTGAGTTCCTTAGCATTCGAGCTCTGAGAGAAATTCAGTTAAGGCTTCGAAAGATCTGTATATATATATATATATATATATATATATATATATATAAATTAATTATTGTATCATCCACAGACAGCTATTTCATTGTATTACAACTCTTCAGTGTGGTTATAGACTGTCCAATATCCCATCCAGTACCACAAGGAAGGATCAAAACCTTTGCCTCAGACTCAGAGGCTGGCATTTTACCCCTGTCCTACGCAGAACTGGATGGTCAGTAGGACCTACTGCGATATATTTACTTACGCACAACTCCCTATATATATATATATATATATATATATGAGGTTAAGAAAAGGTTATATGATCTGACAGAATGATTATAAATAGCGTCATATTGAAATTCTATTTGAAATGATCTCCCTTTTGTAACATGGTGAATGTATATTTTGGCCTAGACAGCATAAATAGAATAAACAATTTAAAAAAATAAGGCTCCAGAAGGAATCGAACCTATGACCAATAGGGTAGCTGCTTCAATGTAGCTTAGCGTTGCTCTTACCATTGAGCCAAACAGTTGCCAGTACTATATAATCCAATTATATGTATATATCTACACACACACACACACACACACAAAAAGGACATCTCTACAGTTTGCTAATCACCGAGTTCCCCAGGATTGGAGCATAGAGTTAGATCCGTGTGTGTGTGTGTGTGTATATATATATATATATATATATATGTGTGGTACAAATCAGGCTCGCAGTATAACATAATATAATAATATAAAGCCACCTCTGAAATGTAATGGATTTATTTCATAGAGTGCTCGATACATACAACTTTTTACTCTTGAAGTTAAGTTGTTTTAGAGTAGAGCTGGAAATAAATAGTAGAATGTGGATTCGCTTCACAAACTAGCTCATGTAGCTCATTGATGAGGCCCGGAGAGGGCAGAAACATGAGCTAGTTTGTGTAGCAAATCTACATTCTACTATTTATATATATATATATATATATATATATATATATAAATATCTAAAGAAATTAAAGCTGCTGTGTAAATGATTGATCATCTCATATTCATTTACCAAAAGATAAGCAAAAAGCAGTTTGATCCCATGATTAAGAAAAAAAAAATGTTCAGTCCTTAGAGAGCCTTACCATCAGGTAAAAGTCCAAATGATGAAAGAACTTTCTTTTGAGCATCTTCATCGACCTGTGGCGGTGAGGAGAGAGGATCAAATTCTTTTCTATGAGCACCACTGACAGACAAACCCTCTTTCATATCTGGAAAACAAGATAACAAATGTCAGGGAATTTTTTTAGGAGTTTTTGATCAAGTGCCGACACAGAAATAGAACTGACTAGATATATACACAAATCATTTAAAAATAAATGCTCCAATAACTATAAACTAATCTGGGAAGCAAGCTACCATGCTAGAAAAAAAGCTGTGCACAAAGCATCTTATAGTAGAATACAAAATTAGAGACAGGCTTCACTGACCAAAATGAAAAATATTTTTGCCAATAAAGAGGAATTGACAAGAAGAAACGTCTTCCGTATGCCAGCGTCCATTTTTCTAAGCATCGATCTTTTCCCCTAACGGATCTTATTAGTATTTCAGACTGTATTAACCTGACACTCTGATCGACAAAATGCTGCTTTATGTTGGAAAGTCAACTTATCCAGCAAATATCGGACTAGACTTGAATGAACACCAAGTTTTGAGGATGACATGTAGACACATACAGTAATTCGGTCATGCTGGAGGGATAACAAATGTTGTTTATGTCAGCCTTTCTCAACCTTTACAGAATGGAGGAACCCTTGAAATAACTTTCATGCCTCAAGAAACCTGTATAAAAATATATCAATGTCTTTGAAAATTTATATGTATTTTATAATATGCATATTGGAAACTACTAACATCATAAATCTATGAAAATCGATAAGTATCAAGAATCTGGAGCTTTGATTGAATTTTATTTTATTATATCATATTAACAGAGATTTTGGCTTTTTTAGAATTTTTTCCTTAAAAAAATGAATTTATGACAATTTTTAAAAATGACAGTTGCTGGTCATTTCTGTTTTATAAAAATTCTGGTGTTTCTTGTGTCAGGTGTCGTATAAGAAAAAAAACTCAAATGAAGCTAAAATCAGGTGCTTTTTTACATGTATTGAAAAGCCAGACCGAAGATATTTTACCGTTTCCTCAAAGACCACTTGTGATAGTCCAAAGATAAGCATGATCTTGCAAGCCATTGAAAGTGATCTGTATGTTGCGCATTCTAAAAATTCAACATTATGGCCTAATCCAGCATATGCACTGATGACCCAAATCATGACCCCTGCCTAATAAGGAGTTGGTCCACCAATCGCCTGCAAGACAGCTCTTGAAGGTTTCCACTGGGAACTGATGTAAGGATATTGAAAGCAGATCCTTCAACTGCTTACATAATGGAGGTTTTGCAAAGTGAACCTGTTGTTCGAACACATTCTGTTAGTTGTCAATGAGATTCAAATCTGGGTGATTTGATGGCCAGAGCAACAGAATGATGTCTTCTTCATTTTCCTGAAACCATTCCCGTTCAATTGATGCAATATGGCAGGGTGCATTGTTCTGCTGAAAGATGCCACTATCATTGTAGAAGACAGTTGCCATGTTGAGATAGGCGGTATGTGACAAAGTACTTTCTACATAAATGATAGGACCCAGTGTCTCCTAACCGGATGTTACCCAAACCATCACCAGCTTGTTTTCCTGGTGCCATTACTTCATCACGACAACAAAGCACACATACTCTGCAGTCATCCATATTCTGGAGAAAATGAGAGCCACGAGAGCCATTGATCCAAGGTCCAATTTCAATTCTTGAAGTTGCTTCTGGCGATTGACATTGGTCAGTCCCATATGCAACAAGGATCAACATACTAAGTGTTGTGTTGCATACCTGTTTTCGCCTCGATTGAAACTATCAGCAATTTGTGTGATAAGAACTCTTTTGTGGGCTTATATTTGGGGGTAAAACCTTCATTCTCTCATTAATAAGTCTCAGCTGCCTAACTGAATGTAGACAACCTACAAACATATCAGTGTACAGGAAATCTTAGGCAAGAAACATATGCGTTGTTTTGAGCTCAAAATATTCAAAAATCCTGATGAATAGATTTTACATATTTTTATCCTCCTGTCCAATTTGCACAGGCTGAAAATTAAGAAGGAAAATCAGAAAATGATTCAGAGAGAGAGAGAAGAGAGAATCAAAAGGTCAAGAATACGTTATCCAGAGAGAGAGAGAGAGAAGGGAAAAGAGAACCAAAGGTCAAGAATACATACAGAGGGATAGCTGACCTTCATCCACAAGTTCGGATTCTACTGGTGGTGGTTGCAGATCATCCAATAAATGATTAATCCGGTCATTCAGTTGAGTCAGTTCATGGCGGATATATTTCACTTCTTCGTGGTTCAAGTTGTTGGCAGTGCGATTTACTAGAGAAGAAAAAAAACAAAGTTTCAAATCATGAGCCGAACTTTTGATGAGCAGATTTACAAAGTCATGTAGATGAGGGGGCTAGTTGTCCTACTGCACTAATGAATAGGTCTAATGATTACACTACTTTTGTCTCATTTAACGATATAACTCTTTTTTTTCAAATACAAAAATGAGAACCTTATTGTTGGACAAACTATTATGACATCATTAGTAGCTAGTGAAAAAAAAAAATTTGATTGGAATAGATTTCTTTTAATGGTGTCACACCTTTTAATGACATCATACCTCTTACTTCCTTCCTATTTCTGCTGTTCAACATAACTGTGACGGACCGATTAAAAAGTGCCTAATCCTAACAGAAATATAAGTAACAGTAAAATGTAGATCATTTTGCTAAACAAATTATGATTGGATTGAAAAAAAAGCATACAATGGGCTACAATTAAACAATAGTATCAACTTGATATTCTAATAATTTAATACTTATTGCCGCATTTACTTGAGTAGATTGTGATCCCCACAATTAGCAAGAAATCAGTAATATATTTCTCCCTCTGATCGCTGCAAATTTCAAAAAACATAAAATACAAAAACTGTAAATTCAAAAACACAAACAATGGAACTAACTTGGTTCCTGTTTTTGTTCAGTAACTATTTGTTTGAATTTGCCGTGAGATCCAAATTCAGTACATACGTGGGTTTGTTATGATAGAGCAAAAATGCTACTTGTCATTTTTGACGGGTTCGATGCTAGTTTAAATACGAACATTGAATGCTTTTCTCTTAAGGAATAATCAAATTTATTCTTTATTATGAAAGAATTCAATTAACTTTCAGGTTATAATGAAAGCTGCAATAAACAGTGTTTGTATTCATTATTTCAAGACACACTGTATAAAACCACAGATAAATAGTTGATATTTTTACATTAAGAAAAGTTAGTATTCCTCAAATAGGAGATCATACTAATGGACTCCAGGCGAATGTGGAAGAAATTCTGCAGGTAAAACACTCAGTATTGCTAACAGCAAATCACAAAAACTCTTAAGACTGAAGATCGGTACATCATATATATTAATATAGAAGATCCTTAATATTTATTTTCTAAAGACCTAATTAAAATTAAAGCAAATATTTCATTGGATTCCTAAAAGGCAAAAGATAAAACTTTTCATATTTACCAAAAAGGGTGAGTTTTAAAATCCTGCTGCATTGAATGGCAAACGAAAGATCCGAACTGTCAAATATGGTGATGAGATCCCCGTCTGGAATGAAGGACAAAGAAAGGACAAGTGTCATCACTGAGCACCGACTGAGGCATTAGGAAAGGACAAACCCTAACATAATGTCTTATCCCGAAGGCAATTGCCGAGTCTTTCAATACCTATCAAGTGTCAGAATTCGATGGAGACATTTTGATCTACATCAGTGATACATACAAGCAAACCCATTAGGAATTGACTATTCAAGGGATCTATCTGAAAATAAAAGGAATATGATCTATGAATGAAATGCTGTAACATAGGTTGGGTAATGTGTCCTATCACATGAAAAGCTATTGAGAAGACTAAACTACTGTTTAGGTTTTCATGGTAGATGCTTGACAATTGGGGATTAACCAAGATGAAAGGGCTGCATAGTTTCTAGTTGAAGGCTGTGTGTATGACAAATAGAGGATCAATTGCAGAGATGTAACTTTAAAGGATCTGATAAAGCCTTAGACGAGTGTAGAAAATACATTTTTCAAGTTGAAAAGGAATGAGAATGTTATCTAAAGAGGGAGCGGACAATCTTTAGGGTAGGGAAGAATGGGGAGAGAGAAAAATATAGCAATGACAAACAGAATTGCAATGATTGATTCAAAAAAAAAAAAAAAGAAAAATTTTTTTTTAACAAAACTGAAGAAAAGGTCAAATACAGACATAGGATTATCATCATCATCGTCATTAGTAGTATCATTAGTATCATCATCATCATTAGTAGTATTATCATCATCATCATTATTATTAGTAGTATCATTATCATCATTAGTAGGAGTATCATTATTATTATCATCATCATTATTATTAGTAGTATCATTATCATCATCATTATTAGGAGTATCATTATTATTATCATCATCATTATCATTAGGAGTATCATTATTATTATCATCATCATTATTAGGAGTATCATTATTATTATCATCATCATTATCATTAGGAGTATCATTATTATTATCATCATCATTATTAGGAGTATCATTATTATTATCATCATCATCATTAGGAGTATCATTATTATTATCATCATCATTATTAGGAGTATCATTATTATTATCATCATCATCATTAGGAGTATCATTATTATTATCATCATCATTATTAGGAGTATCATTATTATTATCATCATCATTATTAGGAGTATCATTATTATTATCATCATCATTATCATTAGGAGTATCATTATTATTATCATCATCATTATCATTAGGAGTATCATTATTATTATCATCATCATTATTAGGAGTATCATTATTATTATCATCATCATCATTAGGAGTATCATTATTATTATCATCATCATCAGTAACATTATTATCATCATCATCAGTATCATTTTTATCATCATCATTATTAGTATCATCATCATCATCATCATCATCATTATTAGTAGTATCATTATCATTATCATCATCATGAGTAGTATCATTATTATCATCATCATCATTATTAGTAGTATCATTATTATTATCATCATCATCATTATTAGCAGTATCATTATTATTATCAACATCATCATCATTAGTAGTAGTATCATTATTATCATCATCATCATCATTATCAGTAGTATCATTATTATTATTAATTTTTAACTAATCCTTATATTTGTAGTTTTTTTTCATTTTTAAAACATTTCAATTCAAAGATATTCAAAACCTAACGCTTCATCCAAGAAATTCATCAAATATTAGTATATTTTTGAAACAAAGATTAGAAGAAGGAAGAAAAAAAAAGTAATTATTTTGTACAAAAAAATTTTAAATAAAAAATCATTTTATGAAGAAGGAAAAGAAAATGAGTGAAAAAAATTATTTTATAAAAAAAGGAAAAGAAAAAAAAAAAGAAAAAAGAAGTAAGGAGAGAGAAAAGGTTGAGAATAATTGACACTAACCTTCATCTTTGTATTTTATGGTGATGTCATCATTTGAGCCCAATTTGCCTCTGTAGACACGTTGCATCATAAGCACAAGTTCATCATAAGTTATATCTACATTGTGGATGGGGATACGTCGTATGTCATCTCCCAATTGGACTTTGATTATCAGCTTGCCAGACAAGTCCATCTGTCCATCAAAACTGTTCATAATGACCTGGACACAAATCACACACAGTCCAAAATTAGAGAAAACAAAAAATAAAGAAATGTGAACCACAAATATGATGAAAAAGTCAAACTCAAACGGAGAGATCAATAGTCAAACTTCATACATGGCTTTAAGTAAACTGTTCATAATGACCTTCTAAAATTGAATAAAACACAAATTCAATTAAAGACATTAAACATGAACTCCCCCCTCCGTCAAAAACTGAAATTATTCAAGAGGGATAGTCAAACTTTATCTTCTTTTGATAGATGACACAGTGGTTATCTACCATGGGCCATGGGGCCCTAGGGAGGGGCAAGAGGAAATATTCAGTAGGGGTTGGGGACAAAAAATATCCGGATGTAGGTTGTCAGGTAAAGGACTAGAGAGTGCCTAAATGTACCTGTCCATAGTGGCCCATTGATCCCCAGCCTCTATATGGTTCAAATTTTCAAATGCCCTTGTCCCGTGGTAAGAAGGCCTGATCCAGGGGAGGTCCAATGCCCAGTCTGCAGCCCCCTCCCTCAGCAGACGCCCATGCTATGGGATGGCACTTGGTAGGGGCCTCTATCCTTTCCAAGTTTTACTCCATACCGGTGTGCTCTCACACGAGCCACTCAGGTTTTGCTGAGATGCTATCGAAGTCTTCTTTGCCATTCCAGGATTCAGGACATCACGAATCCACAGGGAGGTGATGGGGCTTATCCTGACAGACGGTCTGTCAGACCCATGATGAACCGCATACTTCGAGGCCTTACTTCCGTAATAATGGTGGAAAGTAAATGTCCAGTTTCACATTATAGTTACGTTGTAAATAGACCCCTACTATCTAAAACCTCGAGAAATTAACTTTTAAAAATACTGACTTCTGGAAGGTCTCATGGATCAAAAGCACAGAAAATTATTTGCAAAAGATTCATTTTCTTCTTTTTTTTTTTTTTTGAGGTGGGACCTGTGTACGTTAGGAATGCCTAAATTTCTTTTTCTGCATTGCGATTGGGCAGAATTCAAAGACAGAAAAAAAATGGAAGTGTACATTAAACAGGAAATACTTTCAGAAAAAAAAAGACGATAAATTTAAAGTAAATAACGTTTCCTTGCGGATGAGATAGCAATTAGTCACTTCAACTTATCTATTTTTTCTGATTTTGATTTATTCATATTGTACAACGACTTTAAAAAAAATTCTTTTAAATAATAAAAATAACAAGTCTTTAATTTTGAAAGAAGGGTCATTAACATTTTTTTTTCACATATAACCGAATTCATTTTTTTTTTGTTGTTGTTATGTTTCTAGGCTTAATATTTATATGTAATGAAAGGGACTCTTATCTTCTCAGTGTGTCAAAAACTATCACTTAGACCAACGTGGTTTTCAAAACGACGTGTCTTTTGCTGATCACGATATGGAATGGAAATCCTAATCTAACGTTCAACGAAGAAAAGGGTGTCATCAGCATTCTATGTTACTTGTGATAAGCGCTGTTAATCTCTCGAGATGAGTTAATCACCGTGAAAAGGTATTAATAGACAATTGAATTTCCATGAAATGATCTATAAAAAAATTAAAAAAAAACAACTACCGAACTCGTCTTAGTGGAAAACTTAATTGTTTCAAATGGTGGGTAGGATATATATATATATATATATATATATATATATATATATATATATATATATATATATATATATATATATATATTTCAGCAAAATTGTTACCGTTAAGTTGAAGAGTCCATTCATTGTTTCGTTACAGAGAGACAAACGGGGGAAAATTCACATTGTTGTTCATAATAAAAGATTCTGTTCGCTATCGTTTTCTTTTTACTTGATACCACTTCCCGTTATTTAACTACGGATTATTGATCACCCGAGGATGGCTGTAGAATGGATCGACCGAAACGTCGCGTGAACAACAAAAGATAAGACGAATGAGTTTAATTCAATCCATCATTTATCATAAATATGACATTCCCACAATGTAACAACAATTAATGTCATCACTCGAAAACTGATACTCGTACAGAATTGGCGAAATAAACCTATATTTATCTATTTTTTTAAAATGTATCACAATGAAATTTAAATAATAAAATTAAACAGAAATATATCTAGAATAAAACTAGAATAAAGATATTCGTAAGATCAAAAAAAAAAAAATATTTTAAACCCTTCTGTTTCTTATTTATAGAAAAAAAACAATTAATTTAAAAAAAGGCGTGACGGTAATGCTATTTTGTTTTTGTTTTCGCTTCTCACAGAGCAAAAAAAAAAAAAAAGCCGGTGGATCTCATTAAAAAAACTGAACAATTACCAAGTCCCAACACTAAGCTTGTTTATGATAAATAAGTAAATAAATGAATTCTAAATACTAATCTAAAAATATAGTTTTCAATTATATTTTTTTTTACTCACAAATTGTTTTTTTTCTCTCCAAAAATGTTCCGGGATGAAAGGCTTCCCTAAACGAGGACTTTTTTTTCTTTTAGGGTCGCTTACAACGTGGATAACAATGTCGTCGCTTACAACGTGGAAAGTAAAGGAAATTAGGATTATGTCATCAATGAGAAGGGTTGCCAAATTAGCTCATTTTTCGGCTACATCTAGCTGATTTTCCCCCTGCTTAGCCGATAAAAATCGACGATAGCCGAAAATCTGGCAATTTAAAAAAATATTCAGATAGTTTAAATTATTCAATTTAAAGTAAATGTACAATTTTTTTCTCAACAATTTTTCTGGAGTCTTAGTGTATGACTGTATAGTTGCTTTATTTGATGTCGGCTTTAAATTAGTATACGGGAGACTTTTAGCGATAAAATTATCAGGAAATGGGGAAAATAGCCGATTTTAGCCATTTTAAAAGACAGTTTTAGCTATTAATAGCAAATCATACTTAATCATACACTGTCCCACGGAATAGTTATGATATACTTCCCCCAACCTTCAAAAACACATAAACAAGGCCACATTTACATTATTTTATTTATTTTTGTACAGAATTAATTATTAAAAACGACAAATCAAAGTCCAATCGGTCAGAGTAATTAGCCATTTCAAGCCAAGTATTGAATTTGTTTAGCTCGGGTTTTCCCCGTTATCCGAATGTGAAGTTTTCTTATAAAACCTTTCGTGAGCCGAAATGGCGAAAAGGAAAGAAGAAATTACGATTAATTCATAAGGGAAACATGTTTGTGTGTTCCCAGACCTCTCCCCCCCCCCCATAAATGATGCAGATTTCTGCTCTGTTTAATTGCGCTGTAAATTGCAGTGATGATAGAAAGGCAGGGCTAATTTTGAAAGAGTGATTAGGTTTGGTTCAGGTCTGCAGGGTGTTTTGATTGTCTACACTCAACGGGGAAAAAACCGGGATATAAAAATGCTTTAGTCTATGCAACGCACCCACGCATGCCGTGGTATTCCAAGTGACCATCAACCGTAGCAGACGACAAAGCTCACCCAACCTTTGACATTGACACAGACAGGTAGTGATAGAAGAATATTATTTTGGGGGTCTGGGAACGGCGAAAGAGAAAAAATCTTTTTTTTTCAATTGATTCTCGCTTTACATCATTTCGGACAGTGGGGGGGGGCTGTAATATAGATCCAAACTTCCGTAAAAAAGAAGTAAAGTGGCATTAAGCGGACTATCGAAAAAGAAAAAGAAAAGGGGATCTGTTTATTTAGTTTTTCCCCCAAAAGGTTGCAGACTAAATTTGGTAAAATACTTTATATTGTGTTTTGTAAAATTATTTGAGTAATCAAAGTAAGAATTGATGGCACTTTGAAATGAAAAATCTTAATTAATAATAGTAGGAAAGCTGTAAAATGTGTGAAATAATTTTGATATATTTTATCCAACAGAAATACAGGAAATTCGGTTTTAATTAGTACGGGTTTTGATGTAGTGCGGTCAAGGTAATCCGATACAAATTAGGGTTACGGAGTATTATCTCGAAAAAAAATCAAATTATAAAAACACCTTGAACAATGCAGTTTTGCAGAATGGGAAATTTTGGGACGAATGAACCGCACTAATCAAGATATACATTACCTGTAGTAAGTGAAAAGGTAGTAGAAATTAAGTCTTTGGGGAAAGCGGTGACATTAATTGCAGGCGGGACGTGTTTACTTTTACACCGTTTATCTAAAGCTGATATTTCTGCACGAGTTTATATTTCTCTCTAATTTCTGGGAACCGGATTTCCAATTCCAAAGAAAGAGGGAAGAAGCCGGGTGTGGACTTTTCGGGTGGATATTCTTCAGATCTGTCCACCCAAGAAAGATAACAAAAAAAAATTACGGAGATAAAAACATCAATTTTTTGATGAGGTAAATTCTAGAAATGAAGATTTCTGACCTTTACTGTACGTTATTGTTTCTTAAACGAATTGTTTTCCTTTCCTTATTGTGCTTTGGCTCAGTGGTCAGAGAAGCAGGCTGAGGGTCCGTCCATGTGATATTAATTTTGAGGTTGCATAATGATGTAGTGCTGGGATGATGAGTCTCGGGTCAAAAAATGCTGGGTGCGGGGTTGATGGGCTTCGTGACGAAAACTAACCTTGAAGAAGTGTGACACTCAACTGATTTCCTTTCTTAATGTCAAAGCAGATGTGTGAACAAAACTTTCGATGTGTGAATCATTCTCTTCCGTCTGAACCTGCTTTCGTTGAAGGAAAACAAATGTGTTGTATGTAAATAAATTATGTTTCGGTTCGAAATTCATGTCCATTTAAGAAATCGAAAAAAAAAAAAGCACAAAAAAAAGTAGGAAAACATTTTTTCGATAGGATGTCTTAATACTTTTAATCTTTGTTAAAATCTGTTGGTTTTTAGGAGAGAAAAAAAATTAGGGGTGCTAATGTAACTGAATGGTAAACTGAACAGGGCCGTTTAATTTCAGACCATTTTACAGAAGTGAGGCCTCGAAGTATTCGGTTTACTTTCCTCGTGGAGGCTTCCTTGATATTTTTACTGACGAATTTTCGTACGCTGTGCAATTTATCAACTGGGGAGGGGGGGTCGTGCAGGGCTGTGCTTAGGTCCGCCCGGGAGTGTGCTGAGGACAAAAAATTTTTCTTTTTTTTTTCGACTTGGTCCAATAGATATGAAGATGTGGATCTTTTTAACCTGTGTTTTCTCTTGATCTTGAGCTTTTTTCATTATCTTTGCCGACGAACTTGGAAGAAGTATGTGTATTCGAGCGTATATGTTTGTCAACTTGATATTATAAAAGTCCTAAGTGAATTTCAGTGATCTATTGTGGAAGGGTGGGCCATGAGCAAAGGGAGAATTGATTCGATTTTGGGGCGATTCAAGGAATTCTTCCAGTTACCTCCCCTTGCATTTTAGCTATCTGCCTGTCCACACAACATCTGTAAGTTCTCGTGGTTTTAGGAAAAATTGATTAAATTGTGAGGGTGGATCCAGGAATTTAAAAAAAAATCATTTTTTACAGTTACCTCCCTTGCATTGTAGCTTTATATGAACTGAATCTCATCCAATCTTAGTGACAATTGTGTTGGCAGAGGTATTCACTCTCTGAGTGCTTTTGTCTTTAGGAAAATGTGTATATTGTCCTTCTAAAGCTTGGTTGTCTCTATCCACTGTTGTCAACTCAAAAAATATTTTGGCACGAATGTGACTGTCAAAAAACGCCTAAAATGGCAAAATGGTCAAGCATGTCTGTGCTAATCTAGCATTTTTCTCACTAAATTTAGCAGAAAGAGTGCTAAATTGGCTACACTGTTTCCAAAATGGTTAAAAAACACCGAAAATATGGACAAAATAATTAAGCATGTCAGTGGTAATTTGGCACTTTTCTCGCTGAATTTAGCAGAAAGAGTGCTAAATTGGCTACACTGTTTCCAAAATGGCCAAAAAACACCAAAAATATGGACAAAATAGTTAAGCATGTCAGTGGTAATTTGGCACTTTTCTCGCTAAATTTAGCAGAAAGAGTGCTAAATTGGCTACACTATTTCCAAAATGGCCAAAAAACACCAAAAATATGGACAAAATAGTTAAGCATGTCAGTGGTAATTTGGCACTTTTCTCGCTAAATTTAGCAGAAAGAGTGCTAAATTGGCAATACTTTTTTGAAAATAGCAAAAAAACGCCAAAAATATGGACAAAATAGTTAAGTGTGTCTGTGCTAATTTAACACTTTTCTCTCAAGAGTGCTAAATTGACTACAGTGTCTCCGTATCTCCTTATTCCGTACCCTCCTCTCTATCTATTTGTCAGTTCACATTGTATTAAACACCGACCAAAACTCTTAACGTAGGTTTCTTCAGTTATTAAGCCGATCTGGCTGGCTGGATGTGTAAGTATGCATCACTTGTTCAGTCATACCAATGGAACTAGAGTGTTGAAAATTACAATATTCATAACTTATTATGTCTAGAAAAAACTTCTATCTTTTTTTTTTAACCTTCCCCATAATAGTTTTTGCCTGAGTGAGGTTAATTTGCAAGGTAAGTTTATGCTGAATTGATCCCTTAGTTTGTGTCCAGTAGCAAGCACAATCGTTAAAAAAAAAAAAAATTCAACACAAGGTAAGAGAAGTCACGTATTAGTTGATTATCACGGCTCACTGCCCAAAAGATGTTGATCCTGTGACAGTTTCTATTGAGTGACTAACCAGACCGGTCTCTTTATCTCTTTAAGCTAGTTGTTTGTATTTATCTCTGCGGATCCATGATAAACTAAGCTGAGCAAATGAATACCCTGGGGCCTGCTTTGTGAGTAGAGACTTACATGTAGGGGCGTGCCCAGGCTCTAAAGATAGGGAGATTAAGCGCGTAAGAAAGGCTCTGTGACACGTACCAAATAAGTTTAGATTCATTTGCATATTGTATTTAAAATCAAAGCACAAGGAAGATACAGTTTGAAAAGAAATGCACGATTGTTAATCAGGCCTCTACAACCAGTTTTCCGCTTAGCTCAGATCGTAACTGAGGCGTCCTGTTGGATGCGGGTTCAATACCTGCAGCAGCCAATTTTTTTAACTCTTTATTCTTTTTTTGCCGTCTTGACCAACTTGTATATTCATCATGTATAAACGATATGTCAGTTCAAATAGATTTTCAAAATAAAAATAATGGTTTTTATAATCAATATTATACATCAATTCCTTTATAGAATAATTGTTATTTTGCATTTGAAACATAACCCGATGAAGTTCTACAGTAGGCACATTAATTAGAAACTGTCAACCAAAACTTTCTCTCAGTTTTCAAGCTAGTCTGGCTGGCTATGTATCTGTCACATGAATAAGCTGCACCAATGGAGTTGAGGGGCTGAGCATTTTCTGTAGGTAGTAAACCCAAATGGGTTATTACATTTATATACTTGGACATTACCTATCAGTCAGACAAATGGACCAGAGCCTAATGTTTTCCCCTTTCCTTGGTTCTAGTCAATTCAATGATCTTTCATTCTTACATAGACTAAATCCATCCCTTTTGGTTACTTGATTCCCCTTAGGTTAATACAAAATTATTTGATCTGATATACACTACCCATTTATTCTATTTTTATACTCTCGTTAACATATTCGTTAATTTTGTGTTATTATTTCAAAAGAATCAGGATGTCTAGTCATAGCTTAATTAAATTGACTTAAGATTCGCCATCTTGATTGACCATTCTTAGAACTAAAGAAACAATTAGGGCCATAAAATCAATAAATCCAACAGTAGCTCTAACTATCCTTATATAGTTCTATAAAATATTCAAAATTGAATACTACATGTTCTAAATGGCATATGTACGATATGGAACAGAAATGAATCTTGTTTGTCAAACATTTTATAGACAAATGTTCCATTCTAGATTTTGATATCCAAATCTAAGAACGTGGCTTGCATTCCGTTATCTTCACACTTAAGTTCAAGATCCTTAGGGTATATAGTACTGTACGATTTTCTGATGGAAGAAAAATGGGTACAACCTAAAAATGCATGAGCTTGTTCTATGCTAGTTCTAATTAAAGATGGTTGGATCTTGCCTTTTTTTTTGTTTTATACTAGAAAACTTTTGTGTTTATAAACCCAACCTATTAACTATTTCCTCCTGAAAATGCCAAGTCTATTATTTCATCAAATTCTTTAATAAGATCTTCATGAGAAATTTTTGTGTGAAGAGTACTAAAAATCATAGGTTGAGATAGATTCAACCCCTTTATGGGTATTTAATGATATTGAATTTTTCAATAAGGGACATAGAACTATTTACTACTTAGAGGAGATTTAAGTTACTATAGAAATTACTTCTATCATGAAATTTCTGTATTTGATTGTATATTGCATTAAAAACTTTAGAAACTGCTTTGCTAAGACGTTTGGTGCTACAGAATCTAATGGTTACAATAAAGCAAGCACCTATTAGATTTTTGTGCATTTTAGGTATCCCACATATATATATATATATATATATATATATATCCCATACATATATATATATATATATATATATATATATATATATATATCCCATATATATATATATATATATTCTAATCATAATGATGTGAAATGTTTATAATAAGAGTTCTCAATATTCTTAATGAAATAGAGCTTGTATGATAATTAAATATATATCTATAAACCTCAAATTGAACAATATTTAGCAGGATATTTTTGCAAGCTTTTTCTATTGAGTGACTAACCACACCTGTTCTATTTTTGTTTTCATTAATTTTATGTTTGTTTTTTGCTATTTCAGATAATCTCTCTGAAGGGATATCGGAAGTGTTGGTTTGTCTCATTGACAAAATCCTGAAAGTTTAACAGCTGGTTCCACCAAACCCCTAGATTCTGTTACCCCCAAGAATACCCCCTTTCAAAAATAACTGAATGCTCCGAACAGCTGGTTGGGTGGAGCTGAAATGTTCCTTACGTTGGTTTATATCCTGACCTCTATCAAAATCTGGTATGTCAATCGACGCCAAAACCAGATGTACCTGAGGGCCCTTAGCAACTCTATCAAGAAATCTAGTCTGCTCTTCCAGCAACCAGTTTCTGTCGCCCAGCAGTTATCTCCCTTCCTCAAAAATGTTCTCAGCTCCAGGTTTATGGCACGGGTCGTACAGGATAATAATTTGCACATTGTCTCTGTCCATCCAGTGGTAAGTTGATCACATGAGAGTTTCTATAAGTTTTATACTGTTGTTGACTCCATTGAGATAGGATTTATAGTATAGTGACAGAAGGTTCTGACGGATAAAATTAGTTGCATGCTTACTACTACCTAGAAGGGAATCTGGATGTATCATTCAGTCAATTAGGGAGAAAAGGTTTTTAAGTTAAAGAGAGACAAATCATAGAGGAATAAATGATAAAGTTTTCTTGTGTAAAAATGCTATACTATTTATCTATCGTTCATGAATTGTAAACTTGAGAGAGAAAATGATTTAGTGTAATGTTTAGTAAATGTCGAGTCTTTTCAAGGTGTAAAGTAAAAGTCTGGAATCAAGGTACTTAGCTTGTAATTGATCCTTGTATTTTTACATACACCTGTTGTTCGTCAAAGGGATTTTGCCAGACTGTCCTGTTTTCTCTTGGCTACCCCTGAATAAGTAGGGGGTTTTGTTTTCTCAGAACTTTAGGACTCTTTTGGGGAATTCTCACCATTTATGGTAAATACGGATAATTTCCAGGAAAAATATTGAGCTTTTTGCTATTTCTCACGTGTGTTCTGTTTCCAAATTCAGTTATTGTCTTTTCAGGTAAATAGACAATTGACAGAAGGACAGTGAGAGCAAAAGAAAGAGAGAGTGTATTTGTATTATGTTTAACCAAGATATTTATTTTAGTTATATTTTTATTTTGATAAAATCTTTTTATTATATATTTATATATATATATATATATATATATATAATTTGGACAGGGGTTATAACTGGCTAAGGTGAAATTTTTCCTCGGGTCTGGGTGACTTTGAAGCTTCCATTATTGAATGTGTCTTAGATGTGGGTGTGAGGATATTAATGGTAGGAGTTTTGTGTATTAGGGTTCTGTGTGATGAGGGTTGTTCAGTTTAGTGTTTAATCCATTAGGATATAAGGTTTTAAGTTTGTTGATCCACATGTCTTTGTGTTTCTCTAGAACTTTAGTTATGTCAATTGGAGTAGTTTTTTCTATATATATATATATATATATATATATGTATAATGTATATTTTATTTAATTAGGATCACTATAATCACATATTTATATTTGTGTTCCATGACTGAGAGTATAAATATAAATGTATATCTCGGAATTTTTGAGATGAGGTATTATTATTATTTCCATTAATATTCGGACCATCCTCATCTTTGTTGTTTTTCATACAACGTTTCGGCCGTTGCACTCTACGCCCTTCGTCAGGTATCATCTGGGAGATTTTTGGGAAGTAACGAACCGAACCCTTTATTTATCCGACGGGGGTATATTGATCGTACTCCCCTCTTTTAGCGTTAGTAGTATTGTTATACTGTCTCACACTAGGATCGAACCTAGTACCATCAGATTACTTAACAGTAATTTGTCTGATGCTGTAACCACTGTGCTATGTGTCCATGTGGACAACCAGTGTTTCCAAAAAATCTCCCAGATGATACCTGACAAAGGCCGTAGAGTGCAACGGCCGAAACGTTGTATGAAAAACAACAAAGATGAGGATGGTCCGAATATTAATGGAAATAATATAAGTGTATGTATCCTAAAACAGTTCCATAATAAACATCTGATGATCTGAAAATATCACTTATAGTACTACAAGATCTAATTCTATTAAAAAAAACATGAATCCCTTTGAATATCTTCGATTAATACTTAGAAGTGAATTGACTTACATGACATGAGTAAACAAAAAAGAAACATTTCTGTGCGTAAGATTTTTAGTTGAAATTTCTGTAGTAACGTTTCGAGTACTTCAAGACTGGAAAAATTTCTATACAAATAATTTTCTTTTCTCAGCAGCATTTCCAAAACTTAAAGCTGCAAAGTTTCCCAGACTGTAGATAGAAATATTTGAAATAGTAAATATCTATCTATTCATATTCTATTTTGAAATATTGAGCCCTATCACCATCGATGAAGCAACCCGTAGAAATTAAATTATTGTAAGTATTAAGTATAAATCAAGTAGATTTATAACCATGTGCATAAATTGTTCCCAGTTTTATATTCTTTGTTTAATGTTATCAACCGGTTATTGTTAACTAAAAGACCCTGTTTGAAATTAATTGCCTTAAGTGGCCAACCTCGGTATTTTTTTTTTTTTTTTTGACACCACTTTTTTCATTTCAGGTGACAGTCCCTTTACGGGAGTGGCACTTCTATCGTAATATTGTCCAAGATGGTTTAGACTCCCTTCCTCAAGACGTCCATATTCTTCTTTTGGAGGCTGGTATCACATCCCCTCCCCCCGAGGAAAACGGTGCAGAGGAAGATGACCAGGATCGTGAATTAGAGGTACCTCCCTCAGACAATAGCCTTCAGGTACTTTGCGGATTGGAAACAATTTGATTTGTAATTTTTGTGGTGATTCTGTTATTTATTGGAAAAAAAAAAATATATTTAAAATGTCCTTTTTCTCTTGATGAGCAATAAAATATCATTTTCAGGTTCAAGAATGCGGTCAAACGTTAGCATGGAAAGCAGGTGTTGCTTGCAGTATTTTAATGACTTGCAATACCCCCAATCTACTCAACATGAGTTTAGCTCTCAAGAATGGCCACTTACGATTCCAAGAACTCACAATTGAATCAATCCTTTGTAAGTTCAATTCTCTTTTGATTATCTTTCTATATGTTTCTGTTGCTAGAAT
This sequence comes from Thysanoteuthis rhombus, assembly GCA_963457665.1. Taxonomy (NCBI): domain Eukaryota; kingdom Metazoa; phylum Mollusca; class Cephalopoda; order Oegopsida; family Thysanoteuthidae; genus Thysanoteuthis; species Thysanoteuthis major. The sequence continues at coordinate 3,555,792 of OY735229.1, forward strand.
GGTCGGGCAATTTTGATGTGGTCCCTGTGAAAATGAGAGGACTATAGTTTAAAAAAGTTTTCACGTATAGGTTGGGGATGATTAATCAAAGAATTTTGGGTTTATCATTGATTGGAGTAATGGTTCCCAACCTCTTTAAAGTCATTCACCACTTCTATCAATAAAATTACGAGTTTCCCCCTTTCCATCGGAGTAAGTTGAAACAGAGTATTTTTAAAGATTATTTAGTATATAATTAGACAAGTTTATAATAAAGATTCTCTATCATGGGCGTTGCAGAGCCAGTACTTTCTGAGAGAAAAGCCATGATAGAGAAGTGTGGCGAATCCTAGGGAAGGTCTATGTCCAACGACGGATATTTCTATATGTTTCTGTTGCTACTGTGAGACTTTCCTTTATCTTGCTATTATACATTGATTCTCTTAAACCATTTTCCTCATTTATCTTTATCTCAATGTCTTGACTGCTGTGGCCTCAGCCTTTTTTTTTGTCCTAATTTCTTCTGTATTATTATTACTCTTCTACATTGATTCTTATTAACCTTCATCACAACCTTTCAGTCTATTGCTCAATGATGAAAAAATCATTTATTTTACGCAATAAATATTCAAACTTCAACACCTTTGCTCTCTTTGTCAGTTACACATTATTAAGTGGTGAATATTAATTACATAGATTGAACCTTATACAGTGATAATTCCAGATCAAAATTCAGATAATAACTGTGTTAGTCCCCTTCAAAGTGCTTTTTTTCCCCCCAGCATCCCTTCTACTTTTCAGAGCAGTCTGTGAAGTCCTCTAATGGGATCACCATCGGCTGCCTCAGCAGAAAGCCAGAAGTTGCAGGGTGCCAAATTCTGACTGTAGTGGGACTGACAGACCTTGATGATGCAGTGTTTTGCTAAAAAAAACTGCACAAGATGTGAGGGACGGGAAGTGATTTGTCATGTCCTTGTAAATGTGACTGTCACTCAATGTAAGCTCATTGCTGGCTAAATAACCCCATGAGTGAGTTTCTGTTCACACATGTGCAGTAAGGTTCCCTCTTATTGGTCGCCAAATTACATCAAGGCTGTGCAACAGGTTTGCAAGATATTCAAAATGACTGGATACTTTCTGGACAGACCCTGTTTTTACATGCACATATAATTTTAATTATTTATATATATAATTTTTTTTTTTTTTTTTTTTCCCCAGCTGTTAAAACTGAGGGCACTGGTTCAAGCCTACTTTTACCCCCGGCAATAAAAGAAAGTCTGAAAGGATGTAGTATTGAAAGTGATCACAGCATTGACGATCAGGATTTCTGCTGTCAGTCGAATGAAGCCTTGGCCTCTCCATGTGGAACGGTAAACAATTCAGATCAGGAAGAAGAAGAACTTTTATTGGACAGTGAATCAGAAATGGCGGCCGGGGATGTCAAGTATGAAAAACTCGAAGCCGATGAGGAAATGAAAACGTCAGATTCTTCATTCACTCAATCCAAGAAAACTGGTGCTAAGCCACCGAACATCACGGTTTACTGCGGCAAGGAAGACTCCAAAGATTCCTTTGATCGTATTCGAAGTGTCTTAGAACGGTGCGTTGATAACGAGCGTTATGTCATTTACCAGGTTGTTCACAGTGAGATAAGTACGGTTCCTTGGTCGGATAATACAGAATTGCTCATGTTGGCTTCAGAGGAGTCTTGTAAGGATGTCGATGAAGCTGTTCTGACTTATCTGGAGAGAGGGGGAAAGATAGTCAGCTTTGGGGGTTGTGTTGATGACTTATTTTTAAAGATGGAGGCTCTCGGCTCGTCTGGTTCCACGGTTCAGATGTCATGTGATAAATGGAGCAAGATTGTTGTGAAGAGTGGTGGGTTAGCGTACACTGACGTTGTGAAAATGCCCGAGTACAACTGTTCAGTTTTAGCAAAGGACTATGCCTCAGATAAGCCATTGATTGTCAAGCTACACAGTATTTTTGCAGCAAATCCTGAACCAAGTCTGGCTATCCTATCACAGGTACGTTCCTAATTTGAAAAATTTTTTTTTCTCAGAAGCATGGTGCCATTTGGAAAAATTAGTCTAACGTAGGTTTGCAATAGTGAAGCACCAAGTGAGAATCAAACTCACTTGGGATTGCTTATGATTATTTTGATAACCACCTATAGATGTCATCCCTATTTCAATCGATATTTAATGTAGACCACAATAATGGGGAACCCAGTGAGGATCAAAATCACTTGGCTCTGGTCCACAGTAGTGGGGTACTTATCAAGGATTGAACTCACTACAACCTCATGTAGTTTGTGAGACCAGCTTGTTTACCACTACTCTGTAACAGATGCCTTCTTTATGTGTATATATATGCATATACCTATATGAATATATACACATGAAACTGCTTATTGTGATCTCTTTTCAGGATAGGGTCTTTTAGATAATTAAAACCGGTTGATAACATTAAGCAAAGGATATGAGAATGGATTACTTTCAGTGATCTGTTATTCAATTCATTGTTATAAACATTTTTACATTATATAAAAAAGTGAGATGGAATTTCTCTTATTTAAAATTCCTCGAGTTGACTCTATCATTGCAATTTTATCAGACATTGGAATTCAAGACTTCTGAAATCAAGACATGAATTAAAAGGAGAGGGGTAAAAGAAAGAGGGTTGCCATGACGTCATGTGTCAACTCGTGTTTGCGAGTTCTTGGTATTTTTTTGTAAACATTGAACTTCTGTTATAAAAAATATTGTGAAACTCCTACGGTTGAGTTTTGACTATTTTTTTTCCAAATGTCACTACAAGAGCACAGACGTTGCCAAAACCAGTGGCATCCTGACGGACCAAATAAGAGATACAATAAGAGATGACTAATTCACTCTTCTAACTCAGGTTGACTTGTTTTATTACAGGAACTACTAATAAAGGAATTGAAATGGAGAACGTAGTTTTGGAATTATATTGTATTGGGAAATGAATTCTGTTCTATTAATCTTTCAGATTTTAACGATGCGAGAGAGTTTGACCTTGGCACAGCCAAGCTGGTTCGTGTTCATATAAATGAGAATAGTTTGAAATCTAAGGGAGGTTACTCTTTTTTTCAAATGTTTGAATTACCTCCCTTATAACAATGATCAAGTACTCGGTCAGTGTACATAGTACACGGCTATTATGTTGGATACATCGGTCCTGGTGCGAACACCGAAGTTAAGCAACGAGTACTAAGATGGGTGACCGATTGGGAATACCAGTATTGCCCTACGTGACTTTACTTCAGATGCGTATTGCCTCTAGGTCTATTTATCATATCTCAAACCGAGACGAGGGGGAACTGGATATAGGAAGCCTGGAGTAAGGCAGTCTGTGAACATCTCAGAACCTAGGCACGGAAATAAGTTCTGCTTTTTTTTTCTTCTCCCTGGCAAAGAGCCGAGTCACCTTGGAGAAGAAAAACAATTAGATAACAATAACTGGTTGATAACATTAAGCAAAGAATATAAAAATTAGAATGATTTACACATTTATTGCTATAAATTCACATTGTTATAAAGTCATTGTTTCGTTATTCTTACAAGCAATTTTATATTATAAAAAATGTATATGTATTGATATAAAAATTGAATCACCGTAGCCCCACAAATGGCCTGCCCGACCAACCAACCAAGTATTTATATGTGTGTGTGTGTGTGTGTGTGTGTGTGTGCAAGTGTCCATGCACTCCTGGTCACATTTGGGGGGGGGGGGGTACTGCCTTGAAAATTTGCATAAGTTCACCACAAGGCACCATCTCTAAAAAAGTGTTTATTTTTTGTTTTTTTTTGAAAAATTGCTTTATTATGTTTCTATGGTCATTTTGGACCAACAATAATTAAATCTAGTGCCTGTGTTTATGGATAATTTTAGATAATGTTTTAGGTCTGGTACACGTGCAGGCTCAGGTGATTCATTTATGTGAGGTTCTTCTATATTTCAAATTGTAATATGGTTTTTGATTCATTTTAGATAAATTTTTGGGGGATGGACTGATTTTGATAACAATAACCGTTTCATAAAATTATTTGTGATCATAATAAATGACTTCTTCTGTATCATCTCTCTGCAGTCAAATATCCAGGTTTTCTTTAGGACTCAATGTTCCTTTACCAGTTATCCAAGAATGGTCGGGCAGTTTTGATGTGGTCCCTGTGAAAATGAGAGGACTATAGTTTTAAAAAGTTTTCACGTATAGGTTGGGGATGATTAATCAAAGAATTTTGGGTTTATCATTGATTGGAGTAATGGTTCCCAACCTCTTTAAAGTCATTCACCACTTCTATCAATAAAATTACGAGTTTCCCCCTTTCCATCGGAGTAAGTTGAAACAGAGTATTTTTAAAGATTATTTAGTATATAATTAGACAAGTTTATAATAAAGATTCTCTATCATGGGAATTGCAGAGCCAGTACTTTCTGAGAGAAAAGCCATGATAGAGAAGTGTGGCGAAGGAAGATAGGGAAGGTCTATGTCCAACGACGGATGATGATGTTAATAAAGATTAGTTTTAGTTTTATAATTGTATGAATGCGACTGTGTTTTAGTTAATCCAAGAAATAAAGCAGAAATTATTAGGTACATGATCTCTGTTCTTGTTTTTTTTTTTGTTTTTACCACGAGTCCTTTGATTTGTGGGTCTACTGGGTGTAAACAACAGGATTTCAGCACTTGTTACGAGTAATGAATAAATTTTCGCTATGCTTCTTATTGCTTCTCTTATTTTCCCACAACCCATTTTTATGCACTCTAAAATCTTATGCCATCATTTCAGGTGCGTTTTGATGCCGACCCTTGTGCAGAATTAGTCGATGTTCTTTCTTACCTGTTATCTACACATCTGAATATTGACTGCGCTTCAAAAACTGTTCCTGATCTCACGCCTGGATTACTTCTGGCTAAAACAAAGGTGAGTTTCGTTATTAACTGAGCTTAATCCGTCACAAGGCTATGATAATTTGAGTACTTTGTACTGCTTAACTTTTTGAAAAAAAAGTTTCACTTTTGTCAACCAAGTTGGAAGAGGTATACATCTGTTCACCCCTATTTGTCTGTCTATCCACACAATATCTCCAAAAGTTCTCAATGAATTCCAATGATATTCAACAGAAGGGTGGGCCATGGGCTAAGAAAGAATTGAATGAATTTTGCGATGGATCTAGGAATTATTTTCTGATTCCTGTAGACTTCTTGAAGAGCATAGGGCTCCATTGCGGTTCCAGTAGTAAGTGTGTTTTACAGGGTGGAGTTGCTTACCCCACGCCCTAGATGGACTGCTTTACAGGACTAAAGGGCTTCAACTGCCCTACTATCAACCTATAACTTGGGTAGAAGTGGATACATGCCTTTCCCAAGAGCAATAGTTCATCGACACTCGCAAATTGGTCAATGAATGGAATTGCAATCTTCCAGGAGGGGACGACCTGCTTACCTGTCTGCTGATCTTGAAAATCAGCATTCAAAATCCTTGATCAAATCAGACGTTGTCGGATTTTCATATGGGCTGAGCATGCTGCAGCCCAGGGTACCATAATCTTGGTGATGGCAATGGCCTGGGGCCCCCAAAATGGAATAATTTACTATTAATTTTATTCCATTTGTAACGATAAAAAACAATCTCTATTACAAGAGA